>OY986437.1:259171195-259771195 GCA_963920525.1 Dichetophora obliterata
TTTTTATATCCTTGTTTTGCACTAACCGAGGGAATAATATTTTACTAGTTCAACGGTTTTTAATTTCGACCTGTATTTATTGCGATGCTTTAATTGAAAAATTGTGCTCCTCCAAATTTCCTCGCAGAATTTCCTCGTATTTTTTTCTGTAAAAACATTTCCTATTTTTTCATAATTTTCTACACTTTAACTCTGTACTTTTTTCATCATTTTTACCAGGAATTTAGTAAAATTATTAAATTACTAAAACAAACTATAACTTGTATTTGTAGTGATGTGTCTCCAGTTATGGGACATGTTAGGTTTTTGGCTCATAACTAATGTGGCCAACCGTACTACTTTTGGGAGTTTTTTAATTCTGTTTTCTCACTGTACTTCTTGTATCGAAGTACGCATAAAAGAACTTTTTTTACTTGTTGTACTTCTTTTTGATATAAAAAGTTTTCTTTGGTGAAAAAATCTTATCGCATACTTCTTTCTAATTCTTTTTTGCTCACTGTACGTCTTGTATCGAAGTGCGCATAAAAGTACTTTTTTTACTTGTTGTATTTCTTTTTGATATAAAAAGATCATTTTGATGATATCTTTGCTGAAAAATTGTAGAGCATACTCAGTACAAAATCGTCACAACTCAAAATTTTACAGAATCTACTACTGCAAACATTTATTTTATATCATTATCTTCTTTAACTGGAAAAATCCAGTTTCCGGGATTTTTGAGTTTTGACGTTTATGTTTTGCGGACGCGATATGTGCTACGAGATATTTAATATTTCTTTTATTTTATTTTTGTTTTTTTTTACATAAAAGCTAAATTTCAGAATATATATTTTTGTTAATAAGTACTGGATTGTAAGCTTGATCTAGTTTTAATTCTCTTATAAATAAAACTTCTTGTGTCATGGATTTATCCATGCATTTTGTCATACATTCATATTTTTTTCTGGGTGTACTTCTTTTTTCTCTGAAAATATTGGTCACATTACTCATAGCTTTTAATCAAGTGTGGACTATGGAATGCTTATCAAATAAGCTAAATTTTTGCTGAAGTAATATTGACTTATTGTTAGTCAACCAGAAAAATTTTTCGACCAATTTTATGATGGGTTAATTTATTGCAAAAAAAAAGTTGTAGCCGGTTGTGGGACACCTTAAAAAATCCACTAAATATGTGGCAACATCAAGAAAAATTATCATTTCAAAATATAATCATTTTAGAAGCCTTCAACGGCACAAAAAACAACAGAAAATTTCACTTCTTTCATGTCATTCATCATCGTCCTCTTCATCTTCCAAATCAGAAGTGCAATGTGTGCATGCAAAATAGCTGATTTGCATGTCAGCGCACTTCAAATGCAGTGGCCGTTTGCACTCATTGCATTTGATTGAGTTTGCTCAAGTCCATTTCGGTGGCAGAACGTCCAAAAAAAATGATGCAGAAGTCTATATCATCATCAGATTTGGCTGGTTTTGTTATCATCAGCCGACGGTTTATCTGGTCGCATTGCCTGCCTCTTATCAGGCGTTGGTTTGGCTGGTAGAGCTGCCTTACCTTTACCTGGCACAGATGCTCACTTGGCTGTGTTCTCCTTCAAAGCATCAAAGCTGTACGGAGAAGTAAACTCAGTACTTTGCATCGGTTTGCAAAATGCAAAAAAATACAAATTAAAAATTATGTGTTGATAAAAACGATGATATTGAATAGTTTGTAAGTCAAATGCATACTTTTAATGCAAAAATAAGGTGTCCCACAACTAGTTTCATGAAGTGTCCCACAACTGGAAATGGTGGCCATTTCGAAAGTGACTGTCAAAATTGTATGGTAAACATATTTTTTCAGAAATTTATGTTTCATCACAAAATACAATGGAAATACTGCTTAGAAAATGCATAATACTTCTTTTTAAATTATTGTAGTACACTTAAATTTATCGCACTCTCAAAAAAATCAAATGTTGCTATTATGTTGATTTTTTTCCATTTTTTTCAAGGCTCACAGCAAGCAAAAAAAATGCGTTTATTTGATACTACGGTGTTAGCAAAATAACTGAGCACTGTCAAGCTTGTAGTAAATACTTAAATCCACGATATTGCCTTCTGTCAAAAAATACAAAGGATGTCCTACAGCTAGAAATGCCCCACAACCTGCGACACTCATTATATTATTATTATTGATATATATGATATAATTTTGTGTAGCTGGAAGAGTATTTTCGACGATTCAGTATTTTCAGTCAATGTATTCTGTCGTTTAATTTTTAGACATTTAGAAGCTTTTGCAATCTTTTGATCTTTATTCAATGAACTGTGTTCCTATTATTTTTTGTTACCGGCAGTTCCGTGAATTTAACGAATTACTAGAACAAGTTGTAATATTAAGTTAGATTATTATTTTTTCGTGCTGTTTGAACAGGCTTTTAAAAAACTACCTAACTTTAAGAAAAAAACACAAATAATGACTTTCTTTTAACATAAAAAAACAAAAATGATGCAAATTATACCACTTATTATAAAAAATCACCAATAATTTCGAAAGCTATTTTTTGACTGAGTGAGAGTTTCGAATTTTACCTGGTAGCTTAATAAAATTATATAAAACTTTCTTTTAAGGCCAACTTCATTTGCGAAATACGCAGCCAATTGCTTTAAATAGAAACTTTACGGTAAAAAAAACGTTGTTGCTGTAACTCATGCTGTTGCAACGTAACCTCGAGATACTTTATAACGAGTTGAAACAGTAAAACGGATATAAAGCGGTTTACACAGGCGTGAGATGGTTACGGTACAGAGTAAAAAAAACATTGGAAATTTAATTGAATTTCGTAAACGTAAACGAATGTCGCATCAGTATTGCAAAAACGAATGCAGCACGAATAACGCAGGAACAAGGAAAAAAAAACAACAAAAACCCCAAAAACAGCAAAAAAGCGCGAATGTGGAACTACTGTGAAAGTGTGGTTATAGTGTTTGTGTGTGAATGCAAGCATTTTGACTGTCCTGTTCTTGTGTTTGTTGTATTTGTTTTTGTTTGTAGCTTTTGGTTTGTGCATTAGAGCATTGGTATGTGTGTGTGTGTGTGTCCTTGCGAAATAGTATGTTTTTTCAAGCATGCTGCTTATGTGCGAGTTCCTGTTAACAGAATCACACACACACACACATTGTACCCGTTTTTGCCCTGAAGTGGCGTCAGGATTTAACATTTTCAACATTTACCGCAGCTTCGCCACGCAAACAACTTTCGTGCAATACCACAACAACAAAAACTACAGCTCATAAGCATCAGCAACAAAAGACAACCAGTCGTCAGCTACCACAGCTACCTCAGGCAATGCCACAGCACCAACAATAAACTAGCTGCAACTGCAACTGCAACTTCATAAAGTAGCAGAACTTTTTTTGCTGCTGCTCTGGCTGTTGATTTTGCTGGTTTTGTCTTTGTTGGTTTTTGTTGTTATTAACTTCAGTGCGTTGCAAGGTTTTGTCTATTAGACACCGGTTGTCTGTCCAACTGACTGCCTGTCTTTCTGAACGTCTATCCGCCCTGCTGTCATTCTTGCAGGGTAAAACCATCGAAACGCCGCTTTTTCATTCGCTACCAAGCAGATTATGTTGCTTAATCCGTTTCCGCACAAAACACACTCTCACTCTCGCGACACACAAGCACACACGCAGGCAGAGATACAGACACACATTTACACGCGCAAACAAGCCAACGAAACATCATGTGCCGCGGTTGTGGCTTGAAAGATGTTGGAGCTGCTAGGTTAAGCCGTGTTTTTTTAGGGCAAAACTACTACACGGCACAGTTGCCAGCGTTATGTGTCGAGGTCATTTCTTTTCATCATCCACGATAGACATGGCTAACGCAGCGCTGTTATTGAGTTGAAGCACTTAGCTGTGTTATTGCGCTGATATATTTGTTTAATTAAAAGTAACGCAATATAGCAGTGATACAAACCTGAAGATTTTTTTTTCTTTCATGACACATTTTAATGCCTTCAAACTCTAATTTGATACTAAACATTTAGTTAGTCAGAATACTACAGCAAATTAACTACATACAAATTAAAATATTTTTGTCCAAACAACATAAATCATATAAAGCAACATTTGACGCCAGTAAACATCTACTAGATTCAAGCAAAAAAAGTGCTTCCCAAAGAAGCTAAAGTGGAAGGGATAGTCTTCAATTCCACCCCTTCCACTTTCATACCCAGAAGGCATTCTTTCAACATATGTATGTCATTGGGAGGAATGTTTTCCTTAATCTTCTCTAGAAGTATTTACAGAACTTTTTCAATGGAAGACTTCTTTAAGCCATTCATTGAAAGGATTCTAGTAGGTGCTTTCCAGAAGAACTTTTAGAAGGCATTCCATGGAATGGAATGGTTTTTGTGGTTTGGGGGTTAAGAAAATCCCTGAGAAAATATCACGTATCCCGACATTCTTGCGATTTTGGTGTTGGAAATGAGAAGTGGTTGGCTTTTGTTGTGGGTTTAAAAAACTCCACGTAAAATATCCTTTTTCCCGATTTTCAAAGCATTTTGGTGTTGGAAGTAGGTAGTGGTTGGGTTTAATTAGGGGTTTAAAAAACCCCACAGAAAATAACTACAACATATATTATAATTATATATAATTTTTTTACTTTAATTGAATTTAAATGCCATTTGAATGTGTTTCAGAAGTAGGTTATAAGAACCTTTTAAAACAAATTCTTTATAAGGTTAAAAAACCACAGTTTGATCTATAGAATGTAATCTGGAAGCAGTGTACTTAAGAATGCATGTCACACTTGCATTAACAATTTTGCTGGAATGTAGTAGAAATTAATGATTAATGGCATACTTTCATCACTGAGTTTCATTATTAAGTTGAAGCACTTATTTGCGTCATTGCGTTGACATAATTGTTTTCTTCAAAATTTTTTGCATTGTTCTTCTTTGCGTGTTTGTTTGAAGTGCTAGGAACTAAACAAGGAACTAACTAAACATTGAACGCATGTAGCTGCAAGCTAAAAATCTAGACTTTTTTATTTTTTATGGATGCTCCGAGCTCTGTGTTTTGTTCTGAAATATTTCATAATTATTTCTTAAAGGGTAAGCTATTTTTACCGAATTTTTGTCCAATATTTATTTATTATAATACCCTTCAATGTATAAAACATATTGCGAGAGGACTTTAATAGATTTGTTGCATATTCTTAAGTGACACTCAACTGCGCTGACTTCACTACATAATTCTATTTGCTAACCAATTCACCACAACCAAAGCATTGACCCTGTAACTCAGTGCGCTTTCAAACTCAAAATCTTACTGTGTTAACTGAGGTATTTTTGAAACTCAGTATGTTATCAAACTTAAAATATTACCGTGGTATTTCAAGTCCTGCAGCATTACATTTCAAACTTTGTCGCCATTGCGTTAACGCATTTCGCTGATACAATAAACTGCGCTTGAGTTGGTATATCAATGCAGAATGGTTTTTCTGCTTAACCCATGTCTAATCCACAACATGTTTCATTCGTCTCAGTTTCAGTCGTGCACACGGATGCGGATGCGTCTCGGTGGCTTGTGCGCCGACATGTTTGAGGCTTTGCGGACATAATAATTTAGCGCATCTCGCACGCTGTTTTAGTTCTCGCAAAATGTTCTGGTGTATGTGTGTGCTATTTGAGAATGTGTAAAGGCACGTTTATTAATATCCTGCTGCTGACTAGCTTTTTTTTTAGCGGTAAGTTTTTTCTATCCGCCAACTTAGCCACATTTTATGATGGTATTACACAAAATGTTTTGATGTCTGATATTAGAATTAATGTTTTTTGTTACTTTCTACTTTGTCATGGAATTTCTTCGCCGGAACTAGTTTTATTAAATATTTTGTTTAAAGAGAATTTTTAATATAATGAAACAAAATGAAACAAAAAAATTATTATTTTTCGAAATATTTTCATTTAGATTTTGCTTTTAATGCTGTTAATACTCTAAATGGATGAATAGTACCTCGAAAATATGATAAAAATTTATTTAAGAGTTTTTAATTCTTCCTGAATGGGTACGGTTCTGGTGTCGAATTTTGAATTTTTTGCAGGATTATGTCGTTTTAAGGCCAGGTTCTCATCTAGAGGTCTGATAACAGGGTGATGACCTTGATTTTTTTTCATAGAAGATAGTAAATAAACACCTTCAGCCCAATCCTGAAAGATTTTTTCCGGGGAGTTGGAAAAGGGAGTTTTCATTTTTAAGATAGCAGATAAAGATATCACAATTTTGTTTTACACTCATGAATATGAAGGTTGATGAACAAATTGGCATTAAAAATTTCCAAAATGTCTTTGAACTTTATCTTAAAAATGAAAATTCCCTTTTCCAATTCCCCGGAAAAAATCATTCAGAATTGAATTGCTTAAGTTTTTGAGTTATTTTTTGATTTTTTAAAGTTTAGGAAAAAAATTTTTTGTTGCATAAAAGTTTATTGTAAAATGTCAATACGCCCTCAAACGTAACTTTAAAAAAAGGTACCCAAACGGTCTCCATTCCACATGAACGTGCATGTCATCTGATATAAAAAATCCAAACAATTTTGTAAATTATATTATAGTTATTGTAGCTTGAACCTATAATATCAATAAATAGCTGAAAATAACAAAAATCGTGTATCTACAGTTGAATTTTAAGTAGCATGTATTTCCACATTTTTCGCTGTTTAAAGTTCTCAAAAAAAACTGGCCAATATTATCTAAATTTGGGTTTGGGATCCAATAAATTTTATCTACTTAAAAAAAACAAAATCCAAGTCAATCCATAGAGTAGTTCTTGAGATATCGTGGAGACAAGTTTGTAAAACATTTTTTTCGAAAAACGCATTTTAAGATTTGGTTAAGATTTGGTTGTTTCGATTGAGTTAATAAATATATGGGTTCCTTTTGTATGCGATCGAAAAATCTAGGAAAAATAGTTGAGTTTTTTAGTCGAGCACCTGCCCTTAACAAAGTTCTTAGACGAATTAATTTGTTCTAAGATTTCGATAAAACCTATTTGTACTTTATCCAAGAACGATATCAAGCTAAAAATGGGTGGAGTCAATGATAGGATAAAACGCTTTCGAGGAGAAAAAGTCAAAAAAGTCAAAAGTCTTACTGTCAAAACAGCAGTTTTGATTTTGTGTAGACAAGTACTGGAAAACCATTGGTGCCATTGCTTTAGAGGGAATTTAAAAAGCTTGTTCCTTAAAAATGTATGTTGTCATTGGCCTTTTTCGAATTGGAAGTATTTATTACTTTTTAACAAAATAATAAACATTTAAAATAAAAAACAATGTTTAAGATCCCAAAAGTTTGCATCCCAGAACTTTTACGCGTACACTCAGGTAAAAATACTCTAACCTGATCCAGGTTATTTTAACCTAACGAATTTGGTGAGGAGAGTCTACCACATTGTATTAACCTTATCCAAGTTTCTTTCACCTGACGTATCTGGTTTACAAAAATACATGTAGAAAATAGCGAAAAAACAACCTACCAATTTTTGTCAATTTTTGCTCTAATGATGCAAAATTTGTAACGAAGGGTACAAGGAAAGTGAAATAAATATGTCTATGTTTTAAATTTTATCTATTTGTGTGGTCATTTGGGCCAAATTTGGGCACTAAAAAAACAAAATGCCCATAATTAATTTTCTCTAGCTCTCCCTGTGGCCCCAGCTGGGGTAAAAATAGTCTTCATTTTGTTTCTCGTGATGTGATTGTTGAAAAATTTCAAAATTTACATGTAGCTGATTGAGGTAAGAACATGTTAAACTAGAATTTCGGTTAGTACACCTGATTCAATTCGATTTAGCCATAAATGCTGGTTAAAATTCGGTTAAGATAACCACATTTGTCAGTTTCATTAAACCACAAAAACATGTTAAATTGACCTAAATTACATGAGGTAATCTTAACCTGACGATTCATGTTGGCAAATTTTAACCTGAACTTGAGTTAACGGTGTACAATAAATATAAATAAAAACTTTACGAGAAACTTTTGATTCTGGTACCGCTGAAAGCCAAATCTATAATTTATTTGAACCAAATTTTGTTTCTGAATTCAGATTATTTTTTGCTGAGTTTCCCTCTACGCATGCAAAACAAACGAAAAAAAACACTAGTATTTAGATAAAAATTGTTTTTTATAAATTTGTTTACTTTAAAGTGTAGGTAAGGTTAGGTAAGTTAAGGTTGAGACGGCAGCAATTGTATGTGCGTAAAACGTATCAGACATACATCTGCTAAATTTGACCAGTAATGTACATTGCGATACCGCTGCATACTTGGCCTTCAGTTTGAGTTGAACCACATTGAGTTTTTGGTGAAGCTTATTAGACGTTTGATGCTCGTCCTTGACCGGTCGTAAGCTCAGAAAAAAAGGACGACCCCAGATGTTTGTGCCTTTTTCTAGCGAGCGAGGGACAGGAACTTAGAAGGTGGTAGTTGGTTTCTTCCTCCTCCTCGTCCCTGCAGCTTAATTTTCTTCGTCCCTGCAGAAGTCATTTGCGATGACTTTCAGTCTTGAAGTATGTCTGCCTAATAAGCAGTGCCCTGTGGTAACGGCCACTAGCATGGCTACCTCCAATTTTCCCAGCGAGAGAAGGGCACTCGATCACTGTAAGCCGGTAATATAAGCCTTAATGTTCTACACGCTGTGAGTTGAGCCCGTCTTAAGTTAGCTTTTGATGGAGTGTACTCTTTTAGCAGCAGTTTGACAGTTGCCAACGGAATGCTCGGTGGGTCCTGAACCACTGATGTCACCAAGGTACCGCTTCTAGCAAGCTCGTCTGCTTTTTCGTTTACTCTTATGACTTGATGTTAAGCTAATGTTAAAATAGTTTTACATTTCGCTTAATGCAGCACGGCATTATTTGGATACTTTAGAGTTGATACTTGCTGCATCGATTTGATTGCAACTTGGCTGTCCAGGAAAATGTATATTTAGTGTTTTGAGATGCCATTTTCTGAGGGCCATATTGCCATAATTTTGGCTTAAAAAACACTTCAGTGATCAGGCAGCCTACGAGCAAGGGCAACGAGCCATTTTGAGTAGACCCCATACCCGAACTTGTCATTTTATTTTAGACACCCTGGTTTCCACGGAGCCCCATTATTCCAGTATGTCTCAGGTGGAATAAGAGTTCCATAGTTTCCATCAAAGAAAAGTAGTGGTTTTCAGTAATCAGTCCTTATTGGAATGAAATTGAATTTGTAGAATATGGATGCGTGACCAGTTACCAGGTTTTCCATACTCCAGTTTTTCTCAGTTTGACCGCCGAACAAGCTGCTGTTTGCCTGGCAACCAATTCGAGCGGTAGAAGGAGAAGTGCCGCATCTAAAGACGCGGCTTGAGTTGTTCTCAGAGCACCGCTGATACATATAGATGCCATTCTTCGAATTTTTGGAATTGTTTCAAATATGTGACCTTGTCCAAGAATGGTCACCATATCGTTGCTCCGTATTGAAGTAAAGGTCTAATTACCTCTGTATGTAGCCAGAGAGCGAAACGGTGAAAACCCCATCGTATCCCTATAGCTCTTGACTTTAATGTGCAAGAAAATTAAAATTTCTCTTTGCAAATTTACTATGAAATAAAACAGCAAAAATTAAAAAAAAAACTTATTTAAAATTTTTTGGATTAAAATCATGTCTATTTACTAAACAAAATATACAATATGTTAACTACGTCTTTCATTAACAACATTAATTTTTTAATTCAATAATTTTTCATACAATTTTTATACTATGGACTTGAAATTTAAAATGAAGTTTCTATGAAAGGTACTCCTGAGTACCTTCTTCCAAAGGTACTTCCAAAAAATTGGAAATCGTCATAGTTTCGCATTTCAAATAAATTTAACAGTTAAATTAAATTTTGTTTTGTCAAACGCCATTTATTTTTTTAATAAACTTATATTTTTAAAATATTATACGCATTTCTCTGATTATCAGTGTGTAGATTTAGCAAATCAAACAAAAAAGTAACCCTACTTAAGGACGAAGACCTGGAGCTCATTTTAATGCATTAATCGTCCTTATCTGATATGTAGTTTGGATTTTTAAAAAAAATAAAAAAAAATAAAAAAAATAAAAATTGACAAAAAAGGACATATAAAATTAACATGAAATCTAACTTTTAAAATAGGATACAGTCTTGTGGGCAGTAGCTTAACGAACATGTTGATGCATAAATCGTTCTTTTTTGATGTATGGTTTAGAAGTTATGGCTAAAAAACCAAAAAAATCGCAAAAAACGACGTCAAAAACTATGATTCTTGTAAAAAAATTTTAACTAAGATTCTTGAAAAAAAATTTTTTTCTGAATATGCAGTCTTGTGTATATATGTATTAGAAACAATTTGGTGCACAAATCGTCCTTGTAGGATGTATGGTTTGGGAGTAATGACGGAAAAACCACATGTTTTTGGCCAGTTACCACTCCAAATAGTGTTCTACAATTCCTAAACTACAAGAGATAGAGAAAAATGCAATTCGTCAAAAAAGTAACCCTACTTAAGGACGAAGACCTGGCGCTCATTTTAATGCATGAATCGTCCTTATCTGATATGTAGTTTCGATTTTAGAAAAAAAATAAAAAAAATAAAAATTGTCAAAAAAGGACATATGAAATTAACATGAAACTTAATTTTTAAAATTCTGTCAAGGATACAGTCCTGTGGGCAGTAGTTTAACGAACATTTTGATACATAAATCGTTCTTTTATGATGTATGGTTTAGAAGTTATGGCTAAAAAATCAAAAAAATCGCAAAAAACGACGTCAAAAACTATGATTCTTGTAAAAAAATTTTAACTAAGATTCTTGAAAAAAAAAAATTTTCTGAATATGCAGTTTGAATATGCAGTCTTGTGAATATATGTATTAGAAACAATTTGGTGCACGCATCGTCCTTGTAGGATGTATGGTTTGGGAGTAATGACGGAAAAACCACATGTTTTTGGCACTCCAAAAAGTGTTCTACAATTCCTAAACTACAAGAGATAGAGAAAAATGCAATTCGTCAAAAAAGTAACCCTACTTAAGGACGAAGACCTGGCCCTCATTTTAATGCATGAATCGTCCTTATCTGATATGTAGTTTGGATTTTAGAAAAAAAATAAAAAAAATAAAAATTGTCAAAAAAGGACATATGAAATTAACATGAAATTTAATTTTTAAAATTCTGTCAAGGATACAGTCTTGTGGGCAGTAGTTTAGCAAACATTTTGATACATAAATCGTTCTTTTATGATGTATGGTTTAGAAGTTATGGCTAAAAAACCAAAAAAATCGCAAAAAACGATGTCAAAAACTATGATTCTTGTAAAAAAATTTGAACTAAGATTCTTGAAAAAAATTTTTTTCTGAATATGCAGTTTGAATATGCAGTCTTGTGTATATATGTATTAGAAACAATTTGGTGCACAAATCGTCCTTGTAGGATGTATGGTTTGGGAGTAATGACGGAAAAACCACATGTTTTTGACCAGTTACCACTCCAAAAAGTGTTCTACAATTCCTAAACTACAAGAGATAGAGAAAAATGCAATTCGTCAAAAAAGTAATCCTACTTTAGGACGAAGACCTGGCGCTCATTTTAATGCATGAATCGTCCTTATCTGATATGTAGTTTGGATTTTAGAAAAAAAATAAAAAAAATAAAAATTGTCAAAAAAGGACATATGAAATTAACATGAAATTTAATTTTTAAAATTCTGTCAAGGATACAGTCTTGTGGGCAGTAGTTTAACGAACATTTTGATACATAAATCGTTCTTTTATGATGTATGGTTTAGAAGTTATGGCTAAAAAACCAAAAAAATCGCAAAAAACGACGTCAAAAACTATGATTCTTGTAAAAAAATTTTAACTAAGATTCTTGAAAAAAAAAATTCTTGAAAAAAAATTTTTTCTGAATATGCAGTTTGAATATGCAGTCTTGTGTATATATGTATTAGAAACAATTTGGTGCACAAATCGTCCTTGTAGGATGTATGGTTTGGGAGTAATGACGGAAAAACCACATGTTTTTGACCAGTTACCACTCCAAAAAGTGTTCTACAATTCCTAAACTACAAGAGATAGAGAAAAATGCAATTCGTCAAAAAAGTAATCCTACTTTAGGACGAAGACCTGGCGCTCATTTTAATGCATGAATCGTCCTTATCTGATATGTAGTTTGGATTTTAGAAAAAAAATAAAAAAAATAAAAATTGTCAAAAAAGGACATATGAAATTAACATGAAATTTAATTTTTAAAATTCTGTCAAGGATACAGTCTTGTGGGCAGTAGTTTAACGAACATTTTGATACATAAATCGTTCTTTTATGATGTATGGTTTAGAAGTTATGGCTAAAAAACCAAAAAAATCGCAAAAAACGACGTCAAAAACTATGATTCTTGTAAAAAAATTTTAACTAAGATTCTTGAAAAAAAAAATTTTTTTCTGAATATGCAGTTTGAATATGCAGTCTTGTGTATATATGTATTAGAAACAATTTGGTGCACAAATCGTCCTTGTTGGATGTATGGTTCGGGAGTAATGACGGAAAAACCACATGTTTTTGGCCAGTTACCACTCCAAAAAGTGTTCTACAATTCCTAAACTACAAGAGATAGAGAAAAATGCAATTCGTCAAAAAAGTAATCCTACTTAAGGACGAAGACCTGGCGCTCATTTTAATGCATGAATCGTCCTTATCTGATATGTAGTTTGAATTTTAGAAAAAAAAATAAAAAAAATAAAAATTGTCAAAAAAGGACATATGAAATTAACATGAAATTTAATTTTTAAAATTCTGTCAGGGATACAGTCTTGTGAGCAGTAGCTTAGCAAACATTTTGATACATAAATCGTTCTTTAATGATGTATGGTTTAGAAGTTATGGCTAAAAAACCAAAAAATCGTAAAAAACGACGTCAAAAACTATGATTCTTGTAAAAAAATTTTAACTAAGATTCTTGAAAAAAAAAAATTATCTGTGAATATGCAGTCTTGTGTATATATGTATTAGAAACAATTTGGTGCACAAATCGTCCTTGTAGGATGTATGGTTTGGGAGTAATGACGGAAAAACCACATGTTTTTGGCACTCCAAAAAGTGTTCTACAATTCCTAAACTACAAGAGATAGAGAAAAATGCAATTCGTCAAAAAAGTAACCCTACTTAAGGACGAAGACCTGGCGCTCATTTAAATGCATGAATCGTCCTTATCTGATATGTAGTTTGGATTTTAGAAAAAAAATAAAAAAAAATAAAAATTGTCAAAAAAGGGCATATGAAATTAACATGAAATTTAATTTTTAAAATTCTGTCAAGGATACAGTCTTGTGGGCAGTAGTTTAACGAACATTTTGATACATAAATCGTTCTTTTATGATGTATGGTTTAGAAGTTATGGCTAAAAAACCAAAAAAATCGCAAAAAACGACGTCAAAAACTATGATTCTTGTAAAAAAATTTTAACTAAGATTCTTGAAAAAAATTTTTTTTTCTGACTATGCAGTTTGAATATGCAGTCTTGTGTATATATGTATTAGAAACAATTTGGTGCACAAATCGTCCTTGTAGGATGTATGGTTTGGGAGTTATGACGGAAAAACCACATGTTTTTGGCACTCCAAAAAGTGTTCTACAATTCCTAAACTACAAGAGATAGAGAAAAATGCAATTCGTCAAAAAAGTAACCCTACTTTAGGACGAAGACCTGGCGCTCATTTTAATGCATGAATCGTCCTTATCTGATATGTAGTTTGGATTTTAGAAAAAAAATAAAAAAAATAAAAATTGTCCAAAAAAGGACATATGAAATTAACATGAAATTTAATTTTTAAAATTCTGTCAAGGATACAGTCTTGTGGGCAGTAGTTTACCGAACATTTTGATACATAAATCGTTCTTTTATGATGTATGGTTTAGAAGTTATGGCTAAAAAACCAAAAAAATCGCAAAAAACGACGTCAAAAACTATGATTCTTGTAAAAAAATTTTAACTAAGATTCTTGAAAAAAAATTTTTTTCTGAATATGCAGTTTAATATGCAGTCTTGTGAATATATGTATTAGAAACAATTTGGTGCACAAATCGTCCCTGTAGGATGTATGGTTTGGGAGTAATGACGGAAAAACCACATGTTTTTGGCCAGTTACCACTCCAAAAAGTGTTCTACAATTCCTAAACTACAAGAGATAGAGAAAAATGCAATTCGTCAAAAAAGTAACCCTACTTAAGGACGAAGACCTGGCGCTCATTTTAATGCATGAATCGTCCTTATCTGATATGTAGTTTGGATTTTAGAAAAAAAAATAAAAAAAATAAAAATTGTCAAAAAAGGACATATGAAATTAACATGAAATTTAATTTTTAAAATTCTGTCAAGGATACAATCTTGTGGGCAGTAGTTTAACGAACATTTTGATACATAAATCGTTGTTTTATGATGTATGGTTTAGAAGTTATGGCTAAAAAACCAAAAAAATCGCAAAAAACGACGTCAAAAACTATGATTCTTGTAAAAAAATTTTAACTAAGATTCTTGAAAAAAAGAAATTTTCTGAATATGCAGTCTTGTGTATATATATATTAGAAACAATTTGGTGCACAAATCGTCCTTGTAGGATGTATGGTTTGGGAGTAATGACGGAAAAACCACATGTTTTTTGGCCAGTTACCCCTTCAAAAAGTGTTCTACAATTCCTAAACTACAAGAGATAGAGAAAAATGCAATTCGTCAAAAAAGTAACCCTACTTAAGGACGAAGACCTGGCGCTAATTTTAATGCATGAATCGTCCTTATCTGATATGTAGTTTGGATTTTAGAAAAAAAATAAAAAAAATAAAAATTGTCAAAAAAGGACATATGAAATTAACATGAAATTTAATTTTTAAAATTCTGTCAAGGATACAGTCTTGTGGGCAGTAGTTTAACGAACATTTTGATACATAAATCGTTCTTTTATGATGTATGGTTTAGAAGTTATGGCTAAAAAACCAAAAAAATCGCAAAAAACGACGTCAAAAACTATGATTCTTGTAAAAAAATTTTAACTAAGATTCTTGAAAAAAAAAATTTTTTTCTGAATATGCAGTTTGAATATGCAGTCTTGTGTATATATGTATTGGAAACAATTTGGTGCACAAATCGTCCTTTTAGGATGTATGGTTTGGGAGTAATGACGGAAAAACCACATGTTTTTGGCCAGTTACCACTCCAAAAAGTGTTCTACAATTCCTAAACTACAAGAGATAGAGAAAAATGCAATTCGTCAAAAAAGTAACCCTACTTAAGGACGAAGACCTGGCGCTCATTTTAATGCATGAATCGTCCTTATCTGATATGTAGTTTGGATTTTAGAAAAAAAATAAAAAAAATAAAAATTGTCAAAAAAGGACATATGAAATTAACATGAAATTTAATTTTTAAAATTCTGTCAAGGATACAGTCCTGTGGGTAGTAGTTTAACGAGCATTTTGATACATAAATCGTTCTTTTATGATGTATGGTTTAGAAGTTATGGCTAAAAAACCAAAAAAATCGCAAAAAACGACGTCAAAAACTATGATTCTTGTAAAAAAATTTTAACTAAGATTCTTGAAAAAAAAAATTCTTGAAAAAAATTTTTTTCTGAATATGCAGTCTTGTGTATGTATGTATTAGAAACAATTTGGTGCACAAATCGTCCTTGTAGGATGTATGGTTTGGGAGTAATGACGGAAAAACCACATGTTTTTGGCCAGTTACCACTCCAAAAAGTGTTCTACAATTCCTAAACTACAAGAGATAGAGAAAAATGCAATTCGTCAAAAAAGTAACCCTACTTAAGGACGAAGACCTGGCGCTCATTTTAATGCATGAATCGTCCTTATCTGATATGTAGTTTGGATTTTAGGAAAAAAATAAAAAAAATAAAAATTGTCAAAAAAGGACATATGAAATTAACATGAAATTTAATTTTTAAAATGCTGTCAAGGATACAGTCTTGTGGGCAGTAGTTTAGCGAACATTTTGATACATAAATTGTTCTTTTATGATGTATGGTTTAGAAGTTATGGCTAAAAAACCAAAAAAATCGCAAAAAACGACGTCAAAAACTATGACTCTTGTAAAAAAATTTTAACTAAGATTCTTGAAAAAAATTTTTTTTCTGAATATGCAGTTTGAATATGCAGTCTTGTGTATATATGTATTAGAAACAATTTGGTGCACAAATCGACCTTGTAGGATGTATGGTTTGGGAGTTATGACGGAAAAACCACATGTTTTTGGCTAGTTACCACTCCAAAAGTGTTCTACATCTTCTAAACTACAAGAGATAGAGCAAAATGCATTTCAACAGAGAAATAACCTTACTTAAGGACGAAGACGTGGTGCTCATTTTAATGCATGAGTCGTCCTTATCTGATATGTAGTTTGGATTTTAGAAAAAAAATAAAAAAAATAAAAATTTACAAAAAATGACATATGAAATTAACATTAAATCTAATTTTTAAAATTGTTTCAAGGATTCAGTCTTGTGGACAGTAGCTTAATGAACATTTTGATACATAAATCGTTCTTTTATGATGTATGGTTTAGAAGTTATGGCTAAAAAACCAAAAAAATCGCAAAAAACGACGTCAAAAACTATGATTCTTGTAAAAAAATTTTAACTAAGATTCTTGAAAAAGATTTTCTGAATATGCAGTCTTGTGTATATATGTATTAGAAACAATTTGGTGCACAAATCGTCCTTGTAGGATGTATGGTTTGGAAGTTATTACGGAAAAACCACATGTGAAGAAGTCAGACCTCCGAACAAGTGTGCTTTTCTTTGTTCTTAACATTAATTTTCTTCATTTCTTTTCATCCATTCTGACAGTTCGACCTAGCTCGCTCTCAAGTGCCACAACCTTATAAATGAGCCCTGAGTGAATTCACCTTTTTACCAAGTTTTTTTTTATATGGACATTTTTTGCTCTATTCTCTTTCCGCTCTCGACAAAAGAGTACACAGTGGTAAATGGACACATGACGTAACCAATGAATTCTTAAATACAATGTAGTTGCGGGGCCTCCGAAGTCTGTTTATAATTCTCAATTACATTTGTTTGGACATGGCCGCTAAAACAGTGATGATATCTACCTTACACAGTAAGCGACAATGTGAGTAGGTATGCATAAGATAGGAGAGAACAAAAAAATGATACACAAAATTGGAGGGAATACAAATAAATTGAACGAAAATCCTCTCTACGCCAAAAACACAACGAAAACGGAAGAGAAAAGCCTGGCAACTTGGCAATAGTCAACCAGTATTTTTATTATTTTTATGTGTTTGTTGTAATTTCTTTTTATTCAAAACAAATTTTTAAGTTAAAAAATAATATATTGTAATAAAAATAGTCAACTGCTATTCAGATAGTGACAATTTCATTAAAAAATTTTATTGTTTGTGCTTCAAATTTTGTTTTGATATAAAAAAATGCAACAAACACATAGATATAAAAAAATACAGGTTGACAGTTTAACAAAAGAATGACCATAACCGATTTGAGTCAAATTTTGCATGAAGCATCACTGACGGAAATAAATAAATTAAATTGATGATTTTTGGCTGAGTTACAGGGTGCACAAAATTGACAAAAATCGTCAAAAATCGTTTAGAAAATTCATATCTCACAAATCCTGAACCGAATGTTTAGTTTGAGCTACCGTTGGAAAGGAAACTGAAATAACTGTAATTTTAAAAATAATTTTGTTAAATCTTAGTTGTTAAATCCCTTTTGGCAAGGTAATTGAGTTCGAAGAATGTTTTCGAAGAATATCATTTAAAAATTACAAATAATTATTTATATTGATAAATTAATGTTATCATGAATGTTATCATTCATTTCATTTATCAATTATAATTGATAAATGAAAAATTCAGCTATTCCACAGTGAACTGTCTCCATATAAACGATGGGCAAAAATAGAAGGAGTCGTCCTATGATAATGCAATTTTTTTATGCTTTATAAGTTTAAGCCAATTAAGAAAAATTTAAAAAATGGTTGAAATCGGTTAGACCCTATGGTCTATATTAATATTATACTTGATTTTATATGGGAGATACATACAAAAGTTGGGCGATCTTATCTGAAATTCGTCAGAAAATGTTTATTGAAAATAATCGAAATCGGTTCAGACCTACGGGTACCGTGTTTTGGACCTATATTCATATTTTACTTGATTTTGTATGGGAGGTACATACAAAGGTTGACTGATCTTAACAAAAATTCGTCAAAATGATAGAATAGCAGATGTGTACTGAAAATGGTTGAAATCGGTTAGACCCTAGAGATACCTCCCTAGGACCTATATTAATTTTTTACTTGATTTTGAATGTACATTTTTAATTTTAAGTATTTTTTTCAAACAAAAAAAATATATATTTTTAGGACGAAGTAGGAAAATTTTTTTTTAGTTCCTAGTTGTATAATATATTAATTTTTATAATCCAAAAAAACAGCACTTATTTTATGGGATTTGATTTTATTTTTATCAAAATATGCCATTTTTCATGATTTTTCCATCGAATTTATGAAATTTTTCCACCACTTAAATACTATATATTTTTTTTTTTCTTTCTATAATATAATACATTTTTTTAATTACTCTATAATTTTTTACATTGAGCTTGTTTGACTTAGTTTCATTAGAAAATTAATTTTTGGCAGATATTTATATAGAGCAGCTCAGTAAGCTATGCTCAAAATCTGAGCTTTTTTACATCAATTACTCAACTTTAAAAAGCTCCAGCTGAATTAAACCATATATTATTGTTCTAATTTTTTGGATTATTAATAATGAAACAATTACCTGTCGATTGATGCAAAAGAGACACAGCATTTTTCGATTTTTGTCCACTGAACAGTGCACTGTGTATTGTAATAAATCCATAATACAACTTAAAAAGTTTAAAGATCAAACCAAAATTTTAAACAATGAAACTTAAATGACAGAAGATGGTTTACAAATTATCTTTTAATTTTCGAGAATTAATTCACTAGATTGCTTTGAATTTTCACGGAAGTCGGCCTTTGTAGTATAGTGGAGCGTGCGCTAGACTATCAACTCAGAGGTCCCTGGTTCGAATCCAGGGTCGGAGGACATGGTTCTTTTTACTTTCTTTGTCCTTTCCTACATTTAAGAATTATGAAAAACTAAAAATCCACAACTAAAAATGTGAAATTAAAGGAAAGGATCAACTAAGGGCTGGAAATACTTGCCGTGGTTCAGGCACAATACTAGCCTCGGTTATAAGCAATTCAAATTGTCTTTCACGTTTGTTTCGCCTAATCAATAATTCACGTATGGTTCCAATCAATTCCTCTAAATAATCTACCCTTTCTTTTCAGGTCAAAGACCAAACCTGGTTTTTATAAGGTGCATGCCTTGGTTCTTTGATCTTTTAAAAAAAGGTGATTTTTTGAAAAAAAAACTAAGGTTTTTTAAGTGAGTTTTATTTTTTGCAGAGTTCTTAGCTAATCTTTATAAAAAGAAATAGATTTTCCTATTAAAAAAACTTCAAATGTTTGCCATTTTTAGAACCATATTATTCTCAAACCGCTCGCAAAATAAGTCATTTCTTATTTATATATTTGGTATTGTTGTTGAAAAAGTTGGAGCAAATGAAAATACAGCAAAGGTTATAAATTATAACCAGTTAACTACATTTTTTTTTTTAAATACACAAAAAATGTTCCAAATTTTATTATTACCCAATTTGGTATTATTGTGGTATTTTTTACAAAAACAACATATTATTCAGAGCTGCAGCACAAATAAATAAAACGCCATTCCTTTGGCATAGAAAAAAAAACAAAAAATCTAATGACCCATTGATTAAAACACCAATAAACATTGACCCTAGACACGATGCAGAAATTTTAGCTGCTTTGCAAAAAAAACCAAATAGCCCCAAAAACAAACATTACAAAAACAACGGAAATTGCATTCTAGGCACTCAGCCAAATGGCCAAAATAGTCGTCTGTCAATGAAAGCAAACGACAAACATCAGTCGATGATTTGGTGCAAGTGAAGCCAACAAAAACAAATACCCTGACATCTACAGTTGAGCTGTTTTGTTTTTATATAAAATTGGCTTAAATCCAATTAAAAATCGAAATAAAATGTGACACACACAGTAGAAGTGGTTAAAAATAAATGAGCTATAAATATAAATTCATTCAAGTAATTCGTGCAGTGTAAGAGCGAGAGAGAGAGAGAAATGGGGGCGCGCTTAAAAGCACTCTTTCTTAACTCGTGCTCATTTAACAACCGCAAGCTCTCATGAGTTTTCGCTCACACTCTGCCAAATCTACTCACACACACTGACGCTCTCTCACACTTTGCAAAAATATAAACAAAAACAAGAAAGTAGTGAACACAACAAATTGCCAAAACAACTGTGATGACACACTCACACACAAGCAAACAGCAGCAGACTGTCAAACATCTGTTAATTTGGAATCAAAACAAAACAGGCAATAATAGAGCACAAAGCATGCCTCGAAAGCGAGACAATAACAAAAACAATAATGGTGACAAATACAGGAAAAACCCGCAGCATGGCGACGCAGGAAATAGTGCGCATGACGCTAGCACAGGCACACACACACACACACACATTCAGACACACACACGATTTCAACCTGCAGACAGTGCGACTGCAGAAAAGCTTTTGGCTTTGTTTGTTGTTATCGAGCAGCACGAGGTAACGAAAACACGTTCGAACAACGCTGAATTTTTTGTTGGCCATAAAACTGCTGTCAGTGCTTTTCAAACTGTTGCTTATTTAATATAAGCAAAAGCCAAGCACTGCGTTACTTCAGTGTTTAATTGTTTGTTTTTTGTGTCTAAAAAAATAAACGTCGCGTCTGCATTCGTCTTAGAGTCGCGTTTACTGTCGCTCGTGGGAATTTTTTTTTTCTTTTTTTTTACCTTTACCAATGAAAGTGCAAATTACAAATACGACGACGAAAAATTGCTCACTTGTTCAACGCCACGTTGCTGTTTCCTAGCATTCATCAACAGTTTCTGGCAATTCATCAACATGTAAAGAAATAATTTTTTTCCTTTCTCTCTCCCTAGATTATATTTTCTTTTGTGCGAATTAATGCCAATTCATTGCCGTCAACATAAACTTGTTACCAGCAACAACCACAAAACGAATTGCAACAACAACAACAATAACGGCAATAACAAACTGCACTGAGCTGCAGTTTTGTGAATTTTTTGACGTTTTTGTTGCAGCCAGACGTCATCGCGCTGTTTTTTTTTAATTACATCACTGGCTGAAAGTAGTCGCGGAAGTCATTTAAATTCTAAATGGCTGAAGCGGAAGGAGGCTCGGAGCAGGATGATGTTTCATTCTTGAGAACGGTGAGTACAGAAATTTGTTTCTTTTTATTTTCTACATACTTAATTACACATGACATTTTTTATGATTTTTTTGGAAATAAGTATTTGACCTTGTAGTATTTGACAAATGTATGTAATTTATACAGACCCACAAAAAATAACTGCTTTGATCAACGAACACCATCACAGTTTAGCCACTTAAATAATAAAAACATTATACGTGTATCAGCGTTTTAAAAGTTAATATCTGTGTAATTTTTAATACATGTAGATTTAAATTCACTTCAACTATTTTCTAACATAAAGAGTAGATAGCTTATCAGTGCATGCCTTAAGCATAGTTCTTGTGTTCACAAGCCTATAGTAAATTTCTACACAAAATATTATTGAAAAATATAATAATCCCCTTGCGCCTTTTTGTATGGATCTATTTCTGATTAATTTTATAAGAAGTTTAAAAAAGTAACCTTAAAAGTGGTCGTACAGGATTAAAATATTCTAGGAAAATGTTCCTTGGAAAATTTCACTTTAGATCTTTTTGGAAAAGTATCGTCTAAATCAATGAAGACCAGCAGAGTTGTAAAAGATTTAAATCATTTCGTATTACAATCAGTGACTTCATAGCCTATGACTCAGATTATGATTGCAATCCTCAAATCATTTTTGATTGCAAAGACTTGAACACAAGATATCCTGACATCACTTTTGAGTTATTGAATGCATACAAAAAATTGACGTCATTACTAACTTCATTGAAATTGATATCGCAGTCATGATTGCAAAACAAAATTGATTGCAAAACTAAATTGATTGCATTGCTTAATTCTTTTGGAAAAATTTCAATCATCTTAAGTCTTTGTTTAAGTTTTTTAAGTCAATTTGAAGCCCTTGAAGTCAAATGAATAAAATCTGTCAACTTGAATCAAATCATGACCTAGGGAAATCATTAAATTCACGATATAAGCGAAAAATGCAAAGAGTCGAAACACAAAAATATAATGCAAAAAACAATGATCTTGGTTATTGTTCCCCAAAAGACGTAGTTCTATCTTTACTTTAAAAGCCTTATTTTGTTTTCTTAAGCCAAAATTTTTTCTGCATACAAAATAACTTCAAAACTTTTTTAATGCAATCAAAAGACTTCAATTTCAGTGATTTAACACATGACTTCAGTTTACATTTTATGATTTAATTGAATTCAAATTTATTACAATTGAATGCAATCAATGACTCCAAGAAGCACGACTAAAATCATAAAGAATAAATCTTAAGACTTCAACAGGAATTTTTACTTATTGAATTCAGAATTATGACTTCAAAATGATTGCTGATTTCAAAAGGCATGAAATAAAAAACATTATTCGGTCGGGGGACACAAGTCAGAAACAAAATTTCTCACGCTTTTTCTTCAACTCCGATTGTAATTTGAATTGTATTTCAATGTATATTCAATGTATTGAATGTATATTTTTATTTTTTTTTTTATATTTTTTTTATATTATTTTTTCAAGGCACAATATAAATGAACAATCAAAGCAAAAAGTGTAAATAATATTTGAGGAAAAAAATATTATTCAACAAAGCCTTGAACATTGACAATTCATCATGTTCCTTGTTGGACTTTGAATTGATTGAAAAGTTGGATTGAAAACTAAATTTACTCAAGTGTATGAAACAAAAATATTTGCACTTTTAGGTT
This sequence comes from Dichetophora obliterata, assembly GCA_963920525.1. NCBI lineage: Eukaryota > Metazoa > Arthropoda > Insecta > Diptera > Sciomyzidae > Dichetophora > Dichetophora obliterata. The sequence continues at coordinate 259,194,304 of OY986437.1, forward strand.
CCACCCTAGTGTCAAAAAACTTTTTGAAATTCTTACATCAGGTTTGAAATCAGCGACTAGTGCATCTACAAAGAGTATAAAGTCATAAAACACATTTTAAGGGTCTACCCTAGTGTAAAAAAATTTTTTAATTCTTTCATCAGGTTTGAAATTAGCGACCCCTTAATACAATTAGTACATATACAAATAGTATAGACAAAAAAAAAACATTTTAAGGGTCCACCCTCATTTAAAAAAATTTTTAGGATTCTAACATAAGATTTGAAATCAGCAATCGAGACCATCTACAAAGAGTGTAAAACCATAAAACACATTTAAGGGGTCCACTCCAATGTAAAAAAATTTCTTTAAATTCTTACATCAGTTTAGAAATTAGTGACCCATTAATACTACCAGCACATATACAAATAGCATAAGACAAAAAAAACCATTTTTAGGGTCAACCCTAGTGTAAAATTTTTTTTTAGATTCTAACACAAGATTTAAAATTAGCAATCAAGATCACCTACAAAGAGTATAAAAGAACACATATTAAGGGTCCACCGTAGTTGCAAAACCATTTTGAAATTATAACATCAGATTACACTGTATTACACACATTAGCTGCAGTTTCAATTACTTAAAGCGAAATTAACTGATCACCTTAAACAAGGCTCATTTATAAGGTTATGGCAATTGAGAGCGAGCTCGGTCCAACTGTCAGAATGGTTGAAAAGAAAACAAGAAAATGAATGCATAGAAAAAAGAAAAGCACAGTGACAGTTCAAGTAAAGGACGAAAAAGAGTGCATTTCTCTTAAGTGCCACAACCTTATAAATGAACTTTGACCTTAAGCAAGTTTTCTGCAAAAATTGAACTTGTTTTAATCAAGTCAAAGAAGCATGCAGCAAATTCTAACTACTTTCTCATTAAGTCCGGAGAGAGATAGAGCACAAAAACTGTATATAAAAAAACTTGCAAGACTGACTGAATTTGGTTAGTGAATCCGCCTTAAAACTTTATTGCAATAAAGATTCTCACGCATGATCAGCGTTGCCAGAATGACGATAAATACGTATTTTTGCCGTATTTTTAAGGAAAATGACGTTTGACGTAGTTTAAGGCTAAAATGACGTATTTTTATACGAAAACTTGTTTCTTATATAAAAGCATTGAAAACACAACATTGTGAGAATATTTTTGAAGTTGAACTCATATCTTCATGTTCTGCAACACATTTCTTTTATTTTTTCTTCAATAAATTTTTAGTTGTAAAAAATTGAAATAAGCACAAAATTAAATACCTTATGCTTATCTTAATCCCACGAACTATTTTTCATTTTAAGCGGTTACAAATTATCTGATTTATTAGCTTCTCAGCATCTTAACTTTTATGAAATCTCATACAAATATCAAAATGTAATCTCATGTTGGCTGAAGTAAATAATAAGTGACCATATTTTTGTATGAATTTTATAATAATATAGATCAGCGATGCCAACGAAAATTATTTGAAGAGTGCAAAAACAACAATCAATATAACAACAACAAAAAGCAACAACATTAAAAATTTAAATCTGTATGCAATAAGGAATTACCAATAACACGAGTGCTGGCACAGTCCGCGACAGCGAACTTATGTACACTGTAAAAATAATGAATCAATAAGTAATTCCAAATGTTTCATTTTTTTTTTGCTTGTCAGAAAACATTCTGATTTAAACAGCTGTAACCGCGTGGAGGTTTTCAGATATCCTTTTTTTATCTTTTGTTTTAATTTTTAATAGTTTTTAATTTTTTGCTTTTTTATTTTTTTACTTTCTTTTTGTTTTTTTTTTTTTTTGTGAACTTTTTATAATTATATATTTTTTCATTTTTTTTTCTTATAATAATTTTTATTTGCTTTAACCTTAATTTTTATATTTTTATTATCTTACTGTTTTATTTTTAACTAAACTGTTATATAATTAAGTTTAAAATCCTTTAAATCTTTTCTTATCTATTATCTATTATCTAACAAGGAAGAAGTATTGATAACATAAGTATTCCTGACTGAAAAAAAAATAAGTTCTTAAAAAGTTTTAAAATGTTTTTCATGCACATTTCTTTAACATAATTTTCATTAAACCAGTCATAATTTTTTGGAGTGTATTTCAAAAGTCAAAGACAAATTGGAATGTAGTAAAAAAATGTGAAATTAAATTGAAAATATTTAGATTTATACGCTTAAATTTTACAATAAAGGCCATTTTGTCAATGAATGTTTGTGTTTTACCTCTAGAAAACTCAAGCATCACCAAAAAAATAAAAATTTTTAAAATAATTTGGAAATAAGAAATGTTTCGATTTTGTAAATTCCGCGTAATAATGTTTAATATATAGCTAAAAATATTTTTTTAAGTTCCTAGTGTCATATTGCACTGAAAATTCTAAAAGAAAATAATAAATACTAAAGAAAAACTTAATTAAATTTATTCCAGTCAAAGATCATAGTGTAGAAAAAAAATCAAATATGCAGAGTTTGAAGTTTTTAGACACTTTTTTCCAAAGTTCTTGCAACTGAATACTAACCTCAATACAAAGTTCTTGCAAGTAACTAAATATCAAAAGCTACAAATATTTTTTAAAGTTGTTGCAACTGAATAATAACCTTAATGCAGCATTTACTTACAACAATTTTATTCAAAACTTCTTGCAACTGAATCATAACTCCATTGCAACTTTCATGTTACTAATTATATTATATGAATTGCAATGGTTTTTTCTACAGTTCTTGCGACAGAATAATAACCTCAATACATCGTTCTTATAAAAAGCAAAATTTTATAAGTTACAATTATGTTTTTTAAACTTGCATCAACTGAAGAATAACCTTAATACAGCACTAGTATGCAATGATTATTTTCAATATTCTTGCAACTTAATAAAATCCTCAATTCAACGTTATTTTTCCTAATTAAATTTTTTTGAGTTATAGTAATGTTTCCTAAAGTTGTAGCAACTAAATAATAACCTCAATACAACATTAGGTTGCATTCACTATTTCCAATGTTCTTTTAACTGTATAAAAACCTCATTTCAACCTTATTGCAACAAAACAAATTATTATAATTTCACAATGATTCAATGCCATTCAACGAAAAATTTGTTTAATTTGGTAGTGTCGTTGAATGCTGAAATAAATCAAAAATGGATTACATGGTAGTAGAAGCCTACACAAAAAAATTGACAAGCAATATAGAATTTTTTGTGAACATTTTAGTGGCATTTTAGTGTGTCACAGCAAACTTGGAAATTGTTAATTGTAGTGACTTCATTATAACTTAATAAAAACATCTTCAAACCGAAGTCTTGAACATGTACTTGTTGTGACATTGGTATAACTTAATATAAACATAAAGCAACTCAGTCGCATCTAGGTTGCTAACTCATTACTGTATTTGTTACAATTACAATATACAAACATATTTCATAGGTGCTACAAAAAGAAATGTCGTAATAATGTTAATTTAACGTAAAAATTACTTATTTATTCAAAACGTTATGGAACATTTTTACAACAAGTGCATTTATTCGTAACATAATTTATTTATTTATTTATTTATTTATTTATTTATTTATTTATTTATTTATTTATTTATTTATTTATTTATTTATTTATTTATTTATTTATTTATTTATTTATTTATTTATTTATTTATTTATTTATTTATTTATTTATTTATTTATTTATTTATTTATTTATTTATTTATTTATTTATTTATTTATTTATTTATTTATTTATTTATTTATTTATTTATTTATTTATTTATTTATTTATTTATTTATTTATTTATTTATTTATTTATTTATTTATTTATTTATTTATTTATTTATTTATTTATTTATTTATTTATTTATTTATTTATTTATTTATTTATTTATTTATTTATTTATTTCTATTTTAACTATCAACAATCGTTTAACAGTTTGAGTAATAACATATAAATTATAAAAACAATATGATATAAAACTAATAAAATGTAAACATAATTATATTAAAGAATATTACACTTTTATAAATTGAATTGAGTGAATACACAAATTTTTTTATTTTAGTCTAAAATAAAAATATATAAAAATATATAAAAAATATTAAAATTTCGTTATTTTTAAAAGTTCTTCCAATTTCAATATTAGAGATCATTCTTTAAAGGATCTTTCATATGGTAATATGAAAATATAAGAAATAATGGTTGCTTTTATAAAGCAAGACTAGGTATATCTTTACATGGTTTAAATGCAATAAGGTACAAAAAGTTATATCAATTTAAATTATTCCCAAATGTTTCTTTCTGTCCTTGCGAGAAACAAACTCTTTCACCACCTCCATCGAATTCAATTCTTCGGTTTTATCTTTGTGAATGTGTATAAGTGCCGCATGAGTGAGTCGTTTCTGTGTCATAGTTGCTCGAAGATACGTTTTAAGTCGTCTTAGTGCACTAAAAAACGCTCAGATGTAGCTACTGATGCAGGCACAGTCAAAAGCAAAGCAATAAGTTTTTCAACTTAATTTAATATTTTTTTTAAAATAACCGAATTTTTTGCAAATTGGGATACAATGCCACTACAATTTGGAGGTATTTGACCAGGCAATTGCTTCAGCAATTTAAGTTGCGCGTGAAGGTCGCTCACATCAAAGTCATCTGCATAAAGATCTAGTTTTGTTTTTAGATTTTGTTCAGAAGGCACTTTTCCGTTGAAGGCTTCGATTACAATATTTACAATACATTCCAGAGTGTCAAGATCTGTTTAAATGTACAATAAGATTTACAAAGTGCCAGTTTACACTAGCTTCACTCAACCGACTCACCGAATGTTAAATCAAATTTAGTCGGTTGAGTGAAGCTGGTGTAAACATGCAAAAATAAAAAAAAAGTCAAATATCAACCTGTTTGATCGAATCTAGCCGTTATCTCATTTGAGAGAAGATCTAAAATTTCGAAATAATCTTTTCGTAGCCGATCATATAATGGCAACTGTACTGAAGGAACCGGATTTGATGTTTGTTCAAAGCGTCGAGGTGGATTTTCATCAGCTAATTCACAGTAGGGGCTTTCGCATGGTCCAAAACATTGGACCAACATGGCAGATTGTACAACATGTAGTACCATGCGTAAGCTAAAACGTTAGTCGAAATTTTTGGTTTTTTCTGCCGATTGTACAATATTGTACAACTATGTAAAATTACTGCTCTCGCAGGGTATCTAAAAGTTGCTTAGCTATTAGCCGGATGTGTTCTGCTTGAGAGCTTGCAATTAATGATGTTGCTTTACAAGTTGAATCGTTCGAACGCTCAATCAAATAGTCCCATTAGTTTTCCATCTAACTTATCGTACAACATGTCGTCCAATATGGAAAGCCCCTAAGAACATGTCAAATTTTTTCTTACCAGAGTTGCAAAATTAACAAGCATTAAGCTACATACTTAAGGGTGCTTTAACTGATGTGGTGGGCTTGCAGTAGAAACTCTACATTTTGTTCTATCTTTTTGCAAACATAGAGTAAGAAAATGGTTATCCGCAAGCATGCTTATGAAGAAGAGAGAAAGAAGAGGAAAATATATAATACAAAAATATATTCGTTGTAAAAAAAAACTGATTTTTTGAATAACTTTCGAAGTTTTCTTTTTAAATTGTTTATCTAGCTAAAAAAGTGGGGGGCAACTGCCCCCTTTCCCCCGCTTCCGACGCCAATGCTAGCACAGTTAACACCTTAGTTTAACTTATTTGCAACAAAACGAAAGATTTGTTACAAATAACTTATTTGAAACTTTGACGGCCGATTTCTTCACCGAGTATCAAATCGGGCTAGTCCGAGAACTCAGTTTCAAATTAATTCTCGGTTCAAAAAAAATTAAGTACTCGGTCATTTCTTCACTCATTTGGTAGTCGGATCATTTTCAAAAGAGAGTGCTGGGCACTAATACTCGGATCAAGTTTATACCAACCCTCTAGGAAGTGGAAACATTCCCAAATTTAAGCAAGAAACATTCCATAGAATGTAGCAAGCATTTCCTTTCGTTGAATACTCATGGAAACACATGAGTTTATAGCAATTTAGATAAATTATCGGCAAGGTACTGAAGCAGCTTACTAAGGAGTAAGCTTTAATGTAGAATATTGAAGTTTATATGTGATATATTTCCTGTTTTTGTCAAAACTACATATGGACCGTGCTTCGTGGTTAGTTGCCGTGGTCAACTGGACAAAACCAAAATTAAAGTCTGTCACGAGAGTCGCTTAAAACATGGTGACATTTTTGTTGTCACTGCCTGCCAAGTGAAGTGGATCATTATGTCTACTGGTGACTGGTAAAGTAGACACGCAATTTGCTTGAAATAATTGAGATGGCACGAGATGGCAATACTCTTCCAAGGATTTCTTACTAAACGGCCCTCTTAAATTCGCCGGGTAGGGTTAAGACTAATTGACCATGCACATTGGACCTAGGCGTTTAAATACGCACAGCCAATCCACCGGCAAGTTTGTAGCGCAGCGACTCGGCTTGAGCAATGGCGAAAAGACCACGGTCGCGACTTTCTAGGCATTCAAGTCAATATAGCCGGGTTCAAAATTGAAACGCTTTTGTAGCATTCCAGTTAACTCTCTAATGAGACGAGCCTTCTCTGCCAAAGGAAGTCTCATTCGTGTACTGTGACACGCACCTCAACTTCGGATTAACCATTAACATACTGATTAACCATCAGTAAGTTTTCGAGTGAGGAACTCGTTCAATTCAGCCTTTAACAAGCCATCGGCAACAAACTTGCGTTTTTTGATGTTGTGGGAATAATTTTTGTTTAGCAATGTCATTTTTTAATATTTTCACAGCTTACACAGAACGTAGTTAAAAAAATAAATTATAAAAGCAAAGAATTTGTTTCAAATATATTTTATTATTAAAATCAACAACTTGACACTCAAATTGTCAAAACAAGGTTCTATTTTTTGATGTAAAAAAAATAGCGTAAAACCGAGTTTTAAGATTGCTAGACTTCCGATTTCGGGGTTCCAGCTAAAACTCAGTATCAGCTAGAACCGAGTTTCAAATTGAAGTTTTTCTGCCTTAGATCTCTGTGAAGAAATGAGTTAGTACTCGGGAGAGAACTAAAAACAGGTCTAATACTCGGTCTAGCATTAAAACTCTGTGAAGAAATCGGCCGTAATACAACACATTTGTGACTAAATTTTTTTAAAAACCTGGAATACCACCGAATTATAACATATTTTTATTACAAATCGAAATCCATGCTAGCTGGGTTCTCAAACAACCCATTATTATAAATAAATGGTTTGGAAGGGTTCAATTTTAGTAACTTTCCAAAATTCAATCAAAGTGTATGTTAAATTGAATTTGCACGCAACAACCACAACAATACATAATGCTTTAAGTAACGATTTGAAATATTTGAAATTTTTCAAGAATTTTATTTGTCCCAAATACTTGCACTCGTAGCATGATCAGCAACTAAAAAACCCTTTTATACTCAATTCATTTGGAATTCAATAAAAGCTATTGTATGCTGTAAAGTCACACAAGGCACGATTTTCGGTGAACAGGAAGTAAGAATTCAGTTAGCAAAAGCAAGCAACTTACTGCTGCCGGGCGCTCGGCTCAACAACCACTTCACAGGCACTCAGCGGGTGTGAATGGTAAATTGTTGCTATTTTATTCGGTTTTGCCAACGGCTGCAATTAACAGTTAAATTGTAACAAAATGTAAAGCCGCTTTTTTTTGGGTATCCGCCACACGCAAAGCCGAGCTAAATGAAATAAATGCGAGTGGATAAAAATAATAAATAATAAAAGGGAAAAACGATACCAGCTACAAAATAAATTAACTGACTGCAATAAATGAAAGGCAATCCTTAACAGGGAGTTGTTGGAGAGCATGCGGGGTAAAAGGTTCCATTTTTCTGATTTTGCGAATGTGTTTTTATTTAAATTTCTTTTAATGTTGCTGAAATTGAATTAAAATGCAAATATTTTCAATGGTTCCTTTTTTATATTAATTCTTTTTGTCGTTTTTTTTTTTCTTTTGTTGTTTCTCTGACACTACTTGACACTAACACACACGCAAAAAAACAACACATGAGCCTTCTGCTGCTATGGCAAAAAGCACAGCTTACATTTCTGGGCGGCCACTTAATGCGTTTCTATAGTTGTTGTATGAGTGCTTAAAGGCTAGTTATGCATGTATTGAGTGTGTGTGTGTGTGTGTGATGGCAATGAAGCATCAAATTAATTTTGGTATAATAAAAGCTTTCCTTTTTTTCCTTTCTTTGTGTGCTTACATATCCTTCTTTTACTATGCTTTGCATTCCTTCGGCTCTTGTTTCAACTACTTCGCATGCCGCTCACAGAGCACACTAAAATTTAATAGTGGCCAAAATATTTCCAATATTACTGCCACTTAGTCAGCGAGCGAGCCTGCCACCCAAAATCATCAGCAACAGCAGCAGCAGCAGCAAATCCTTGAGAATTTTGTAGTTATCCCTTTGACACTGTCTTTGGCATTCTTTCCCTACAGCTGCCTGTAACTGCTTTTCTATCTTTTTTTTTAACTTTTTTTACTACTAAGGAATTCGTCCTCAATTTGTTCTAACGTACACTGTGAAAAATTTTAAGTTATTATTTTTTTATATTTTGTTTAATTTGGTTTAAGTTGCTGTTTAAAAAATTTTGGACAAAAGATGTTGTTGGAGAATATTATATGCATACTAGCAGGCCGCACTTGTACACGGCTTCGCCCAAGACGTTGCTTTTATCAATCTCCACAAGACAATACATGTCAAACGAAATAAAAAACATTTCTTCTTTTATTTTATTTTGTTTTGGAGCGCAGCACTGCAATTATACCCGCTTGTTTAAATTTATCGGTGATGACATTGTAATGCAGAATTTTAAGCGGAAACGGAATCTTGTTTGTGGTGACAAAAGTTTCTTTTCATTGTGAAAACAACAGTTTGTCTTTATTCGTCTGTGTAGCAATATCGTGTTTTCTAACAGGAAGTTTTGCTGTGAAGTGTGTATGTGAAAACTATTCATCTTTATGTTTAAACCAAATCAAAGTTTTATATATAAAATAAAGTATTATTAAACATTAACTCTGAAGTGCTGGATAAAAAGTAAAAAATTTGTTCATTAAATTTTAAAAATTATTATGGAAATAATTTGTGGCGTCATTTGCTTTTGTTTGCTTCTTTTCGATGTTTCTGTTCTCTTTCGTTTTCGTTGTATTTTTGACGTAGATTTTGTGCGTCATTTTTTGTTCTCTCCTATCTTTTGCATACCTGCTCATATTGTCGCTTACTGTGTAAGGTAGATATCATCAGTGTTTTAGCGGCCATGTCCAAACAAATGTAATTGAGAATTTTAAACAGACTTCGGAGGCCCCGCAGCTACATTGTATTTAAGAAATAATTGGTTACGTCATGTGTCCATTTACCACTGGGTATGTATCCTACCTTTCGCCTTGCTCAAGTTTTATTTGTTGCGCTGCGCTAGCTGAGCAAAAAAGAGATTAGTAGAGAGCAACATGGAGTTTATTGAAACTCTCACAACACAAACGCGTAAAACGAAAACGATTAAGCAATGCTTGCCAGTTTTTATGATTTCTTAAATAACTAAATATATGATATTTTAAAACTTTTTTCATAAAAATAGGCCCAGTACTGTTGGAGTTTACCTGGAACAAAAAATGTTCACTTAAATTTTGTATAATAGATATAGTCACAGAGTATACAAAAAACTTTAAGCAATAACTTTTAATCGGAAAGACACGTGAAGAAAACTTTTTTCATAAAAAAATATTTTTTGCGATCACTATTGACTATTTTGGAATCAATAAATTTATTAAAAAATCATAATAACCAATTTTTTGTTTAAAAATTTTTACGTCAAACTGAAGCAATATTCGCTTATATATGTTATGTCATATGAAAAAGTCCAAAAAATTTATTTTTTCAATAAAAACCATTATTTCCCTATGTTATAATACATTATAAAATATTTTGGAGGTTTTTTGAAAAAAATTTAAAAAGTATAAATTTTAAGGTAGCGGTACAAATTTTCTGATATTCCTATAGTGGAGATTTAATTGAGCTTGGAATAAAATTAAACTAAGCTTTCAGACAAAGAAGTTTTAAAGGAAATCTATTGAAATATGTCGCAGATATTTGCTTGCAAAGTCAAAATTTCACATAATTTTTTCACATTCTATGGTGTCAGTTTTTAGGTCATTTTCTTCAATTTTTAGGTAATTTTTTAGGCCATTTTTTTAGGTAATTGTTTGCAGAGATGAGCAGGGCTCGGATTTTGATGACCTAAAAAACTGCAAACAATTACCTAAAAAATGGCAAAAATTACCTAAAAATTTCAGAAAATGACCTAAAAACTGACAAAAATTACCTAAAAAACGCAAACAATTGCATGGAAAATAAACAAAAAATTTAGCCTTCAAAATAAAACATTACTAAAGTAAAATTTATTTTATACTAGCATATTCTGAGTTTTTATCTAACACTTGTTTCATTTTTCTACATACCTTTTCGTCAGTTTCACCACGCGTAGAGCTTTTTTTTTCATCAAAGTCGATAAACAAAGCTACTCTCTGTCGAGAGGTAATGTTTTTGATTGAAGGGACTCAAGTGTTAAGGGAATATGTTTATAAATTTGCATATTGACATTTTTTAGTACGAAAAAAAAAACTTTTTTAAAATTTCACATCAAAATTACCGTAAAAACCGAAAAATGCTCTAAAAATTAAAGACGTCAAAAAATTACAATAAAAAAACTTAAAAATCTCCAAAAAGTACCAAAAAATGCCCTAAATCTAGTAAAAATGACCTGAAAACTAAAAACGATGAAAAATGACGAAAAAATGTCCTAAAAACTTTTCATGTTTGGAATTTAGGAAACATAAATGTACGTTTAAAATAAGCAGGAAATGTCTTAGAAGCAGCAGAAAAAGTATGCCATGTCATCGAACTCCTAGGCCTGGTGATGAGTATGAAAATTTACAGTTTTCAAGACATTTTGATGGTTTTAAATTTAAAATAACGGGTATTGTTTTAATATACTATTCGTAAAAAATTAGCAATAAAACTATCATAGGTCGTTATTGCTCTTAACAAACGACTTTTTATACCAAATGCTTTGTATAGTATACAAGTTATCTGAGTATTTTTAATGTCAAAATAATGAGAATTTTCTGAAGTTTTTTATTCAAAAGAAATTTTCCACAAAAAATGCCTATTGTAGGGTACCCGTAGGAGATAGCGAAATTCTTTGAAAATATTTTTTATAGATCCATTCATTATCGTTATATTCTCGTATCTTTAACGGTTCAGAAATTTTTTGCAGTCTTTTTTTAATCATTATACTACAGCGTATTTTGTTTTTCCTCTATCAGATTCTTGCATAGCTATAAGCAATTCTGTAAACAATAGAAATATATGGCCTTTAGACAGAATGTTTTTTTTAATTTAATTAACATTACCACCTCTCTGCTGACAATGGCATATCTCAGAGAGTAAAAATTTGCTCATCCATTATCTTCACGCCTTTAGGGGGTTACCATATAAAGTACGCGTTTTAAAAAAAATTCTTATTAGTGACTAATTACTAACAACTTCCCCAAAAGTCCTCACGGGGATTTCGATATTTGATCAACCTCCATTTCTTTATCTTTCCTTACATTTCTCAAGCACATATTAATCCTCGTGTAACGTATTAAGTATTAAATATTACGCTCAAAACATTTATTAGTAAAATTTCCACGAATGATATTCGTAAGCAAAGTATTCGTAAATTCTACGAATATTCGTACAATATAAAAAGTATTTGTATTGTGATATCTTTACAAATTTATTCGTAAAATGTCACTAGTACCTGTTGTAGTACTTACGAATATATTTGTTTTATATCAGAGACCGTAACTGTTACAATATAAGTTTTATTAAAAAATCCTTCAATAAGAGTTATTTTTCAACTTTTTTTCTGCTTAGTTATAATAGTTAAACGTTAAGTTTTTTGTTTTGATCCCAAAATAAAACTTATTTTTGAGTTTAATTTTTTCCTGTTTTATTTTTTTCCTCACAAATTAAAACTTATTTTTAAGTTTAATTTTTTGCCTCACAAATATTAATAATTTTTTAAGTTTTATTTTTTTCTCACAAATTAAAACTGATTCTCGAGTTTTTCCCTCACACATAACAGTTATATTTTGAGTTTAATTTTTTTTCTCAAAGTAAAGCTTATTTTTAAGTTTTATTTTTTCCCTCACAAGTGTAAAAATGATTTTTACTGAAATACAAAATAGTAATAAATTGCTTAATTGAAAAGTTATAACTCGAAATAGCGCAAAGTTTTATTTGTGATTTAAAACATGAAACTTAGCCCTTATCGGTGAAGGAAAAAATAAAATTAAAAAAATAAGTTTTATTTTGAGAGCAAAAATAAAAAACTTAAAAAAATAACTGTTATTTGTGAGGGAATAAATAAAACTCAAAAACAAGTTTAATTTTTTGGGGAAAAAATAAAAAACTAACAAAATAACTGTTATTTGAGAGGGAAAAGTAATACTCAAATATAAGTTTTATTTTGTGAGGAAAAAATTAAACTCAAAAAATAACTGTTATTTGTGAGGAAAAAATAAAACTCAAAAATAAGTTTTATATTGTGAGGAAAAAAATAAAACTTAAAAATATTAAACTCTTCATATTTTTGAAGAGATAAACAAATATTTTGGTGCATTAACTTCTTTTGTGCAGTAATTTTTATATGATGATTTTTTTCTTTAAAATTTTAAAATTAACTGTTATTTTCGGTCCCTGTTTTATATACTAATGATATTCGTAAGCAAAAATATAATAACGCGTATTAATGCATTGTACAAATGATTGTGTGCATATAAATAATAATATTCGTAAATTTCTCGTACGAATAACTTCGTAAATTCTTTCATTACATTCGTAGTATTTACTAATGCTTTCGTACTACTTACGAATAAAAAATAATATTAGTAGAAAAAATTCATTCGTAGGTTGTCCGTACAAATTATTCGTAGAATGAACGAATAGAAAACTTTCAATTGTAACTAATTATTAGTTGAGTTTAAGAAATTTCAGACCGAAATCCTTCAGCCTGGCTTGACGAGCAACTACAGAATATAAGGAACTATATGATTGTAAAGTGGCTGTAGCCTACTGGTGGAGTGCGTGGCCAGTAAGCTACAGGGCCGAGGTTCAAACCACAGCACATAGGGGTATTTCATCGATTTATGCGGCCAAAATTATTTTATTAGGTAAACAGTTTCTAATCTTGTATGTTTTTGATTTTTGATATCCTTAACTCTGTACGACATTTGGGTCATATTGACCCACCCCAATTTTTTTTTAGGTGAACATTAAAACTGTTTTGTTGCAAAAATATTATGTAGTGATGTTTCTTTACTGATTTTTGTGTATCCTTAACCCTATGCGATCAATGGGTCATTTATGACCCACTTATATTTTTCGCAAGTAGGTTTTAAACGGTTTTTTTTTAATAGCAGAAGTGATGTCGGTTTTCTGAGTTTTACTTTTTTAACCCTCTATTAGTCTTGAGTCATATATGACCAAAATGTAATTTGAATATCTAGTAAGCCAAAATTGTTTTATCACGATAATCGATCTCAAAGGTATTTCAATTCTAATTTTTGCAATAAACGTGTATTTAAATACCTACTTGTCTTTATTTACCAATAAAATTCGAAATCTTAAGTCAAAACCAAATATTGTAAATATTTAAACCTTTTAAAAAAAATGTTGTTATAAAAAAAAAACAATTCCATAATTTAAGTGATTTCACTCTGAAAAAGAGCAACTTTTTGCACTCAAAAATAACTACTTCCGAAAGCGAATTTCGTGATCTTTCCGTTAAGCTTAAAATCAATGCCAGGAATCGTCAGAAAGCTTTACCTTTTTTTACTTTAACTCGTGGAAAATCAACACTTTTTTTCTTTTTATTAACATTTTAAAGACGCGACTATTTCGTGACAGTCAAAACTATGTAATAAGCAAATCTGTCAATAGCTTACACATATATCTGCTAAATCATTATTCATAGCATGCTTTTTAAACACTACTCCATATAAAATTATAATTCAGCAAGTGTTTATATTGCTAAGGTCTTAAAAAAAGTTAATTTTCTTACAAGAATAATAAAGTTTCAACTGTTTTAATGGTACATAGGCCTGTGCGATGAGCGTGGAAAGTAATAATATTATTCTTTGGATATCGACTTTTGTATTGCAAAGGTTTTTTTAAACTCGGCAAAAATTTATGAAACCGACTTTTGGCCGGCTAGATTTCAAAAATACCCCTCTGTGCACAGCTCAGACATAATTTTTTTTTTTGCTGGTTTGTCGAACAACTACAGAATTTTACGAACTGTATGATATTAAAGTGGTTGTAGCCTACTGTTAGAGTGCGTGGCCCTCAAGCCAAAGAGCCGAGGTTCAAACCCCAGCTCAGACGGAATTTTTTTTTTTCGTAATTAGATATTATGATCATTCTTAAATTGAGTGAAATAATTACGCATAATATACTTATAATGTATTAATTACCTAATTTTTTGTTCTTTATACTTAGTAATTTATAAGTAATAAGTAATATTTAATAATTAAAACTAAATACTTAATACTAAATACTTTATACTAAATACTTAATACGTTATATTTAATACCCAATACCTTATACTTAATACATTATACGTTATAAGTAATCTATAGTAATAAAACTCATTTTCTGTTTGTTTGTTTGTTTGGCCTTTATACAAATCTAAACGGCTCAACGGATTTTGCTCAAACTAAGTACACATATTAAGTTTATCCCAACTTAAAATGTTACATACTTAGTTTTTGCCACGCCCCCTCTGAAATTTTTCAACTAACGGTAATTTTGTTATTATAAAACTTTTTAGTATCGGAGATTTTTGTGTATTTAATTTTAAAATTTTTTTGTTATTTTGACGTCAAAAACACTCACATATCTTCAAAATTGGAGAAATTTTCAGTACAACGACTTTTTCATAAAACATCGTTACCTAAGAATGAGAAAAAAACGACATGAAAATCAAAGTTTGGTCTTTCGATGCAAATATCTCCGCTGTCCATTAATATATTTCATTCAAATTTTTTTTGTTCAAAAGTTCAATAAAATCACTTCACAAAAATAGGTTGAACTGTACCGTTAAGTCAGTGTATATATGTTTTATGATTATGTCAAAAAAGGTCCAAAATATTGACTTTTTACTCAAAAAATGACTCAAAAATTGTTGTTGTTGTAAAAATGAAATCAATTAAAAATTGCACATCTGGCTACCTTTCATATGACATAGCATTTATTTGCAAAAATTCTTCCAGCTAAGCGCAAAAATTATTTACTGTTTTTGTCATCAAAACAACAAGGGTACCTACCCCCTTTGATTTTTTTCGCGAAATTTATTTTTTCCAAAATGTTGTTTTTATATTTTTTACAAAAAAGTCAAGTCTCAAAAATAATTTATGTGAAAAAATTAACCCAATATCTCTTTCCAATCAAAAGTTATGGCTAAAAATCTATTTTTTCATACAACTGACTATCTATAGTAATAAAACTCATTATCTGTTTGTTTGTTTGTTTGGCCTTTATACAAATCTAAACGGCTCAACGGATTTTGCTCAAACTAAGTACACATATTAAGTTTATCCCATCTTAAAATGTTACATACTTAGTTTTTGCCACGCCCCCTCTGAAATTTTTCAACTAACGGTAATTTTGTTATTATAAAACTTTTTAGTATCGGAGATTTTTGTGTATTTAATTTTAAAATTTTTTTGTTATTTTGACGTCAAAAACACTCACATATCTTCAAAATTGGAGAAATTTTCAGTACAACGACTTTTTCATAAAACATCGTTACCTAAGAATGAGAAAAAAACGACATGAAAATCAAAGTTTGGTCTTTCGATGCAAATATCTCCGCTGTCCATTAATATATTTCATTCAAATTTTTTTTGTTCAAAAGTTCAATAAAATCACTTCACAAAAATAGGTTGAACTGTACCGTTAAGTCAGTGTATATATGTTTTATGATTATGTCAAAAAAGGTCCAAAATATTGACTTTTTACTCAAAAAATGACTCAAAAATTGTTGTTGTTGTAAAAATGAAATCAATTAAAAATTGCACATCTGGCTACCTTTCATATGACATAGCATTTATTTGCAAAAATTCTTCCAGCTAAGCGCAAAAATTATTTTACTGTTTTTGTCATCAAAACAACAAGGGTACCACCCCCTTTGATTTTTTTCGCGAAATTTATTTTTTCCAAAATGTTGTTTTTATATTTTTTACAAAAAAGTCAAGTCTCAAAAATAATTTATGTGAAAAAATTAACCCAATATCTCTTTCCAATCAAAAGTTATGGCTAAAAATCTATTTTTTCATACAACTGACTATCTATAGTAATAAAACTCATTTTCTGTTTGTTTGTTTGTTTGGCCTTTATACAAATCTAAACGGCTCAACGGATTTTGCTCAAACTAAGTACACATATTAAGTTTATCCCAACTTAAAATGTTACATACTTAGTTTTTGCCACGCCCCCTCTGAAATTTTTCAACTAACGGTAATTTTGTTATTATAAAACTTTTTAGTATCGGAGATTTTTGTGTATTTAATTTTAAAATTTTTTTGTTATTTTGACGTCAAAAACACTCACATATCTTCAAAATTGGAGAAATTTTCAGTACAACGACTTTTTCATAAAACATCGTTACCTAAGAATGAGAAAAAAACGACATGAAAATCAAAGTTTGGTCTTTCGATGCAAATATCTCCGCTGTTCATTAATATATTTCATTCAAATTTTTTTTGTTCAAAAGTTCAATAAAATCACTTCACAAAAATAGGTTGAACTGTACCGTTAAGTCAGTGTATATATGTTTTATGATTATGTCAAAAAAGGTCCAAAATATTGACTTTTTACTCAAAAAATGACTCAAAAATTGTTGTTGTAAAAATGAAATCAATTAAAAATTGCACATCTGGCTACCTTTCATATGACATAGCATTTATTTGCAAAAATTCTTCCAGCTAAGCGCAAAAATTATTTTACTGTTTTTGTCATCAAAACAACAAGGGTACCCCCTTTGATTTTTTTCGCGAAATTTATTTTTTCCAAAATGTTGTTTTTATATTTTTTACAAAAAAGTCAAGTCTCAAAAATAATTTATGTGAAAAAATTAACCCAATATCTCTTTCCAATCAAAATTTATGGCTAAAGAAATCTATACTTTTTGCCTCCCCACCCCCCGTCCCCCTCCTGTTAAATTTGTTTTGTTGTGATTTGTCATTTTTCTCACTATTGTTTCATCGTTGTAACTCAGTTCTTTATCAATGGTACTTTAAGTGTTCTATTTATATCATTGTATCATCGAAAAGATGACTGTGAATAAGAATGCTGTAAGAGTTAATTTTTCATGTTTAATGTGTTATTTGAACTATATTGTTGAAAGTCAAATTTCCACGCCAATTAAATGTACCGACATATTAAACACAGCGAAATTTTGACATTTTAACTCTCCAATCATGGTTGTAAGCTTGGCTGCATTGAACAAATTTTTCGGTTCAATTGCATACTAACCGAAAGTATGCTGAAAAGTATGCTGGAAAATATTATAAATTAGGAATATGTACTGCACTACCGACACGATTCCAATATATTAGAAAAGTCGGTAACTGTTATCCAATTTAGTTCTTTTCGCACACAGCGTAAACTTGCAGCAAATAACATAATAGCACTTCTTGCACTGTTCTTGCAAATTTTTCAGCTGGATTTATGTCGATCTGTTAACGTCGATACTATTGCTACAGGTTGCTGTATATTTTATAATAAAAATTAAAAATCGACTGCTTTCTTAACTTACACCTTTTTGGCTAATTTACATTAAAAAACGACTGTGCAATTTTTCGTATAAAATAGGAATTCAGAAGAAAAATCGACTGCTTTCTTAACTTACACCTTTTTGGCTAATTTACATTAAAAAACGACTGTGCAATTTTTCGTATAAAATAGGAATTCAGAAGATTTAAGAAATTGCATCGACTATCTGACTCAATTTATATTAATTTTTTATTTAGAGACAATCTAATTGTTATATTTCAACTGGAAAAACTACTAAAAAATTTTAGGAAGATTTTTATAAATTTGATTTTCATTAGCGAAGTGCAAGTAACATGCTTACCAGTAGCCAGTAAATTCAGTTTAGAACTAAAAAACAGTTTTTGATTTGTAAAAAACAGTGATAAAATAATTTTTTCGTTAAAAAAGCTTGGTAAATTTTTTAACTAATATTTTTATAGTCGTCTCAAACTTAAATTTAACACGTTTTTACAAAATTTCAAAATTTACAAAAACATTAAATCGAAAAGTGTATATGAAAATTTTTATATAAATGACTCTCGAGTAACACCGGGTATATCAGCTAGTACTTAATATTATTGTAAGTGTTAAGTACTAAATACTTAGTACTAAATACTTAACACTTATAATGATATTAAGTATTACTTATAACTAATGCTACCAGCTCATGTTATTAAAAAATAAGTATATTTGCTACTTAGAACACTGAAAAGTAAGTATTTGTAAGTATAATTTTTAAAAATAAGTATAAGTAAGTATATCAACTTAGAAAAAAATGTTCATATTTTCTTGATATTATTTACTAATATAAGAACCAATAGAACCCACAATATTTCGTAAGTGTTGTAACGCCCTCTTTTTGTTCTTCTCGAAAAGTTTTGTGTAGGCAATCTAACTAAAACCGAAATTCTTCAGATACCCAGTGAACCAAAACTATCTTTTTTTTTAATTCATTAATGAACTTTTTCGGTTAGAAAAATTAATTTTCGACACTCATAAATTAACTCTTTTGGACTCATTCGTCGGACTAAAATGCCTCTCAAAAGCGAACCTTTTTTCTTCAGAAGTGAGTTAATAAAAGAATAAGTAATTTGTTCGTAAACGAGTTGAAAAAAACTATTAAAAAGTTATTTTTCGGCACTCATACATTAACAATTTTTAACTTTAACTCATTCGCCGGACTGAATTGCCTCTCAAAAACGAACCTTTTTTTCGAAAACGAGTTAAAAAATAACTATAGAAATGCACTTTTTCATAATTAACATTTTTATATGGAATAAATTTTCACGAATGTAATCTTCCCTAGAAAGAACATTGATCATACAAATTAAAAAAAAAACAAAAATTTACAAAAAAAATTTCGTTCCGAAAACGTACTCAAAACTATCACTTTACGCATATATATAAAATAGTTTGAAAACAAACAAAAAACGCATAACAAAAAGTTAAAAGTAATACGTACTTTTAAAGTAGTGAAATAAAAATAAAATAGAAAAATCAGATTCAAACGAATTGGGCTAGGTTGATTTGCAAGCCTATGTTGCCTAGGCGAATTTCGGATCAGGCATGAAAATTTATTAAAAAAAGGGAGCGATAGAGGTGCACTTTACCCTATCACAGCTTCAATTTTGTGAATTTTTTCTTTAGAAATTTTTTTTCAAAACTGATGCTAAAATCAACTTAAAACCGGTCTCACATTGCTACGTTTTAATAAAAAAATTTATCGGGTTTTGTTTTTTAGATCCCCCTAGGTGGCGCTGTGGTCGATTTTTAAAAAAAAATTGTATTTATAAACCGATAAAAATCGACCACAGCGCCACCTAGGGAGATCTAAAAAAAGAAAAAATTTCGGAGGGCCACACAAACACATGTAAATATAAGGTGGACAGCTTTTGTGGTTCAGCCGTGATGGTCAAAAACCTTGAATTTTGTAAATTTTTTTCTTTAGGAATTTTTTACGATAAATTTTTGTTTAAAAACGTATAAATGTGAGACCAGTTTTAGGTTGAATCGGGTACGAAGATTTAATTTCTGGCATCAGTATTGTTCTATCTGTGCACGTTTATATACAAAAATTTTTGGAAAAAAATTCCTAAAGAAAAAATTCACAAAATTGAAGATGTGATAGGGTAAATTGCACCCCTATGGCCCTTCATTTTTTTTATAATTTTTCATGCTCGATCTGAAAACCGCCCAGGCAACATAATTTTTTTTATTTCCGTTCAAATCAACCCAGCCTAAAATGTATACAGAGATCAAAGCAAAGTTATCATTATTCACCCTCACTGTCACTGAATTGACGTGCTACATTAACTGGTTTGTTTTATTTTTGCTTGGAATCGTATTTGTCTTGGCTGGAAATGTTGTTTAATATGTCAAGTCTTGTCTTTCCAAATTTGTAAAATTCGATACAGCTGTATTCAATATTATTTTTTACAAATAAAATTGACTCCAGTGTCTGTATTTTTAACGCTGTTGACTCCAATTTCCAAACTTTTTATGCTTTTGCAAGCAAAAGTTAAACCAGAGCTGAAAAGTAAGCATGAATAAGTATAAATCTTATAAGTAAGTATACTTATAAGCATGGAATTTTAGTAAGTATATGAAGCTGAAAATAAGTATGATACTTACAAAGTAAGTATAGTTGGTAACATTACTTATAACGTATAATGTATTAAGTATAAGGTATTGGGTATTAAATATAACGTATTAAGTATTTAGTATAAAGTATTTAGTATTAAGTATTTAGTTTTAATTATTAAGAATTACTTATTACTTATAAATTACTAAGTATAAAGTACTAAAAATAAGGTATTAATTATTTAATATTACGTGCTAAGTATAAAGTATTAAGTGATTAGTTTTAAATATTAAGCATTACTTATAACGTATTAAGTATTAAATATTACGTATAAAGTATTAAGTATTGAGTATTCAGTATGAAGTATTGAGTATTAAGTATTAGGTATTGAATATTAATTACTAAGCATTAAGCATTTAGTACTAAGCATTAAAAAATATAAGCTATAAATTATTAAGAATAACTATTAAGTATGAAGTATAAAAAATTAAGTATTAATCATTTAATATTACTTATGTACTAGGTATTAGTCATTAAGTATTAACAATTAATTATTAATTATTGAGCATTAAGTATTGATTACTAAATTTTTATTATTAAGTATTAGGTAATAAAAGTTTATTATTAAGTATCAAGTATGCAGTCAAATTTTTTTCAGTGTCAACGTGTGTATATCAACGTAACAACAATTTTATATATTAGCTAAATGCAAACTTCAAGATTATTCTGTCCGCAATTAAGGTTTGTGTTCTCCCAACCCCCTTCCCCCCCTGTCCATCCACAGTCCACACACTCACACTTCATGACATAAAAAATTTACTGTGTAGACGCTGCACAGTGTAAGCTTAGTGCCCATTTCTTAAAAAAAAATATAAAATTTCTTAGAAATAAATACATAAATCGAAAGAAAGTTTCTCAACTCAGAGAAATATGTGAGAATTTTAAAAATATCCGGAAATTTAAAGAAACAGCGTAAGCTAAAACTTGAAGCTTTATTCTTAAATTTTACCGAATTGTTTTTAGGCAATTTAAGATTTAAAGTATATTCTTTAATATACACTGGGTCAAGAAGAGAAAAAAATTGTATGACAGGGGGTCCATCTCCCCCCTGTTTCGAGCTATAAGCGAAAGTATAGCAAAAAATGGCATTCATAGGCGTCATCAGTTTTAATGCAATAACTTAAAAAGTATTTCAGATAGTAACCTCTTTCAAACGGTTTTTTAAAGATTTTTAATTAGTTAAATATTTTCTGTTAAAGTTTTTTGGTATTTTTAGCCAGGGAATAATTAATAGCAACTTAAATATGAAAAATATGTTTTTTATTTTCTTTTTTTCACTTTAAGCTCGTTTTACATAAAAAAAGTTATAATATTAAATTTCTTTCTGATGCAGTCTTAATCGCCAAATAATTCTCTGCAGTATTCCATTATGCGGCTTCACCGTGTATTCACGAATAAGAGCGTACTAATGATTTTATGAACACATACACTCAAAAAGCACTTACAACCCAGCACGGCAACAGCAACAGTTTCGCTTTATAAATTGCTTTTTAGACATAAAACCATAATTAAGAAATGCACATCTCTTCATTTTTCCCAAATTAAATATTTTTTTAACTTTTCTTAAAAATCAAATTAGATTCACATGTAAATGGTATGTGCTTTAAGTTCATTCTTTCTAAAAATGTTACATTCAACATCGCCGAATAAAAAAATAATATTCAAGATTAGTTTAAAGAATAGGCCTTTAAGGTATAATATACGTGTTACAAGAAAAAATAGCGGCTTTTTCAAACATTTTTTTTTTAGATAGAAGAGGAACATAAAAATACTTCAAACAAATTTTTTTTCTTGCTATTTTATAGAAGACGATGAAAATGTCATTTAAGAAAAGACATCCAAAACGATTCGATGGATATAGCTTTTCCCATGTATCTGAAACAAACAAATCAAATGTCATTTTAAAGTATAGATCATTAATTCGGCATCCACTTATGCACGACCTCCGGAGGATTTTTTTAATTATGGTGAAAGTTGGAGTAAAAAGTTAAAAAAAGATATCGATTTTTAAACTATGTAATATGTTAAACTATGTAGAATGTTAAAAAACACAGAAAATAAAAAAAAAAAAATTTTATAAAATATTTTTTACAAATTGTATAAATTGTATTTTTTATAATTCCTGCATAAATTTAAAAAATAATAATAACTTCTTGTATCTAAAAAAATGTTTGAAAATAGCTGCTATTTCTTGCTTGTTGCACTCTTATTATACCTTAAACAAAAGAATTTTTACAAGTTCAAAAATTTCAGAAATCAGAAACAGAAAAACATGTTCTCCGATTATTCTTAAGCTTCCTTTTAATGATAGAACATTCAGTTCAAAAAGATGAAAAAGAAATAAATTTGCGCTTTTGCTTTCTGTGTCTGATTTTCATTGATATTTTGTTGCAGTAGTTTCCAAAAAATGTCTAAATATTAAAAAAGGAAATGAAGTAAACTATGTAGAAGTTTAGTTTCTATGATATCATATTTTTGTATTGACCATTTTGCACAATTTTAAAAAATATAAATATTTAACTCTCAAAAATTGCACAGTTCCAAATTTATTAAATTTTATAACAGCGATTGAGCGATTTATCAAATCTTTAAATGTTTTCTAATCTTAATTAAGAATAACGAAAAAATTTTATGTTTGATTTGTCAATTTTTGAATGAAGTTTTCTAGAAATTTTTAAAAATATTTGTGGTTTCCCGAATGAAATATGTACATTTGTAATTTTTTTACTCAAAACTGATGGAATTTAAAAAATTTTTAAGCTTAAGAATACTTAGGGTTGGTTAAAGAATGTGTATGAAATTTTTCAGAATTTCATAACATATTTTTGGATTTTTAGATTTTCCAAAAAATTTATAATTTTTAATAATACCTAAAAATGACTAAAAAAACTCTAAAAACTCCCATGAATTACTTTTTTCGCAATTCTTAGTAACACGTATTCTTTGGGCTCTAAAAACTCTAAGTGCTTTGAATTTAAAATATTTTAATTTTTTTGATAAATAAGATAAATAAATAAGAATTTACAATATTTTAACAGTTGATAAATATCTTTTTCGAAATAAATAAATTGATATTTGTTTTGGTGTTGCGTTCATTAATGGGTTAAGCTGCCATATTGCAGCAGCCATCTTGAATTTTAAAATCAAATATTTCTGGCTACACTCTAACAAAAATTCACAAGAATTAACTACAATAATTTGCTGGCAACTGATTGCCTACATTTATTGTGGTTAAATCCCAAAGAGCAAACTTATAAATATTTATCGTTAAAAATGCGTGAATCCTCTCACCTACAATTATTTCTTTCGCTCTCTTGTAAAAACTCTCTTCTAAACTTATTTCTTCCAATCTTATCTGCGCTCATAAAAAAAATCTAGAAATGCGTGAAGTCTCTCAAGTAAGTTTTAAACATGGCAACAACAACAACTCTGTATAGAGTCAATAACTCAGCAGAAGGCGCTACTATTTCCTACTTCAGTAGGCTTGAGTAATTAAGCTGAGACCAATCTACTGTTTAAGTTGTATATAATTTAACACTTGTTCGAATAAACTCTTTGAAATCATATGGCGTTAAAGCAGAGGTGTTTTTTTAAGCACAAGCGTAAAATACCACTGTTGGAGCGTTTTTAGGACTATCTGAGCGAGAAAACGCTGAAATAGTGTGTAAAGTAGGGAAAATATACATATTTTAACACTCTCAGGGTGAAAACACGCTGAAATAGCGTGAAAAGTAGAAAATATACATATTTTAGAATTCTCTGATAACGTGAAAAGTAGAGAATATATATATTTTAAGGCTCTCTGAGCGAAAACACGCTAAAATACGTTTAAAGTAGAGATATACATATTTTAAGACTCTCTGAGCGAAAATACGCTCAAGTAGCGTGAATAGTAGAGTAAATATACATATTTTGGAAAAATACGCTGAAATTTAGACAAAATTGAAAAAACTCGCTGCATAGCTTGGTTTTTTTACAAAATCGCCAATAAATGTCGTGAAATTTCACAACATTTATTGCATAGATTTTTCAATCAGTTTTTAGAGTGTACCCATAACGATTTTTAGTGCACAAACAACTATTTTACAAACCATTAAACATTGTAAATCGCATATTTTAATAAAAAAGTATATATTTTTATATGGGAGCTACACTCTAACAAAAATCCACAGGAACTCACAGCAATTATTGCTGGCAACAGATTTCCTATATTTAATAAAGTCTTATTTCAGAGAGCCAAATTCAAAATATTTCACGCTAGAAAAGCGTAAAAACTCTGTCCAACTATTTTTGCTCTCGCAATCTCTTTAAAAAACTCTCTTCTAAAGTTATCTCTATCAACCTTGTCTTCGCTTATAAAAAAATGCTAGAAATGCGTAAAGTCTCTCAAATAAGTTTTCTCCAAAACAACAAAAACAACAACAATCTATATATATAAAAAAATGTTGTCAAATCTGTTTGTGACGAGTGTTTGAGAGTTCGACTGAGTAAAAATCTGCCGATACCGATACCATTTTGTAGGGTCCGTTCTCTAGATGGTTTTAAAAAAAAAATTGTTTGAAAATGTTTTGATTTGGTCGAGTTATATGTGTTTGAGAGAAGGGTTTTGGACCTATTGGAAATTTTTTTTTTTTGCAAATTTGATTTTAATTGATATGAAAAGTAAATGTATGAATTTAATGCAGTTCAAATTGTGTACATACGCGCTATTTTTGTTGGAAATAGCAATCAAAATAGCACGCAACCAATAACAAAGGGAAAAAATGGTCATACGACAAATGAACGAAAGTTAATTGAATTCTATATAAATAAAAATCAAATGTCGTTCGTTGGTAATTGCATCAGTTGAGAACGGCTGAACCGATTTGGATAATTTTTTTTTTAAAATGTTCGTAATAGTCCAACTTAGGTTTTTACGGAAAGAAAAATTGACCACGCCCACTTTGCGCCCACTTTTTTGATTTATCTAAAATCGGAAAACGGCTGGACCGATTTGGATAATTTTTTTTTTAATGTTCATAGTAGTCCAATTTAAGTTTTGTCGGAAATAAAAATTGACCACGCCCACTTTTGCGCCCACTTTTTTCAATTTATCTAAAATCGGAAAACGGCTGGACCGATTTGGATAATTTTTTTTTCAAATGTTCGTCGTAATCCAATTTAAGTGTTTACTGAAAGAAAAATTGACCACGCCCACTTTTGCGCCCACTGTTTTCATATCTATATATATAAAATTAAGTGGCAAAACTTCCTGTTCGCATACTCCTCCTAGACGGCTTGCCCAATTTCAATGAAATTTTCAGGGGTGATTGGGGTCTGTGTGGAGGGTGCACATAAGAAATTGCATGTGTGTATCTTTGCAGGTTTTGTACCACACCCCCTTTTGTCGCCCACAAATCAATAAAAATGCTGTATTTAAGACGGTTTTGGTCGTATGAAATTAAAATTTGGTAAATAAGTTCGTATGATAACTATAATTAACTTTGAAAAAATGGGCGTGGTCACAATTCATCTACGCCTACTTTAAAGAAAATATCAAAATACTTCGAAACCATTGGTCCGATTGAGCTCAAATTTTGTAAGTACGCTTTGCTTTGAGTACGAGATGGTTTAAGGGGCAATGCCACACCCCCTTTTACCTCCCACATATAAATAAAAAATTGTTGTTATCGAATAGCTTTAGTTAGAGTTATGGGTCGCACAGCTTAGAAATTCGGTATTCGACCACAATTTAGACGTACCGTTTCTGTGATGAAATTTTATGGGAGTGGACAAGGGGGAGGGGCACCTCCGATACAACCCAAATTTGTGATATCGAATAGCTTTGAAGTTATAGGAATTCATCTTTGGAATTCAGTTTTTGACCTCAATTTACACATGCAGTTTCAATGGTTTTATTTTATGGGCGTTGGACAGGGAGGCGTGACATCTCCCTTACAACCCAAATTTGCGATATCGTATTGCTTTGAAGTTATAGGTCGACAGCGTAAGAATTCGGTATTCGACCTAAATTTATACATGCATTTTCAATACTTACATTTTGTCGTCGTAGGGCAAAGGGGAGTGGCACTTCCCATACAACCCAACTTTGTGCTATCAAATAGTTTTAGAGTTATAAGTCGTACAACGCCGAAATTCAGTATTCGACCTCAATATACACATGCAGTTTCATTGATTCAATCTATGTTCATTGGTAAGAGGGGCGTGGCACCTCCCATTTAACGTAAATTTGCGATATTGAATATCAGCGTCAGAATTCAGTATTCGGCCCCAATTTATACATGCAGTTTCATTAATTACATTTTATGGGCGTACGACAAGGGGGCGTGAACCTCCTATTTAACCCAAATTAGAGATATCAAATAGCATTGGGGTTATAGGTCTCACAGCTTTGGAATTCAGTATTGGACCACAATGTACACATGTAGTTTCATTGATTACATTTTATGAGCGTTGATCAAGGGGGAGTGGCACCTCCCGTACAACGAAAATTTGTTATATCGAATAGCTTTGTAGTTCAAGGTCGCACAGCGTCGGAACTCAGTATTCGACCAAAATTTACGCTTGCAGATTTACTGATAAAATTTTTTAGAGTTTGTCGGGGGGGTCGTGACACCTCCAATTTAACCCAAATTTGCGATATCGAATAGATTTGGATTTATAGGTAACTCAGCCTCAAAACTCAGTATTCGACCTCAATGTACTCATGCAGTTTCATTGCTAAAATTTTATGGGCGTAGGGAAAAGGAGAGTGGCACCTCCCATACAATCAAAATTTGTGCTATCGAATAGTTTTGGAGTTATATGTCGCACAGTTTTGGAATTCGGTATTCGACCGCCATGTAGACATCCAGTTTAATTGATTACATTCTATTAGCGTTGATGAAGAGAGAGTGGCACTTCCTATACAACCCAAATTTGTTATATCGAATAGCTTTGTGGATATAGTTCGCACAGTCTCAGAATTCAGTATTTGACCTCAATTTAGACATGCTGTTTAACTGATAACA
Organism: Dichetophora obliterata; assembly: GCA_963920525.1. Lineage (NCBI taxonomy): Eukaryota > Metazoa > Arthropoda > Insecta > Diptera > Sciomyzidae > Dichetophora > Dichetophora obliterata. The sequence continues at coordinate 259,221,924 of OY986437.1, forward strand.
TTTTATGGGCGTTTGAATAGGGAGAGTGGCAGCAACGCGCCGGGTTTCAGCTAGTTCTGTATAAATTCAATCATACAGCAGAAAGCGCTACTCTTTTCAACTTCAGTAGGTTTAAATAATTAAGCCGTGACCAATCTACTATTTAGGTTTTATATATAATGTGACACTTGTTCGAATAAACTCTTCGAAATAATATTACGTTAAAGAAAAGGTTTTTATTTTAGGCCAAGCATTACCAGTGCTGCCAGAAAAAGGAATTTAGACCGTTTTGTGGGAATTTTCAACGAAAATGGAAAACGGGAAAAACACTTTTAAAAACGGGGAAAATTAGGTTGAAAAAGAGTAATTTTGTCACAAAATCAACAAATTATGCTTTGAATTTTTTATAATACATATTAAACTTTTCTGAGTCATTATGAGTTTTAACTTTGTTTTATTACTATTTGAAATAGCCTATGTGTTTAATTTAAATTCATTTGGATTATCATTAGCTGTAAGTTCACACGTAATTTTTTCTGCAAAAGAGTGTAAAAAGATTATGTTATGAAAAAAAATTATGTTATGAATTTTTTAACATCTTCTATTTAAATACATTTTAAAATTATTTGAGTCATCTTGTGTTTTAATTTTAAGTCTATTTGAATTTGCCTGTTTCGTTAATTTTAATTCATTTGGATTATCATCAACAGAAAGCTCAATCGTAATTTTTTCTCTGTTCAGCGTAATTTGATTTATTTGCTTAGGAAACTATGAAAAATGGGTAAATAAAACTGAGAACTTTTAAAAGATTTAATTTCTGGGACGAAGGCAGAGCATTTAGACTTTTTGCATTTGTGGATCCTATCGTTTGGAAAAACAAAACGTATCCTTCATTAATTCCGTTGTGTTCCTATTTATTTAAAAAAATCTTAATATATATCGACTTAGAATATAAGTCACTAATAAATATTGATGTATTTAATTTACTAGCCCAAAATGTGCAAACTTTTTTTGCATCATGTTTTAAGCTTAGAACTACAAACCTATTTTTATTACCTTTAAACTACAAATCGGTGTAAATATTTACCTCACGGGTTTCTTCTTCGTAAAATCATTCTGAAAGCAGTAATCTGACTCTTCAGAGCATTATTTTTTTTTTGTTTTTTCACGCCAAAGAAAATGGTAGAGATATAATTTAATTAGGGAAAAAATTAATTAAAACTGTAATTTTAATTGCATATAAACCTACGATTAAAAAGTCAATAAAATAATATTAAAAAATCTTTTGAAAACTTGAATTTATCTTACCTAAACTTAATTACCTCTTTTAAGTATACTAAGTGAAAAATCGATTTAAATAATTTAAAGTGCTGAAAAATGGTCAAACTTAATTTAACAAACAAAAATTTGTAACTTTATTTCTAAACAACCAATTTTCAAAACTTAAATGAGATTTTAAAGAGAGGCTTTAAGCAAAAAAGTACCAACATATATATTTGAGACTCTGAAAATAAAAAAAAAATCGTAATGTTATACAGTGCATCAATAAAGTATGTATGCACGTCGCTGGACAAAAAATAAACAATAAAATAAGTAAGAAAAGCTGTTATAAGTTAAATTCAAATAGTATTTTATTACAACTATGTATTAGGAAATTTATTTAGTATTCATAAAATTAATATTAAAATTCACTATCTTAAAATAAATTAAGCTTAAACATTATACTTCAAAAAATATATCAGAAAAGTATGCATGCAAAACCAAATGGTTGTAGTTAAACACTTAATTTTTTTTTATTTACTATGAATTAAATGGATTTTTAATATTTTGTAGGATATCCTTTTTGTTTTAAAACTGCTTTGAGTCTGGATTTCATTGAGTGCACCAAGTTCCTGGTCACGCTAGGCGGTATGTTCTCCCACTCCTCCAAAAGTTTTTTTTTTAAATCATCTTTGTTTTTTATATTATGTTTCCTTATCTGACGATCAAGATGGTCCCATAGATGCTCAATAGGGTTTATATCAGGTGACTGAGGTGGTGTTTTGAGCTGATTTTCCACATTATGTGAGAGCCACTCCTTGACAATAACTGCAGTATGTTTAGTAGCACTTGCATGCAAATTCTCTTTTAAAATGTCTAAGTAGCAGAATCGATCCATTACGCCTTCAATAAACACCAGGTTACCAACTCCAGAGGCTGCTATACAACCCCATACAAGCAGAGACCCACCGCCATGCTTCACAGTTCCCACCATATTCTTTGGCTTAAGCTCGGAATTGACTTTACGCCATAGTTTTTCTCGTCCATCTGATCCGTGAATATTAAATTTACTCTCATCAGAAAAAATTACTTTATTCCAGAAGACTTCGTCAGCTTCTTCATATTCTTTTGCGAACAAAAGCCTCTTTTTACAGTTAACCGCGCTTACAAATTACTTCTTACGCACGTTGCGACCATGGTAACCGGCTGAACGGAGAACATACCGAATTGTCTCCGGATTACATGATTTTCAATCTCCATTTGGACTTTTGGTGCAGACTTTTTTTGATTTTCCTGCACTTTGCGTACAATTATACGCTTTTCGGCAGGAGTAAATATGCTGGGCCGTCCGGATCTTGCCCTAGTTTTGGTACTTCCCTCTTTTTTAAACTTTTCAATGACTTTTTGCACTGTTGCGTGGCTTTTTCCAATTATTTCTCCAATTCTTCTTTGTGATTTATGTTCTTTAAACATTTTTATTATCAAATCTCTTAAATCTTGAGATAATTCTTTACCACGCGGAGCCATTACAATACAATAATATACAATATTTTATTTAAATCTTAAATTCCACTGATTGTGATTTAAATTTAATTATAAACTCAATTTCTCACGAATCCTTTCCTTCCAGCACAAAGAATGCGACTACAGTTGTGTGGTGCATACAAACTTTATTGATGTAATTTTCTGATCTCTCAAGAAACATGTGCTGAAGAAAATAACGGTAGTTCTGAAAACAGATCAGGTGATTGTCTGTCAACAGTCGATAACGTCAACAACAAAACGTGAAAGAAAAAAAAAACCACCTGCTTGCAGGGTGACTAAAACATTTTAAGTTAAAGTTTTGAACAACGGGTGCATACAAACTTTATTGATTCACTGTATATGAAATGATCAAATAAAAATCTCTGCAATATTGCTTTTCAAGAATATATTTCGGTTTCTTTTATGCAAAAAGTAAAAAAAAGAGTAGTTCAGAGTCTGTAGTTATAGGGTTTAATATGAAATTTGCAGATACAAGTGAAATGTTCCCAACAATAAAAAAAAATTTATGTCGTTCGTTTTTCTCTACCGCATAGCTGTGCATGTCCTGTAAGAGCTTTTACTGCCTTAAATTTGAATAAAACTAATATAAGAAAGCCATTAGACAATTGTACCGTAAATATGAAAAATTAAAAGTGCATAGGATTAAAAATCAAAAGAATATGTTTGCAGTTAGACTCAATTAATATGTACAAGTAATAAATGTGAAATATTTTTAAAGGCATATTTTTATTTATATTAGTAGGGTTTGTATTAATATGGTTTTTATTTAAAATGAAACACTGAACTTTAGAAAAGGGCAAAAAGCGGGAAAATGTTAAGAAAAAAACGTGAAAAACTTATTGAAATTAAGAACAAAAAGGGAATGATCTCTCCTACAATATGGCAACACTAGCATAACACCCGCTCCAATAGCGTAAAATATTGCTGCTGGAGCGTTTTTAGGATTCTCTGAGCCACAACACGCTATTTTAGCGAACATATTTTATGTCTCATTGAGAGACAAAACACTGAAATAGCTTGAAAAGCTGGGAAAATCTACGTATTTAAAACAAAACGCTGAATTTTGAAAAGAATTGAAAAAACCCTTTGCTTAACGTGATATTTTTAAAAAATCGCCAATAAATGCCTTGAAGTTTCACAACATTTATTGTAGTGATTTTTCAATCAGTTTTTAGAGTGTTTACTTTATAATAATTCCATTTCAGTCATTTTCTCAAATTTTTCAATCAAAACGAACAAAACATTTGACTCGCGTCGTTTCATCACCGAGGTCGTGAAGCGCGACTAGCCAGCTGTAATTGTGTTTGTGGTCCATCCGCTGATGCGACCGACACAATTAAAGTACAGTTTTAAATAGAATCAAAAAGATTCATAATTTGTGATGGCGTTATAATTTTTAAGTAAATTGGCCAAATAAATCTCTACACCTTCTGTCAGTCACAGGAGCTTACGGAGTAACGTTAAAACACAAAAAAAAAAAAAACGAACAAAAATTTGTCTTAACCACAATTTATAGCTCTACAACAGCTCCTCATAATTTTGGCCGCAGCTTATACACGTTACAGTGTAAAATTGTTGCACTGTGCGTTGCGAGACAGACTGGCAAAATTTCTGCTGAGTCCTCAACATAGGTATATCCTGCAAATACATTGATGGTGCCGATTGCCTGCCACTTCGATCTTCTTATCGATGATGCTGATTTTCAGCTCTTGAGCCGCATAAAAATACAAATATTTTTGTCATTATTTGTTTTGTCTTCCACTGATTTTCCTTTGCACATTATCTGGTGCTGTTGGCTGACAGTCAATGAGTGTGAGTGACAGCCAATCGAGGAAAGTGTATTGCTTTTTGAGGCTGAGCAGCAATGTGAAATGCTGTGTTTGATTTTTGCTTCTTTTGGCATTTTATTGACAAAGCAAAGCGGAACCATTTCAATAAAATCTAAATGCTTTGCGACACAAACACTCACGCACATTCTCAAACACACAAACTCATATGGCATTTCCGGATTAGCACACATACATGCTTGGCTTATTGCCTGCCCACACAAGAGTAGCCGGCTAATAATCGCTTGATTGCATATAATTTGAAGTCTGCTTTATGGCGCGCGAACGTGACGCCATACTTTTACAATCAGCAATCCATAGCTACCTAGTGAGGCATGAATTCAAGTAGCTATTGCTGGCTCTTTTGCACGCTGTAATGATTATTATTTTGGACTGTTGTTCGTGATGTTGTTGTTATGGTTATTGTCCTCATTATTGGCCGACTGAAGGTTATCGGCATGTTTTGAATTTGTATGCATTCATTGTTTCTTGTGTTTTGATCTTGAGAGTTTTGTTGTCTTTGTGTTATTGTTTTTTTAGTCTCGAAGATCATCCAGTTTTATCATCCACTTTGGTAGGGCTCTTTTTTGCCGGAAATTGTCTTAATTTGTCGCTAATTGTATAGGTGCTCAACTTTTATGCACAAGCCATCGAAGTTTATTTGTTTTCTTTCTTTTCTTTTTTTTTTTCTTCATAGCCATCACCTGCAACCCACACAACTTGTAGAACTTTTTATGCTAGGTATTTTTTAGTTTCTTCAAATGAGCCCAAGATATTCCGCTCGTTAGCAGCTGTTTGAGTTTTGAGACGCATGGAGTTTTCCTTAAATTGTTTTTGCTGTTGTTGTATTAGTTTTTTTATCACTTAGCATTCAGAGCGCGATGAAATTGATTCAATGCTCAGCAACATGCTAACGACAGCAAGGATATTTTTTGTCACTTCCATTACTTTGGAATGGTTGAGCGACAATTAAAAAAAGCTACCAAGAGCTAGAGAGAGCAGGGAAAGACTTGAAAATGGACAGTAAGATGACAATTTGAATTAAAATTAATGACTTTGAATTAAAGTCAAATAATCTTAAAAAAGACGCCAACGACAATGGATATGCGACGTATTTTGTGCCTTTCAGTGTCAAAATTTGTTACTTTTTTATAATACGATGAACTTAACTTCTGCTCAAATATTTTCATTACTCAGCCTAGGTTGAAGTTTACAAAATTTTAAATCCTTTACTCAGCTTAGGTTGAAGTTTACAAAATTTTAAATCCTTTAAATAGGTTTTAAATTTATTTAATATTACAGAAACATCAGAACGGACAGTGTATTTTTTGTTATGACAGTTGTTTTTATGTAAGATATTTATTTTTAATTAATCAAATTGTAAAAACATTAAAAACTACTTTAAAAATGTTTTAAATCTTGTTGGAATACGTAAATTATGTTTATTGAAGATGCAACCAAATGAGCTAATTCAGCACTACTGATAAAAACTTGTAAAACCCTTTCCATATCATTGTTTAAAGATGATTTTTTTTATCTTTCAATAAAAAAGAAATTTTATTTTATTAATGTCATATTAAAGACAAGCCAATTGAGCCACTAATTAAATTATTACTTAAAATTGGCCACATCATCTTTAAAAAATTTTGTTTAACTATTTTATAAAAAACTTGCCTTTGAACAGAAAATTTATAGTTTTAGCCAATTGAGCCAATTGAGCTGTACACTAGTTAAGCTTTGAAACTACTACATATTTTTGTAATTTTTTTATTTTATTTTTCAATATAAACTTTGTTGTGGAGCAGAAGATATAGTTTTAAATAACAGAACCAATTGAGCCCATAGTTAAGCACTGATTTGAGTCCATTGAAGTCTTCACATTATCCTTAAAACTCGTATTTTTTAAAAGAGAACTTACTTCTTGGCAGATGATGTTTTAAAAAAGAGCCCATTGAGCTTTAAGCTTGATACCTTTGGGGCTAAGCTTAAAAAGATCATGTTCTACTGATGTATCTTTCAATGGAAAGCATGTTATATTTTAAAAAATGAAACCAATTGAGCCAATGCCAAGTCACTACAATTATACGTCATTACCACGTCACCATTTAATGTTGTTTCTTTAAATCTTTAAATGGACAGCTAATAGTTAGACAGAAAATATGGTTTTTACTACTAAGCCAATTGAGCCACTAACTAAGTACTATATCAAACCTTTAACCCTTTATAAAGCAGAAAAAACTTTTATCACCAACATTTTACCACCAAAATATGGATTACGGATTATCGATGTAATTTTGGGGCAATTGTGATTTGGGAAACTCCAACACAAAAGGAAAATATCAAACGAAATCAGAATATCAAATTTATCTGTATATGTTCGGGACCGCAAAGTTTGCGAACGGCAAGCGCTATTTCAATAATTCTTTTTTTATTGGATAGCTATGGTACCTAGTTGAGACACAGATCAAAAGTCGTTTTTTTTAACAGAGAGCTTACTTTTCGATAGATATTGTTTTTTAAAATGAGCCCATTGAGCTTTAAGCTTGATACCTTTGGCACTAGGCTTGAAGAGGTTATGCGTTACTGCTGTCTGTTTCAATGGAAAGCATGTTTTTGAGTAGTATTATATTTTTAAAAAAAAAACCAATTGAGCCACTGTCTGGTCACTACAATTATATGTCATTTGCACATCACCATTTAATGTTGTTTCTTAAAATCTTTGAATAGAAAGCTAATAGTTAGACAGAAAATATGGTTTTTACATCAGAGCCAATTGAGCCACTAACTAGGCACTTTATGCAGCCCTAAGGTTAATAATAATAATATTAATAAAGGGCTAAGAACCTTTATAAAGCAGAAAAAAATTTATCACCAACATTTTACCAAAAGTCGAATATGGATTACGGATTATCGAACAAATTTTGAGGCAATTGTGATTTGGAAACCTTCAACACAAAAGAAATCAGAATATCAAATTTATCTATATATGTTCGGGACCGCAAAGTTTGAGAACGACAAGCGCTATTTCAATAATTCTTTTTTTATTGGATAGCTATGGTACCTAGTTGTGACATAGACTACATAAATTTGCTTATCATTATTTAGATCAGTTATTTAAATTAAAAGAGCACAACTATACAATTTCTTTATTCTTATCCTCAGCGAGAAAATAGCTCTCTCTCTTTAAACTCTTAACTCGACTGCACCACTGAAGCCATAAACCTTATATTTACACCATATGTTCGAGTGGTGCTCTGAATTGTTTTGTATTTTCTACACTCCCCCCCCCCCCATGTGGCGCTGGGATCGCATTTTTTCGAAAATTTCTATTTACATACCAATTTGGCCCAAAGTCACACCAAATAATGTTTAAATGAAAAAACAGTTTTTGACAGAATTTTGAACCCGTTAGGTGGCACTGAGGTGCAGATATCTTTTAAATATATAAAAACGTTGGTGCGTGTGCATGTCTGACCCCACGCCTGAACTACCGAAACTATCCACTATATGTTCACACCACCTTATATTCACACTATATGTTCGTGTGGTGATTCGAACTCTTTTTGTTTTTGTTGAAATGTTGCACAGAACAAATGTTTTCGAAAACAAAGTCCATTGAATGCGTTGATGGGAACTACTGCAATAAGTTCTAGTTCTGATGTTGTATACTCCAATCTTTAAATCAAGTGCTTTTTGTTGAACTGCAAACATGATTTTTACAAATTAACCAGCTGAGATACTTGCTGAGCCATTATTGATATAAATCTTCAAAAATACATACCTCATTTTTCAATAAAAAATTTTACTGAATTTTTAAATTGCTATAACGCCTGCAAAAGCTAAGCAAACGATAAATGTTATAATCCTTTTTTTTATTTTATTTTATTTAGTTATTTATTTATTTTTACCTGAAAAGTTCCTGAAAAGGTCATACATTTTAGTTTAAAAAATAGTTTTTATAAAACTAATTGTGCCACAGTCTAAGCATCACTGATATAAGTCCTAAACGTGGCCACATGATCTTTCAATACAATATCTTCTCATGGAAAACTTGGTGTTGAACAGAAAATATGTCTCATTATAAGCTTAGCTTATTAAGCCTACTGAGTCATATGAGTCACTCGCTGGACACCATGGATTCAAGTCTGCTTGAAGTTTCTAATAGGATTCAAAATACATTCTTTCAGTATAAACTTATTTGCATACGTTCGTGGTATAAAGTCAATCGTTGTCGTTTTTGCATTTTTTTGTTTTTTTCCTTTTTTTTCCTTATTCTAACACGTTCACAGAGTCAACAAATTAAAATTATGTTGCGTAAAAGTCAACAAATTTTTTTTCAGGCAGTTTAAATCGAATTACATGTGAAATATAGTTAGTCATCGTATTTAAGCTACATTTCCTATTACATTTTTACCCATTTTATTTTTAACACATGTTTTAATTATATTGCGTTATTTTTTTATTTTTTTTTTTTAAGAAATATTTGAAAACATATTTTTTTAATTAAAATATTTGCATGCTGATTAATGCGTTTTTTCCTTGAAAATGAGAGAACAAAATATTAAAAAAGTGACATGTTTATTAAAAAAAAACTGATAGTGAAAAAACTGATAGTAAAAAAACCTTCACAACAGCTTCTATCCACACAACCACACAAAAGCACAACAAAAGTGGCTTATTTATACAAAATTATGTATATTTGTTTCATTTAAAATTTATATAACAGTTACAAATATTTAATGACAGCATTTTTTTATTACATGTTGACATTCAAGTAAAAAGCTTTAAAATTAATTTTACAGTTTTCATTAATGTGCACTTTTCTCTAAGCCATTGTCTTTAAAAGTATAAAATTATTGCAATTGCATTAAAAAATTTTGAAGATTACAGTTGAAGGAAAGAATTACCATTACCATTACCATTACCATTACCATTACCATTACCATTACCATTACCATTACCATTACCATTACCATTACCATTACCATTACCATTACCATTACCATTACCATTACCATTACCATTACCATTACCATTACCATTACCATTACCATTACCATTACCATTACCATTACCATTACCATTACCATTACCATTACCATTACCATTACCATTACCATTACCATTACCATTACCATTACCATTACCATTACCATTACCATTACCATTACCATTACCATTACCATTACCATTACCATTACCATTACCATTACCATTACCATTACCATTACCATTACCATTACCATTACCATTACCATTACCATTACCATTACCATTACCATTACCATTACCATTACCATTACCATTACCATTACCATTACCATTACCATTACCATTACCATTACCATTACCATTACCATTACCATTACCATTACCATTACCATTACCATAACCATTTAGATTTTCGACATATCATATTTTTTCATATCTTTATCTCTTCTAAAAATTATAAAAAAAACAAAGCACTGTCGCCAACTCGGAGCTTTTTCCACCAGATTTAATGCATTTTTCAAAATTTTGGCGCCAGAAAATTTAGGTTTGGTGCCTTTTTTAATTTCGGATCCATCAAATGTGCCTTAGATTGTGCCTTCTGGAAATTGATCTCAAGATGTGCTTTAATGTTACAAGTATGTAAAAACATTAGTAATTTTTTGTGAAAGATTAGTTAAATAAGTATTTTAAATTAGTGTAACCTGTAATATTTTTTTTTGTGTAACCTGTAAATTATTTTTTAAAAAATAAAATAACTGGTAGTTCAGAATATAATTTCATTATTAAATTTAATTTAGTGTTTTATAAAACCTAATAAATCTGGCGCATTTTTTCACCTACTTGGTGGATTTTAGAATTGAAAAGTTTGCAGCACTGTCAGCAAGTAATTATTTCTGAATTTTGGCAAAAAAAATGTTAGGAATAATAACATACTTTTTATGTATATTTTTTATTATATTGTTTAAAGCTACGACTTATTTCAACTGTCTTTATTTAGTTAATACCTTATTTTTGAATAACCTCAGTTTTGAATAATCTGAATACAAAAATTTTGCGTCGTTGGAAAATATACAATATCAAACTGCAATAAATTTAATTTTTTTATATTTGCAAGCCATATGGTGCAGATTGGCAAGTCTGCAACTGAGAAGATATTGCTAAATTGTCTTAAATGGACATTAATAAGACTTCAAACTATCATTCTGTACATTTAGATATTTAAATTTAGAACAATTGTTCTTTAACCAATTTTGTTTTCTCGCATTACACTGTACGACATTTACTGCGCCGCTGTAAACATGTTATTAAAAGAAAAAATCCACTTAAATCAAATTCGCTTCAAAACTTATAACTAATCACTGTAGGCTTATTTTCCTGCCCACACGGCGTATGCGTGACATTAATTCGCACATAAAACTAAAAGCTTTTAATTTTAAGTTTTTTCCAAAATTTATAAACGTGCAGTTGTTTATTAAATTAAGCAGCTATTTTTTTATTGCTTCGAACACAAAGTAAGGGAGCCTTAGAGCATCCTGCTATTAAGACATAACTTCACGAAATCACATACATACGCATGCCAAAACAACATGCGTCATTGAAGCAAATCAAAGCGTCATAAATTGTTGCTTCAAATCATTGGTGTTAAAATGCTGTCAGGTGTGAAGAAAAAAAAAACTACAAAAGCAGGAAATAAATAAAATGTGAGAAATGTCCTGCGGATAAAACAGCGCCTGACCAGCTAAGTCAGCTGCTCAGCAGCATTTTTATAATATTCCAACATAGCGCAAAAACATTACAATAACATTACAACAAGACAATGATGTCGAATACAACGACAGGAAGGCCAATCTGTCCAACCTTTCTTTTTTTTCTTCCTTCCCATCCGTTTTTTCTGTTTTGTATTATTTTTGCTTCCACAATTTTTGATTTTATTTATCATCGTTAGAGAAAATTGACGTGCGTATAGCGCACAAGTCAAATGCACGCTTGTTGCTGCTCAGCTCATTCCCGCCCACTTCATGGCTTAACTCACAGCTATTTCCTTTCCACACTCAACCCAAACCCCAGATAAGCCCACACCTGGGTTTGGCGCCAGAGCCAGACTTTCCTGTCTGCTCACTCATATATTTATTGTCCTAGCCAGCTGCTCATATCCCGCATTCCCCTCTTCCCTCTTTAGATTATTGTGCATTTTGTGTGTTGTAAAAAAATACCGTAATATTTTATCGAGTGTGCGTAATTGATTTTAGATGATATCATTTCTCCTCACTATCAAGTGTATTGCTGCTTCATGCGTATCCTTGTGACTCCTCTTGTTTTCTATTGTATCCTATTCTACGCGTCGTCTCATTTATAACATATACGATGTTAGTAAATTGGTTGCAGGGTCAACGCAGGCCGTTTTTTATAGGGTTGCCATCGCAGTTTGTTCTCACATATAGGCTGCTTTTTATTTACGAGGCGTTTGTTAGCAAGAATCAATCCTTGTCAGTTATTGTACACAGACACACACACATAAGCACGGGCTGCTATTTTACTTTATTCACTTAGTTATTCTTTAAGGACACACATCCATGCACGTCCATCGCAGTTGGACGGATGTTGAGATGTATAAAAAAATACAAACAACAACGAAAACATCAGAAACAGTAGCAACAGCTACTAAAACAATATATGTGCAGACTCTTGAGATCTCGGCACCACTTCCGGTTACTTATTTCCTGTTTGAGATTTGAGCCATTTTGTATATCTCTGTGTGTGTGCATGGTAATAATAATAAATAAAAATTCATTTGCTTCGTTCGTTTTTGATCCTTTGTTGCCATATTGTTTTTATTAAAGCCTAGATAAAATTATTGCCAAAGCAGCAGATGTAGCATTGCTCTCGTGTTTTTCGTTTTGCGTATTTTTATTAACTTGTATAGAAATTCGCTCATTTTTATGATTTATACATAAAAAGATTTTAAGGCTTTACTTACAACAAATGTGCATAAAAGTGAACGAAAGAATGTCGTTAGCTATAACGAGGATTTCGCAGTCCTTTTTTATTTATTATTATGGCTTAAATATATGATTTAAAGTATAAAATCACACATTTTCAACGGATATCAAAAAAGCAGTTATCCTTTTTTTAAGGCTAAGACAATCAATTTACTCTTTCGGAGGAAAGGAATTACGTAGGTGCTCAGAAATGCTAGATTCTTAGGGAAAAAAATGTGTTCAGCTAAAATTAGAATCAATAAAAAAGTGGTGTGGTCGGGGGTCGAAGTTCCCTATGCCTTTTCTTCATATATAATTCGAAATAAAATCTCTATATTTTTATTTTTTTTTATTATTTCTTATTTTATATAGTTTTTCAAGGCAAATAATGTAAACGAACGATTAAATCAAGCAGTTAAATTTAAAATTTTTGGAAAAAAGATTTATTTATTGAAAATTACAATTACGATGTAAAATTGTTGTGAGAGATAAAAATATGCAGTTACCGTTGCCAGCGATGTTTGTTTCATGACCCAACAAGGCTTTGAGCATATAATATTCATTATATTCCTCATATGGAGCTTGAATTGATTGAAAAGTTGGATTAAAAATTGGACTTACCTAAGAATATAACACAAAAAAAACACATTTTTGGGGTGCACCCTAGCGTCAAAAACTTTTTGAGATTCTTACATAAGATTCGAAATCAGCGATCAGCGCTTTTACAAAGAGTATGAAATAATAAAACACATATTTAGGATCCACCCTAGTGTCAAAAAAAAATTTTTTTAATTATAGCATAAGATTCGAAATCAGCAACCTTTAATACGGCCATCACATACACAAAAAGTATGATGTAAAAAATTACGTTTTCAGTGTTCACCCTAGTGGCCATTTTTTTAAACTCTCACATAGCATTCGAAATCAATGATCAACTCGCCTACAAAGAGTATAAAACAAAAAACAAATATTTAGGGTCCACCCTAGTGTCAAAGAACTTTTTGAAATTCTTACACCGGGATCAAAATCAGCAATTCCTTAACACTGCCAGCACATAAACAATGGGTATAAAACAAAAAAGAAACATTTTCAGGGTTCACCCTAGTAAATACATTTTTTTTTTAAATTCAAGCGCAATATTCGAAATCGGCGACCAGCACATCTTCAAAGAGTATTAAAGAAAAAACATATATTTATGGTCCACCCTAGTGTCAAACAATTTTTAATTCTAGCATAAGATTCGAAATCAGTGACCTCTGAATACTAACAGCGCATACACAAAAGGTATAAAATAAAAAAAATATATTTTTAGGGTCAACCTTATTGTCAAAAAACTTTTTAAAATTCTTATATCAGATTTGAAATCAGCGACCAGCACATCTGCAAAGAGTATAAGACAAAAACACATTTTTAGGGTCCACCCTAGTAAACACATTTTGTTTAAAAAAATTCAAGCGTAATATTCGAATACGGCGACCAGCACATCTTCAAAGAGTATAAAAGAAAAAACACATATTTGTGGTCCACCCTAGTGTCAAACAATTTTTAATTCTAGCATAAAATTCGAAATCAGCGTCCCTTTAATATGACCGGCACATACACAAGAGTATAAAACAAAGAAAAATACATTTTTGTGGGTTACCCTAGTGTAAAACATTGTTTTTAAAATTCTAACATCGGATTCGAAATGAATGATTCGAAGTCAAAAAACACATTTTTAAGAGTCCTCCCTGGTGTCAAAAAACTTTTAGATATGTTCGAAATCAGCGACCTCTTAACACTGCCAGCGCATATATAATGAGTAAAAAACCAAAAAACTCATTTTCAGGGGTCACCCTAGTGTAAACAATTGCTTTTACAATTCTAACATTTGTCTAAGATTCGAAATCAGCGACCCCTTAATACCAGGGTTGCCAACTCATACCATTTGGCCCGGAGACTCCGGTTTTGAGGGGTCGATCTCCGGGCTCCGGCTTTCGCACTTTAAGATTTTATTTTTTAATAAAAAAATTACAATTATATAAAAATGTAATATAAAATTATTTTCTTTGAAAATTTTTTTGAAACTAAAGTCCGTATGCACTTTAGCGCTTTAAAAGCATGACAACAAAAAATTATTCTTAATGATGTGGTTGGAGTTTTAAAAAAACTTAGTGTATTTTAGAAAAATTTAACAATTTTGAGGAAAGCTCTCAAAAAGGGAATTTCTATGGATATTCTAGATTATTTATATATTGTGAAGCACGAAATCACACTCGAACGTATACAAGAAGCCTCGAAAATTACACAGTGCGACAGCCAAAACGTGAGTAAGAAACCGACAAATGTGTTCAATTATTTCCGGACTCCTTATTACGAATATGGCACCCAAATTTTTCCATCACATCAGGATTTTGAGAAAACCGTGATTCAAGGTCAAAAAATTCTACTAAGAGAAATCAACTTGAATCGTCAAAAATAAAAGTAGTTCGCGATTCTTGTTTATGGCAAAGATATTTGTTAAAAGTTGATAAAAAATTGACTTCATCTGTGCTATGGTGCATCTAGGGTAATTTTGTTGTTGGAAGATCCAATAAGTTTTTTAATAGGGATGGTTTTTTGCCAACACATAATATTACATTTCTCAATGGTTTGCAGAATACAGCTATGCTAAAATAAATTATTTTTGAAAAACGTAAAAATAAGGGTAAAAAAGGGCGTGGGGAATAGAAGTATGAAAGACAATTTTTTATCAACTTATAACAAACATCTTTGCCATATTCAAAAATCGCATACCACTTTTAGTTTTGACGATTCAAGTTGATTTCCCTTAGGAGAATTTTTGACCTTGAATCATGGTTTTCTCAAAATCCTGATGTGATGGAAAAATTTGGGTGCCAGATTCGTGATTAGGAGTCAGGAAACAATTGAAAACATTTGTCGGTTTCTTAATCACAAAAATAAAGGCTCTTTTTGGTGCACAGTGTTATTAATGTTGAATAAAATGTTGACGAACTTTTTGATAAAGTTAACTATATCAATAAACCCTTGCCAACATTAAAGAAAACCATTTCATCGGTAGCTTATATTTGGATAGCAATTTTAAAAACCAATTAAAAACTAGAAATTAAACAACTTGGTATGAAAGTGTTTGTAATACCAATAAGCAACGCATTCGTTGATCGTTTATTATAATTGAGTCTGTATGAAGAGCCGATAGAAACAAAATGAGCGCTCGTTTGGTAAAAGAATAAATAAATAAAGAACGAATAAATTTTTATTTTGATTGATAGCAGCTTCTGTTGTATCTTCAACACCCGGATCAGCAAGAACTTGTTAACAGCTCAAAATCGCAACTCAAATATAATTTTTAAAATGTGTTATATTGACTCAGATTTAGTCTTTTTTTTAAATATACAAATTGTTATGTACTTTTTGCTAAAACAATAAATTATAAGATTGTTTATTATATTTACGTATAAAAAATTAAATTTTTATTCTAAAATAAATATAAAAAATAATTAATTTGAGAAAATGAAAAAAAAAATTATGTTACAAAAGCTCCGGGCGGGGAGCTTCCAAGAGTTGGTAACCCTGCTTAATACCATTTTTAGAGTCCACCCTAGTGTTAAAATTTTTTTAATTCTTAAGCATAATATTCGAAATCAGCGACTCTTTTTGAATACTAGCAGCGCATACACAAAAAGTAGACGAAAAAACACATTTTAGGGTCAACCCTATTGTCAAAAAACTTTTTGAAATTCTTATATAAGATTCGAAATCAGCGACCAGCACATTTACAAAGAGTATTAAAACAAAAACATTTTTAGCGTCCACCCTAGTGTCACAAAATTTTTTAAATTCTAGCACAAAATTTGAAATCAGCGACTCCTTACAACGGGCAGCACATACAAAAAGAGTATAAAACAAAGAAAAAACACATTTTTATGGTTCACCCTAGTGTAAAACATTGTTTTTAAAATTTAAACATCGGATTCGAAATCAGTGACCAAGCGCATCTACAAAGAGTATAAGGTCAAAAAACACATTTTTAAGGGTCCTCTTAAAAAACTTTTAGAAATGTTTACTTCAGTTCCGAAATCAGCAGCCCTTTAACACTGCCAGCACATAGCAATAAGTATAAAATAAAAAACCAAATTTTCAGGGGTCACCCTAGTATAAACAATTGCTTTTAAATTTCTAACATAAGTTTCGAAATCAGCGACTCCTTAATACCATTTTTAGAGTCCACCCTAGCAGCAAAAATCTTTTTTGAAATTCTTACAGATTCGAAATCAGCGACCTCTTTATACTTCCAGTACATTCACAAAAATTATAAAATAAAAATAGATTTTTAGAGTCCACCCTAGTGTAAAAAAAATTTTTGAGATTCTAACATCAGATAACACTGTATTACTTACATTTTCTGCAGTTTCCATTTCTTAAAACTTGATTGCAAAAAAGATCTCACGTATGATTGAAAAAATAACACAAATAAAAATAACAAATACGTTTTAACGAAATTTCTACGTGTCAGAAACAGAGGGACACAGCGTGAGATAGACAGAAAGAAATATTTGCTCACTCGCATACTCGTTTATTATTCTGCTCGAATCTCAATGAAGATTATTGTATTAATATTAGGGGTATTCACGGGTTGTTGCGAATTGCAAGAGTGTGAAAATGCAAGATATTTTATTTATTTATTTATTTCTATTTTAACTATCAACAATCGTTTAACAGTTTGAGTAATAACATATAAATTATAAAAAAAATATGATATAAAACTAATAAAATGTAAACATAATTATATTAAAGAATATTACACTTTTATAAATTCATTTTAAACAATTTTTAATAAATTTTGTTTAAAAGTTTGTCTATTCAGAGTGAGATCTATTTGAGCACTTATGAAATTGAACGCTAAGCACATATTATTAATAGGATCATTACGGACATAGTTTGTCCTATGATACGGAACGTAAAAAAAATCTCTTTGCCTAAAATATCTCTCAGGCGCATATATTCTTAAAAGAGCGAGGAGTGGCGCGCAGTCTATATGTGACATAATTATATCGCGAACAAAAATAACAAGAAAAAATTTACGTCTGGAGGCTAAGGTATTAAGACCCAGAAGAGCACACCTAGATACGTACGTTGGCATAAAATTCCAATTTAATTTAAACATTATGTAACGAGTGAAACGTTTTTGTATTTTTTCCAATCGCAAAGAATCTACCTCGTAATATGGATCCCAGATCACACATCCATATTCCAAGATAGACCATACTAAAGATAAAAATAACGTTCTAAGGGTATATGGATCCTTAAATTCCTTCGAATTACGCCTCAAAAAACCCATCATTGCATTAGCCTTAGTAATTATGCAATCGTAATGGTTGGAAAAATAAATTTTTCTATCAAATAGAATTCCTAGATCAGATGTAGACTCGACACGTGAAAGACCACTATTTGCGATTGAGTAATTAAAAAAAGTTGGTTCTTTTTTCATATAAAAAGACATAATGTTGCATTTGGCAACATTTAAATAAAGTCTAATAACTGAACACCATTTAATCATATTGTTTAAATCACTTTGAAGAAGTCGATGGTCGGAAGTTGAAGAAACCGAATTAAACAGTTTAACATCATCAGCATACATCAAACAGTTAGTATGCTGTAAAAAGTTTGGGAGATCGTTGATGAACAAGACAAACAATAGAGGTCCAAGGTGGCTTCCTTGGGGCACACCAGAATGGTTAGTAATAGATTTTGAGTAGCAGTTACCAATACGGACAACTTGATATCTATCAGAAAGGTAATTCCTCAGCCAGGATAACAAAGAGAAATGAAACCCCATTAGGAAAAGTTTTTTAACCATAATGGAGTGCTGAACTCTATCAAAGGCTTTGGCGAAATCAGTGAAAATGACGTCAATTTGATTGCCTTTTTACATTTCAGTTTTAATGAAGTGAGAGAACAGTGTTAGATTTGTAGAAGTAGATTTACCACTAACAAAACCGTGTTGGAATTCAGAGAAAGAGTTTTTCATTCTAGCATAAATGTGTTTTTTGACAATTGACTCAGATAATTTAGGGATCAAGGGCAATTTTGATATCGGTCGATAGTTCGCTATATTTTGCCTAGAGCCAGACTTATGGATAGGGACTATAATGGATTCTTTCCAAATATTCAAAAGCTGCCCTGTCTTTAAAGATAAATTAAATAAAAGCGCTAATGGCTGGGCTAGCACAGCTGCGCAGTTTTTTAGAAATATTGGGGGAATATTATCAGGACCAGTTCCTTTATTAATGTTTAGAGTGAGCAAATCTTGTAAGACATCATCATCAGAAAGAACTAATGAACCCATATCAATAATAGGGTTGTCATTATAATAAAAAGGGCAGTTCACGTCATCTCCGTCGTCTAATAAAAAATTCGATTGAAAATAATCAGCAAAAAGATTTGTGACGTCTGAAGTACTACTTGCAGTTTTTTCGTTAAAAAACATATTTTTAGGGAAACCCTTCGTGTTCCTTTTTTTATTTAAGAAATTCCAAAAGTTCTTCGGATTTTCTCTAATATCAGACTCCAGCTTATTAAGGTGAGATTTGTAGAGCGATTCTTTTAGAGATGCGTATTCACTACGCGCCTGTAAATAGTTTTGACGAAAAGATATATTTATTTTACTTTTTTTGAAAAATTTGTTCATACGGTTTTTTAATTTTGAAAGACTTTTATTGAACCACTCCGGCTTAGAACTTTTCCTTATCTTTTTAATAGGAACAAAGCGAGTAAATCCTTGATTTATAATTTCGATAAAAAAGTCATAATTATCTGACAAGATATCACCAAAACCCAGACGCCAATCCACACACGATAAAAATGTAGATATCGCTGTGTAATCAGCTTTTTTAAATGCAAAAACAAAAGTATCTTCTTCTATGGCAGATGTATCTTTAATAAGAATTTCTAATTGTATTAAAAGTGCTTTATGATGAAAACTATTATTTGAAAGAAGTAAATCCGATTCAACACAATTGGCATTTAGCCATTATCAATAAAAATAAGATCTAAGATTTTGTTCAAGCTATTTGTGACAGAGTTTATTTGAATCAGACCCAAGGAATATATAGAGTCTAAAAAATTTTGAACACTAATTCGTAAACATCAATATTGCAACTAAAATATGCAATAAAAATTTTATGTCCCATGAATAGTAAATATATTGCCACCTCATTTCAAAATCACAAAAAGTTGTTAGAATCAACGTACAAACTAAAGCTTTTTAAATTTTTACCCAGGTGACCACTTTGTTTGAGAACAACTAAAACATGAATCAGCTGTTTAGCATCCCTGCTTATGTGTTCTCGCAATAGGTTTGGGCAGTTCGTAATAATTCAAGAAGAGTTGCAAAATTACTTCTAATGTGTTTTGTTGTTAGAGTGATGCGAAAGTTCGCAATCTTGTATTTTCGCATTGTCGCAACTGCGTTTCGCATCAACACGTGAATACCCCCATTGAGTATTAATACTCGTACGCAGACACACAGCGCTATCGTCTGTTACCCCAATCAGTCCTTCAGAAATAGTGATTGGTTTAAGCTTACATACAATGCAAAAACCAAGCCTTTTCCAAGCACGCTTGTAAAACACTTGCGTAGGTAATAAATTTCCAAGTTGCTTTGTAGAATTATTGCGTAAAGAACAAAAAGTAAGTGTTGCACAATAATACTTGGAAAGACTTGCTTTAAGTAAGTGTTTACCAATCATACTTGCAAAATGTAAGCCAAGGTAATAATTTTGCAACTGTTCAAAGTTGCGATTGCTGTTAACTGTTGGTCTGTGTAGTCTAGTGGAGAGTGCGCTAGACTATCAACCCAGACGTCCCCGGTTCGACTCCGGGTTCAGTCGTGGTTCTTTTCACTTTCTTTGCTCTTTACTACAGAAATCCATAAGTTAATTGTGGAAAATATTGAATTTAAGGGACAAGAACCACAACTGAGGGCTTAAAATTAAACAAGGCAAGTTTTCTTGAAGGCAAGTCGAGTTTTTTAGTGAGAAATGACGACCGGTACAGCTTCTCGAACCGGCGAATTTTCTTTTTTTATTCTTATTTGTCAATTTTAGATGGCTGCGCATTGTTTGGTAAATATATTTATACATAAAAGTTTCGTATTGAAATACTAATTTTCAATTGTAAAGAAACACTTGGAAAAAGCTTATTCAAAAACTAATATCCAATTGTAAAGAAACACTTGGCTAAAGCTTATAGTAAGTAATATTTTTCCAAGGGATCGTTTTCATTTATTCTGCAATTACTTGTAAGCATTTTCCAATAGTAATCTAAAGTTTTTTCCAAGCTTGATGCTTACGGTTCTAAGCTTGTTTAAAGCTTATTCCAAGCTTGTTTGGCTGATTGGGTAGTTTTTAGTCTGCTTGATACTCGCACGCATACACACAGAGCAATCTCACTGTTACGTTACAATTTCTTCCACATCACACCACGCGTAAGCCGCGTAAAGGAACTTCGTTCCAAAAACGATACACCAAGCTGCTCATAAGATGAATTCAAATTCTTAGAAAAACGTTTCATTGACATTCAACATAAAAAATTAAGTTGATGGAAATAAGTGAATATAGTCCTTAAAAAATAAAACAGCAGCAATGATTTTTATAGCATATTTTTAAAAAACCCAATCTATATTTAGACAAGTAACATTATTTCCGAAAGTTTAAGAACAGCACTTCATTTCCGGTAACTGCTGACAATTGTTTGCCATGCTTAACCACCAACCATTATTCTCTGATACTTTAAGTGTCGCAAAAGAACAACTTTTTCAGCACGAATTGCTGCGTTTTTGTTTTTTTTTTTTAGTATTTGCTCTGAGCTGTGGTAGATTGTTTTCAAATTTTTTTTATCTAGTACAATAAATTTGCTATTATTGAATGCGAATCGAAGAACAAGTTCAGCAAGCAAAAAAAAAACAACAAATAAACAACAACGTGCCGATGAGAATCACGCTATCATAGTCTCTGAAGACAACAACTTGGATGTTGTCAATAAAGTTGATGGTGTTGACAATAAATGGTGTCGTTCCGGGACAGATTTGTTGCTTATTGTTCTGTATAGCTGAAAGAGTGTATGTGTGTGTGTGTTAAGAATTTTTATTTGCATTCTCTTCATGCTTTGCAACATTTCAGTTGCTGCTTGCATTCATCTAGTTGGAGCTGATGATATACATAGCTTCAGCCAGAACTCTGGCTATAGCTGAGACTTTGAATGAGCTCACTCACTGCCCTTCATAGCAAAGGAATGCGAAGACGAAGAAGATGAAGAAGCCATTGGAACAATAACAACAACGACAACAACGAAACCAACAACGTGCAAACAAATCAAATTCGTTCGATTGAATACTGTGCGGCCAATGATCATTGTACGCAATGAAGTGTGCAGCAAATGTTTCCACACAAGTAAGCAATCATAGGAAAATTTTTCAATTTTATTTGGGGACCAAACTATGAAAACTGACCATCTATGCAATTTGTTCTCATTTTTTATTCTACTTCTTTTACCAGTTCACCAACTCTCTAGATATGAATTTTTTATTTAAAATTTTTGTTTTTTCTCTTTTCTCTTTTCTTTCTTTTTACACATTCTGCTGCTCATGATATTGCCACAATTTTGCATTTCAATTGGCAGCAACTTTGTCCACATAATTGACGTAGCATGCAAAAGAGTAGTAAACAAAACACACACAAATTCCAAAAATTAATAATGACAAGTTTTGTAAAGCAAACCATTGATGCGCACATAAGTCCTTGCATATGTTTAATCCTTTAGCTGCTGCCACGAACGGCTGCTGTAGTAGAAAAATACTTTGCATGCAATATGTTGTATGTTTTATCAAGAGCAACATCAACAACGACATCAGCAACAGCGTTGCTGCAATAAAATAGCACTAAATATTTAATTAAATTGCTTTAAATACGTTTTAATTAAAGCTTCAAATTAATTTTTGATACTCATGTTTATAATAAATATTTACATAAATGGAATTCATAAACAAAATTTGAATTTCAAAATATTGTTGCGTGTTCCAGTAACAGCAGCAGCAGTCAGCAACAAGTAAGCCATGACAATAACGGTATTTGAAAATTTTTCAATAAAAACCATTTACGTTGTCAAAAAACTCTTATTTAGTTCGTTTATGTTGTTCTTGTCCATTGAGTTTGGTAAACAATTTTATTTATTATTTCTATTAATGAAATGCGATGGCAACACTTAATTGACGAATTGTATTAAAATAATAATTTGTGAAAATGTAACAACACTGTTCTGTGGTAATTTTTGAAAATTAAGTAACGAAATATCAGTTTTTAATTGTTAAACCGCTACTTTAAGCACAGAGTTTGAAATGTATAAATTTTTTGGAGCTTGAAATTTTGATATAATTTGAAAGTCATTTGCTGTTTATAGAAATTTTGCAAAGAAATTAAGCAATTATTAAAAACGCAAACAGATTGAAAATAATAAATAATCAATAAATTATTGAGTAATTTTGATAACAATTATCGTTAACAAAATAATCCATCTCTTAAATGAAAAATTGATAAATGATCTATAGATATAAAAATAAAAAGTATAAAAATCGGTATATTATCGTTAAGATATCAAAAGTTTGAAATATATTATAAAGATTAATCGTTATATAGCATGACCTATGGGCATTTCCAAAAATTGATGAACAGTGTCAAATAAATTTGAAATGGTCAAAATGTTTGATTACCAATCAATAGTAAGTTTTTTAAATTATGATTAAATTTAAGTTAAAAAAAGATGACTTTTGTACATTACTAAAATATTGATGGTTTTTCTTTATATTTATATTTTTTCTATATAAAAAAAAAATATGTTATATTTTGCAAATTAAAGCAAGTTCGTGCAATCAACCCTTAACTGGTGCATTTCAAAAAAATGACATCAACAGTACTCAAGACTGAAAAAGGAATTTTGTTATATATTTTTATAAATTTTTAATTTTTTTGAACGAAATTCCTTTACGTGACTTGCAGGTGATGTGATTTGGTAGAAATCGTCACGTAACAGCAGGCGAGTGCGCTGTGTGTGCATGCGAATGTTGAGATTCGAGCAGACTCACAAAAGAGTAGGCTACTGCGCAACTATCTCTTTCTGTCTCTCTTTCACGCTGTGTGTCTCTGTTTCTAAGACGAAGAAACTTCGTTAAAACGCATTTTTTATTTTTATTGGTGTGTTCGTTTTAAATCATACGTAAGAATCTTTACTGCAATTAGGTTTAAAGAAATGGAAGCTGCAGCAAGTGTGTTTAAAACCGTGTCATCTGATGTTAGAATTTTTAAAAGTTTTTTGACACTTAAAATGTATTTTTAATTTTATACTTTTTGTGTGTAATCGATGCTTTCAAATCTGATGTTAGAGTTGTAACGTGACGTTACAATTTTATTTTATATTACATCACACTACAATTATATTATACCTTTATATTATATTATAATACAGTTAATTTAAGTTTAGTTGATCCCACTGTAAATAATAACAAATGCAAGTAAACAAAAGCAATTAAAGAAATATATATATATATATATGTATTTATATTACTACCTTTACGTTATATTACCTCAACTACACTACACTAAGAATCAAAGTTAAGTATATTCGATCACCACTGTAAATATCAAACGCAGCTGCAAGACAATAAAACGACAAAACCGACCAAGAAACAACCAAACCCAAGCATATCATGGCCAACCAGCTCAATACATACAGATAGGCAACCAACTAGAGTACTAGTGTAGATTAGCCAGTACGAAGAAAGCCTAAGTCATATAATTCCCAACAGGTTTTCACCCTGTTACAGCGTACATAAAGGCGCAGTTAAGCTACACAAATCAGCATTCCTTTTAGGTGAGCTCACAGAGTTTGACTCTGTTCTCATGTGCATGTCTCTGGGTTCCAGTTCGGTTTCCACCAGAGACAGCACATGGGGCACTGTTGGGGGGTGCATGACCAGTTAGAGCAAGCACTTCTACCCAACCCCTATGCGCATGACTCTGGGTTCCAGTTCGGCTTCCACCAGAGACCGCACATGGGGTTACGTAGGAGGTGCTTTCATTGTGGCTCTTATGCGCCTGATAGCCGATACACATTGACTGCAACAGTCGCCCACCGACAAAACGAAAACTTTCCGTCAGAGAGAAATGTCACAGTACTCTCGACGACTTGATTATAATGAACGCAACAGCGACAATCTGTATTTCATACAAAACATAAACAAACTCTGCTATGTTCGCTCTTGTCTATCAAATTAGAAATAGATTGAAGTCTGCGGCAGCAAAAATTGTGGTCGTGTTCTCTCTTTGTCGTGCCGTCTTCAAAAAATATATCTTCATAAAAAAACATGCGTTCTATTTTTTGACAATTGGCGTTCGTTGCTAGTCGTAGTCAATGTGTATCGGCTATGACTCTGGGTCCCAGTTAAGGTTTCCACCAGTGTCGCCACATGGGGTTACATTTGGGGGCACTTTTATTGTGACTCCTATGTGCATGACTCTGGGTTAAAGTTAAGGTTTCCACCAGAGTCGGCGCATGGGGTTACTTTGGGGGCCACCTGTACGCACTCTGGGTTCCAATTCGATTTCCACCAGAGTCGGCACATAGGGGGCTTTTACTACTCTGGGTTCCAGCTCGGTTTCTACAAGAGTCGATACATGGGGGGTAGTTATGCGGGGTTGTGCTACTCTGGGCTCTTAGTTGTTGCTTTATTTTTCGCCAGTTATTAATGAGCATTCCTTTTAGCTTTCCTTTTAGTGAATGGAACCGACCACCGACATTGATTACCGATTAGCGATTACCAATCACCGATACCGACTTACATTCGCTAAAAACCCTCGCCCTCGGCTAAGGAGTTTCGACCGTCATCAAAGACCACTCCCTCCAACTCACACGACACTGCACAGCCAAGTATAATAAGTCTATAAGGCCAATTTACCAATAAAGAATTTGAATTTAATTGAAAACTGCGTGGTTAAAACTTGCACGCAACAAGTTCTCGACACGTTCTCAACCTGTTCAACTCAACGCGGCTTTCCGCAATTTTCATCGGCGACGTGTTGCATCAGTTTGTTTGTTTTGTGAATTCAAGTATTTGTAGTGCAGTAGGGTTTATATTAATAAAGGTGAATAAGCTAATAAATTAGTTCCTAAAAGAATCTAAAAGAAAAAGAAATAGTTTGCAAGATGAATGAGCAAGTGTTAAATATTAAATCAGTGCAAGAAGTCGAAAAACATGAGTTATTATATAATAACAATTATTATATGTTGCATGACTTTTAAAGCAAGTCTGAAAGCATTCGGTTTATAGTTGCATTGCTTTTCAACTTTTTCTCTGTTGCGTTGAAGTTGTGTTGGAATTGCGTTGACCAAGTGTGGAAAAGGCTTAAGGGGTCGATGATTTGGAACCTGATGTTAAAATTTCAAAAGGTCTTTTTGACACTAGGGTGGATTCTTAAAAATGTGTTTTTTATACTCTTTGTATATGTATTAAGGGGTCGCTGATATTGAACCTGATGTAAGAATTTCAAAAAGCTTTTTAGCACGGGGCTGGATTTGGATTTTTTTTTTACACCCGAGTGGGTCATAAAAATATGTTTTTGTTGTATTCTCTTTTTAGATGCACTGATCGCGGATTTCGAATCTTATGTTAGAGTTTAAACAATTTTTACACTAGGGTAAAATCTAAAAATGTGTTATTTTGTTTTATAATATTTTTATAAGTGCTGGCATTGTTAAGGTGTCGCTGATTTCGAACCAGATGTAAGAATTCCAAAAAATTTTTTTTTGACTAGGGTGACCCTTAATATGTGTTTTTTATACTCTTGGTAGATAGCGCATCGCTAATCGCTAATTTCGATTTTTTATGTTAGAATTTAAATCAAATTTTTACACTAGGGTAAGCCCTGCTTTATACTCTGTGTGTATGTTGTGTTTTTATAAAGGGATCGTTAATTTCGAATCTTATGCTAGAATTTTTTTGTAGATGCGCTGGTCGCTGATTTCGAATCTGATGTAAGAATTTCAAAAAGTTTTTTGACACCAGGGTGGACCCTAAAAATATGTTTTTTGTTTTATACTTTTTTTATGTTATGTTAGAATCTTATGTTAGAATTAAAACCAAATTTTTACACTAGGGTAAGCCCTGAAAATGTTTTATTTTGTCATATAATCTTTGTATATGTGTTGGCAGTGTTAAGGTGTCGCCGATTTTGAACCTGATGTAAGAATTTCAGAAAGTGTTTTGACACTAGGGTGCACTTTAAAAATGTATTTCTTGACTATTTACTTTTTGCTTTATGCGCTTGGTGGCTGATTTGAATCTGATGTTAGAATTTCAAAAAAATGTTAACACTAGGGTGGACCCTAAAAATGCGACTTTGTTTTATACTCTTTGTAGATGCGCTGGTCGCTGATTTCGAGTCTTATGTAAAAATTACAATGTTTTTGACGCTAGGGTGAACCCTAAAAATGCGTTATTTTATTTTTTATATGTGCTAGCAGTATGAGGGGTCAATGAATTCGAAACTGATGTTGAAATTTCAAAAGGTTTTTTAACACTAGCGTGGACCCTGGAATTGTGTTTTTTTGTTCTATACTCTTTGCATATATATTAAGGGTTCGCTGATATTGAACCCGATTTAAGAATTTCAAAAGAATTTTTGACACTAGGATTTGAAAATATGTCTTTTTATGTGTATTAAGGGGTCGCTGATATCGAACCTGATGTAGGAATTTCAAAAAGCTTTTTGACACTAGGATGTACCCTTAAAATATGTTTTTTGGCTTTTTACCCCTTGTAAAAGCTCTGATCGCAGACTTCGAATCTGATATTAGAATTTATAAAAAATTTTGTCACTAGGGTGAACCCTAAAAGTGAGTTTTTAATATACTCTTTGTGCGCGGGTCGCTGATTTTGAACCTGATGTAAGAATTTCAAAAAGTTTTTTGACACTAGAATGTACCCTAAAAAGGTGTTTTTGGGCTTGTTTTTTGATACCCTTTGTAGAAGCTCTGATAGCTGACTTCGTATCTGATGTTAGAATTTCAAAAAGTGTTTTGACACTAGAATGGACTTTAAAAATGTGTTTCTTGACCATATACTCTTTGCAGATGCGCTTTGTCGCTGATTTCGAATCTTATGTTAGAATTACAAAAAAAAATTTGACACTAGGGTGGACCCTTAAAAATGGGTTTTTTTGCTTCATACTCTTTGTGTATGTTCTGGCCGTATTAAAGGACTAATTCGAATCTTATGCTAGAATTTTAAAAAAATTTTACACTAGGGTGGACTCTAAAAATTCGTTTTTCTTTTATACTCTTTGAAGATGCGCTGATTTCGAATCTGATGTAGGAATTTCAAAAAGTTCTTGACACTAGGGTGGACCCTAAAAATGTATTTTTTTGTGTTATACTCTTAAGTAAGTCCAGTTTTCAATCCAACATTGCAATCATTTCAAGCTTCATACGAGGAACATGATGAATGTTCAATGCTCAAAGCCTTGTTGCGTCATGAAATAAACATCTTTGGCAACGGTAACTGCCTATTTTAATCTCTCATAAGAATTCTAGATCTTTATTTTCAATAAATAAGTCTTTTTTTATCCTAAAGTATAATATAAAACTTTTTGATTTGATTGTTCATCTGCATTATTTGCCTTTAAAAGGTATAAAATAAATAAAAAGCATAAAATAAAATAAAGTATATATTAAAAATAATAATAAAAAACAATAATGATTTTATTTCGAATTATATTCGAAGTTGAAGAAAAAACGTGAGGAAATTCGTTATTGACGGGAGTCTCCCGACCGCATCACTTTCTCTTTAATTTATAGGCACACAGAAAAATTACCGGTTTTCCTTATTTTGTTTTTGAGTAGGTTTTTTTAGTCAAAAAACACTTATAATTTTTTGCCGCATCTAAATCGCTTTATATTTTGTAATATTTTACAATCGACGTTAAAACTAATTTAAACACTCGCCTCGCACTTTTCAGCAGCCAAAATAATATTAATATCGTTTCATTAGTTGTTTTTTTTTTTCTGTTTTATGCGTATGAATGTCAAGTTCGTAAGCCTGAAAATGTTCCATTTTTCTCGCTTAGATGCACAAAATTATAAAGATTTTAAAGCAAACGTTACTCCATTTGTCAGGGACCAAAAATAACGTTTATTAAATGTTAATAATAATAATAATGTCTTAATTTACTTAAAAACATATAGATGTGATGCTAAACAGCTAGAGGTAAAATTATTGACATGATTTCATTTATGATTTTTATGATAAAAATCACTTTACACCAATGAGATTTTTATTGTTGATTTTAGCTCAGAAATAAACAGCAATTATTGATCGATATTTTTTCGAAATTGCGCAAAGAAAAAATTCGTTAATGCGAAACTAACTTAGCAAAACTTCAAAGCTCTAAAAATTATAGCTATATAAAATTTAATTATATATAATCTATATAAAATGAACGAACATTAATTAAAAATGTTCTAAAAATTCGTTTCAAGCCTCAAAAAAGATGAAAGTTATCTTTTCTTCATTGTTCTAAAGAGATGTGCCATCAGTTTCGACTTCAGTAGAAATTTTCCTCATAAGATATTCTGCCATTTATGTTTTCAGAATTTGATGGAAAGTGCGTCACATCTACCGCCTCAAATGAATGTTCTATATTTTTGGAAATGGTTATCTTTGAACTTGTAATAATTTCCAAAATTTTATTAAATCAGTTTTGTATCAATTTTACATTTAAGTATATGTATGTAAAAGCCTTAAAAAAATATCTCTCTGAAAGTATGCAAAGTATTGCAGTTTGAGTAAAGGACACTTAAAAAATGTGTATGTGTGTTTTGCCCTAATATATTTCCATTTGAAGTGGTATTTCAAGCAATTACCAAAAATATTCCCTTGCTATGATGAAATAATGTCGAATATCCCTCGCAACAGGGAAAACTGAAGAAGGAACTTGAACTCGTTCGAATTGAGCTCTGCTGATTTGGAATTCATTAGGTAATTCAAATAGCCTTTTGGCATTTGTAACTGTATATTTCGGTTAAGAGTTTCAGTTGAGTGGTTGTAAGCATCAGTTTATTTTTGGCACACACAACAAAACGCCAATAGGAACAACAGCAAGAGCAAAACAACATTTAATACCAAAACTTTTAGGCAGAAGGCTGAAATAAAAGGAATACACACACACACTCACAACTGGTCAGTATTACTGTCAACATTTATTTGCTCAAAGTGGCTCACTAACCACTTCAGAGTAAATTTTACAACATTGTATTATGACGATGTAGCTTCGATGAATACGCTGTTAATTAACTCTTTTTTTTTTACGCGCGTGCTGCTCTTTATTAAGTGTAGGCCGGCCGACCCAACCGCGACCACAACGACTCGGTACGGTACGATACATTTTGTGTGCCTCACCTCTAAGCACTTGCTGCCACACCCATTTCGCCCCAACCGCGCGTTGCCAGTGTTATGTAACGCAAGTATTGCCGTAACACAATGGCACGTAATGAATGTCAATAGCATCGTAATTGGAGAAACAAAGGCGGCTGGAACTCACTTGGTCCAGTTATTGTGCGCTACGCTGCGTGCAGTTTAGCTCAGTTCAGTTTTGTTCGGTTCGGTTGGGTTTGGTTCAGTTCAATTCAGCTTATGTAGCATATGTTGTATAATGTGCAGTTGTAGGCGTTAACAACGCCCACTGCAAAATGCAAAACATCCGCTTCGAGATGACGACGACGATGCTGATGATGATGATGGCGATGATGCGATGCGATGCAGTTCAGTTCAGTTCAGTTCCAACCAGTGCATGCATGCTCGACATATGCAAATGCGTGTCCTTTGTCTTTTGTTGACCGTCTGCGTACGTGGCTAAAATACGTAGCATGCATTCATTTCCATGCAATTACTAGGAATGGTAGATATGTTGGGTCAGAAGAATCGGGGATAAGAAGGAGAGAGTGAGTGCTTGGGTGTGGGTAGTTTCTGTGGCTCTGGCCTTTTAATCTACTGTTCTAAATATTGAATTTACATTATTTCTTGCATGCCGGAATTTAAAATCAGTTGTAGTGGGAGTTAATTACGCTGTGGCGTGATGCATCACCATCATCATCATCATCGTCATGAGTGGACTCACTGGGTGCTAATTGAATGCTTTGTTGAAGCTTAACACAGATTTCAAAGATAAATGCCATGTTTTTCTCAAATAACAATCATTTTCGACGCTTTAAAAATGTTCTAGAGAACAAGACAGTAAAATATACAGTCTGATCCTTTTTAGTGAGTTATTCAAATTCTCTTTGTAATTCCAGGCCATTTTCCGGATGATTCTTGAAGCACTGTAATAACATTATTAATTGCTGGTTTTTCAAAGACATGATAATAATGTGGTTATTAACACCTGATTGCGCATTTAATTGAATGTCATGACATTATCTGATCCAAAAAAATACTGATTACATAGGTTCATAAAAAGGCTTCATCCTTTTTTATTGAAAATAATATTTAAAGAAAGCAAACTTCAAAAAAATTTCAAATTATTTACAATTATCAAAATTTATTTCGATATTTTTAAAAAAAAAACAAAAAAGCGGTGCAGTCGGGGGCCCCCGTCAAGAATGAGGTTTCTTACGCTTTTTCTTCAACTCCAAATATAATTCGAAATAAAATCTTTATTTATATTTTTTTAATTATTTTTTTATTTTTTGTAGTTTTTTTCAAGGCAAATTATGTACATGAGCAATCAAATCAAATAGTTTCATTTAATATTTTAAGAAAAAAATTTATTTATTGAAAAATAAGATGTAAAATTATTATGAGATATGAAAATAGTTCGTTACCGTTGCCAGCGGTATTTATAGTATGACGCAACAAGGCGTTGAGCCAGCGTTGCCATATGGTCCGAAATATCGGATATGTTACGATTTTAATACTTGAATCCGACGTTCCGATATTTGACCAAAATTCTTCAAAATGTTACGATTTCAGAAAAAGGAGATCCGGCGTCAGCTTTTACATATATTTTATATACATATATATATGAAAAGAAACTAAATTTGTTTAATAAAATTGATGGCAACTTTAAAATAAATAAAATTGATGGCAACTTTAAAATAAAAAGATGCGATGGTACTTCTGCATTTCCAATAATGGACAAATTTAGTTTTAGAATTGTTGAGCTTATCAAATTTCTCAGCTAACGTTGAGCGAACTTTTAGTCAAATAAATATTAATAAAACTAAAGTTCGCAATAGATTAGAGTTATATACAATGGAAGGAACTCTGCATACAAAAAATTATCTGCGTATGAAATCTTTTAACAGTTTTAGTCTTGAAATTGATAAAGAATGGATAAACAAATTTAATAAAGCAATGTATAGTTTTTGCTGGCTTAAAACAACAACAAAAGCTTTACATTTATAGAGCAAAAGTTGAAGAATTATGTATTATAGCTCTATGTATTTCATTTTTACCGATTTAAGAGTTCTACATTAAACCAAACTGTGTTGCAAATGTATTTAATTTGATTCTTACTCTTCGTTTGTGTGTTCAAAAATATTTTCAAAATGCACTTTATTATAATAAATTTTCTATATTTATAATGATTATTAAATTGACTTTTGAAAAAAATTTGATTTATTTAAATAAATAAACCTTCGTCATACGTCTAATAAAATGCAATATTTTATTTGTCTTCTTTGTTGTAATATGCGACTAAAAATTTCTTAGCTCTTGTTTTCAGAGTTTCACAAATCCAACGAAAAATCCGACGGGCAGAGAGCGAAAGTTACGCTGTAAAATTTTTTTTCATGGCAACACTGCGTTGAGCATTAAACCTTAATCATGTTTCCCGTAAGGAGCTTGAATTGATTGAAAAGTTGAGTAGTATAAGAGTAGTATAAGAGTACTATAAGAGTAGTATAAGAGTAGTATAAGAGTAGTATAAAAGTAGTATGAAAGTAGTATAATAGTACTATAAGAGTAGTATAAGAGAAGTATAAAAGTAGTATAAGAGTAGTATAAGAGTACTGAAGTACTGAAGAGTATAACACAAAAAACACATTATTAGGGACCACCCTAGTGTCAAAAACATATTGAAATTCTTATATCAGATTCAAAATCAGCGACCAGCACATTTACAAAGAGTATGAAACAAAAACGCATTTTAAGTGTTCACCCTAATGTCAAAAATTTGTTTAAATTGTAGCATTAGATTTGATATCAGCGTCCCCTTAATACGGCCAGAACAAACACAAAGAGCGTAAAGCAAGCAAACACATTTTCAGGGTCCACCCTAGTCTACAAAATTTTTTAAAAATTATAACAAGATTCAAAATTGACGATCAGCGCATTTACAAAGAGTATAAAACAAAAAACACATTTTAAGAGTCAACCCTAGTGTGAAAGAACTTTTTGAAATTCTGACATCGGGTTCTAAATCAGCAACCCTTTAATAAAGTTTAATTAAATATTTAAGGAAAAAAAATTATTTAATGAATATTAAGATGTCAAAATATTATGAGAGATGAAAATAGTCAGTTACCATTGGCAGCTTTGTTTATGTATGACGCAACAAGGCGCTGAGTATTAAACATTCATCATGTTCCTCGTAAGGAGCTTGAATTGATTGAAAAGTTGAATTGAAAACTGGACTGACTGAAGAGTATCACACAAAAAAAAAAACAATTTTTAGGGTCCACCCTAGTGTCAAAAAAATTTTGAAATGCTCATACTAGATTCAAAATCAGCGAACAAAGGCAAAGAGTATAAAACAAAAACGCATTTTTAGGGTCAAGCCTAGTGTCCAAATTTTTAAATCAGTGATCCTTTAATACGACCAGCACATACACAAGGAGTATATAGCAACAAAAATACATTTTCGGGGTTCACCCTAGTGTACAAAAATTTTTTTAGATTCTAACATAAGGTTCGAAATTAGCGATCAGCACATCTACAAAGAGCATTAAATAAAAACGCATATTAAGGGTCCACCCTAGTGTTAAAAACCTTATAAAAATGTGTACATCAGGTTCGAAATCAGATCAAATCAAAAAATTGCTTTTAAAATTCTAACATAAGATTCGAAATTAGCGACCCCTTAATACACACACATAAACAAAAATCATAACATAAAAACACATTTTTAGAGTCCACCCTAGTAGTAAAAAAACTTTTTGAAATTCTAACATCAGATTCGAAATCAATGACTCCTTAATACGGCCAGAACATACAAAAAGAGTATGAAGCAAAAAACACATTTTCCGGGTTCACCCTAGTGTCCAAATTCTTATTTTAAATTTTAAGATAAGATTTGAAATCAGCGATCAGCGCATCTACAAAATGTATGAAACAAAAAACTCATAGTAAGGGTCCACCCTAGTGTCAAAAAACTTTTTGAAATTCAAACATTAGATTCGAAATTAACGAGCCTTAAGGGCCAGCACATACACAAAAGATATTAAGTAAAAAAACACACTTTTAGGGTCCACCCTAGTGTCAAAATTTTTTATTAAATTAGGTTCGAAGTCAGCACTCCTTAACACTGCCAGCACATACACAAAAAGTATAAAATATAAAAACACATTTTAGAGTCCACCCTAGTATCAAAAATCTTTTTGAAATTCTAACATCAGATTACACTGTATAACTCTTCTTAGTATTTAATTGCAATAAAGATTCTCACGTATGATTTAAAGCAAACACACAAATAAAAATAACAAATGCGTTTTAACGAAATATTAACGAGTCAAAAACGAAGACAAACAGCGAGTGAGAAAGACAGAGAAAGAGAAAGTGTTGAGCACTCGCCTACTCGTTTGTCAGTCTACTCGAATCTCAATGCTCGCACTAACACACACGTCGCACTCACCTTCTGGTTTATAGTCTCCCAGTGGGCAATTTAGCTAGCGATACGCAAAAGAATGCATGCTAGTAGTACTCTTATTGGCGTCAATATACCTTCCATGATCGCTGCATTGATGAGTGCTTCTGTAAGGCCTACCTTTTAAAGGTTTGGAATCTTTTCCTGTTATTTTATATAAAAAAATTTTCAAAAAAAATGTTTTAAAAAATTATAAATGATCAGATCAATTAAAAAAAAATCAAATCTATATAAATAAAAATCAAATGTCGTTCGTTGGTAATTGCATCAGTTGAGAACGGCTGAACCGATTTGGATAATTTTTTTTTTAAATGTTCGTTATAGTCCAACTTAGGTTTTTACGGAAAGAAAAATTGACCACGCCCACTTTACGCCCACTTTTTTTGATTTATCTAAAATCGGAAAACGGCTGGACCGATTTGGATAATTTTTTTTAATGTTCATAGTAATCCAATTTAAGTTTTGTCGGAAAGAAAAATTGACCACGCCCACTTTTGCGCCCACTTTTTTCAATTTATCTAAAATCGGAAAACGGCTGAACCGATTTGGATAATTTTTTTTTCAAATGTTCGTAATAATCCAATTTAAGTGTTTACTGAAAGAAAAATTGACCACGCCCACTTTTGCGCCCACTGTTTTGATATCTATATATATAAAATTAAGTGGCAAAACTTCCTGTTCGCATACTCCTCCTAGACGGCTTGCCCGATTTCAATGAAATTTTCAGGGGTGATTGGGGTCTGTGTGGAGGGTGCACATAAGAAATTGCATGTGTGTATCTTTGCAGGTTTTGTACCACACCCCCTTTTGTCGCCCACAAATCAATAAAAATGCTGTATTTAAGACGGTTTTGGTCGTATGAAATTAAAATTTGGTAAATAAGTTCGTATGATAAATATAATTAACTTTGAAAAAATGGGCGTGGTCACAATTCATCTACGCCTACTTTAAAGAAAATATCAAAATACTTCGAAACCATTGGTCCGATTGAGCTCAAATTTTGTAAGTACGCTTTGCTTTGAGTACGAGATGGTTTAAGGGGCAATGCCACACCCCCTTTTACCTCCCACATATAAATAAAAAATTGTTGTTATCGAATAGCTTTAGTTAGAGTTATGGGTCGCACAGCTTAGAAATTCGGTATTCGACCACAATTTAGACGTACCGTTTCTGTGATGAAATTTTATGGGAGTGGACAAAGGGGAGGGGCACCTCCGATACAACCCAAATTTGTGATATCGAATAGCTTTGAAGTTATAGGAATTCATCTTTGGAATTCAGTTTTTGACCTCAATTTACACATGCAGTTTCAATGGTTTTATTTTATGGGCGTTGGACAGGGAGGCATGACATCTCCCTTACAACCCAAATTTGCGATATCGTATTGCTTTGAAGTTATAGGTTGACAGCGTAAGAATTCGGTATTCGACCTAAATTTATACATGCATTTTCAATACTTACATTTTGTCGTCGTAGGGCAAAGGGGAGTGGCACTTCCCATACAACCTAGCTTTGTGCTATCAAATAGTTTTAGAGTTATAAGTCGTACAACGCCGAAATTCAGTATTCGACCTCAATATACACATGCAGTTTCATTGATTCAATCTATGTTCATTGTTAAGAGGGGCGTGGCACCTCCCATTTAACGTAAATTTGCGATATTGAATATCAGCGTCAGAATTCAGTATTCGGCCCCAATTTATACATGCAGTTTCATTAATTACATTTTATGGGCGTACGACAAGGGGGCGTGAAACCTCCTATTTAATCCAAATTAGAGATATCAAATAGCATTGGGGTTATAGGTCTCACAGCTTTGGAATTCAGTATTGGACCTCAATGTACACATGCAGTTTCATTGATTACATTTTATGAGCGTTGATCAAGGGGGAGTGGCACCTCCCATACAACGAAAATTTGTGATATCGAATAGCTTTGTAGTTCAAGATCGCACAGCGTCGGAACTCAGTATTCGACCAAAATTTACGCTTGCAGATTTACTGATAAAATTTTTTAGAGTTTGTCGGGGGGGCGTGACACCTCCAATTTAACCCAAATTTGCGATATCGAATAGATTTGGAGTTATAGGTAACTCAGCCTCAAAATTCAGTATTCGACCTCAATGTACTCATGCAGTTTCATTGCTAAAATTTTATGGGCGTAGGGAAAAGGAAATGGCACCTCCCATACAATCAAAATTTGTGCTATCGAATAGTTTTGGAGTTATATGTCGCACAGTTTTGGAATTCGGTATTCGACCTCCATGTAGACATCCAGTTTAATTGATTACATTCTATTAGCGGTGATGAAGAGAGAGTGGCACTTCCTATACAACCCAAATTTGTTATATCGAATAGCTTTGTGGATATAGGTCGCACAGTCTCAGAATTCAGTATTTGACCTCAATTTAGACATGCTGTTTAACTGATAACATTTTATGGGCGTTTGAATAGGGAGAGTGGCAGCAACGCGCCGGGTTTCAGCTAGTCTTAAAGAAAAAACAAAAAAAAATTCTTTTTTTTTTTTGTCCGAGTTGGGACAAAAATGATGCAAAATAAGCTTAAGTTTGTTAACAACTGAGGTGGACGAGTGGGTAAGATGCCACACCGCCAGCTGAGAGGACGCTGGTTCAAATCTGGAATTTGTCAAAAGTTTTTTATTTCAAGTTGATATTTATATTGCTTTTCTTTCTAATGTACATTCTAAAGAAGGGCTTCTAGCAGGCTTCTTTAGAGTCGCGAGAGCGGAAGGCCTAGAAAATTTTCTCGTTTCATATAAAAAAACTTATGGGCTTGGAAACGAGCAGGGAAGGGCTAAGAAATCCATATGATGGCCTGCTAGAAGCGCTTCAAAGACCTGCTTTTGCCCACTGGGCTGCTCGATACTCGCACACATGCACACACAGCAATCTCACTGTTACGTGACGGTTTCTACCAAATCACACCACCCGCAAGCTGCGTAAGGGACCTTGGTTCCAAAAAAATTAAAACATTCGCGAAAAAAAACAAGTTGTAATCTTAAAAGAACTAGATATAAATAAAGAGAATTTAGTCTAATGTTTGTATTGTTAAGGCAGTTGAGCTAAAATATTTTTATATAAAAACAAATATTGAAAATTTGAAAATAAAAATTACAGCAGAAAATCCTCTCTCATTCTAACTTTTTTTGATATAAAGCTTTCATTAGACAAACTTATGCATTCTAAAACATTTTTGGTAAATGTATGGGAGATGACATTGTTTCTTCTTTCTACTTCGAATTCTACTTATATTTTTTATTCTTTTTTTATTTTTTTTTTGTGATTAGTTTAGATAACATTTACTCATATCTCTTATTTTCAAAATTTAACTTTCGCTAGTGAAAAGATATACTCGAAATTTTATAACAGTTGAAGTTTTATGGGTGATATAACACTCACTCTTCATTTGTAGCACATTTGAAGCAGTCATTTAAATGGTTTGAAAAAAAAAATGTGCTACACAACATTTACACACTCAAGAAAAATCTCCAGATAATGTTAAAATGTTATTGTCCTGTTGTAAAAATCCGCTCGTCGAACAATTTTCGTACAAAAACATATAAACTCACTACACTTCTTCTCATCCCAAGCATATGTAGACAAATACAACTCGTATCTAACAAATATGTTCGAAATACTAAAGACATTCAATGCTGTATTTTATGATATTTCAGGAGCTAGCATATGTATTAAATAACAACAACAGTAAAAATGAATTTTATTTTAATATTCTTTTTCCGCTATATTGAATTATTTAATAAAAATTCCAAACATACTTCAAATGCAAAACATGATAAAGAATAGTAAAAGAAAAACGACCTGAAAAAGGTACTAAAACAAAAAAGCATGAAACTTAAAAAGAAAAACAAGTGCTACTAAAACAAATTCAGTAATAAAATGAAATTTTACAATGAAATGGAACGCCTTGTGTGTAAATTTTTTATTTTAATATACTCACATTGTGTTTGAGCTTTGGAAAAATATGTATAACATAACAACTCGAGGCTATTTTTGGTGGTACCTGCTAAAAATTGCAAGCAGCAAGCAATGTTGCTGGCGGCAGGCACATCAACGTCATGCCAAGCAGAAAGGCACAACTGTAGTTATGGATATGCATGTGTTTGTGTATGTGTTTTGGGTGTACGAACGGCGAAACGTTGAAGCGGGTATATTGTCAAGTTGCAAAGGACACTCAACTTACATAGTATCGATGTGGCAGTTAAGCGAAATGCTCAATGCTTGAAAATATACTGATATTCAATGCACAAACAGCCAATAGAGTTGACTTTTCTGTGAAAAGTGATGGCAAAAGACACCGGAGAAGTCCTAGTATAAATAATCTATGCCCTGACGTTGCTGACCCATGGCAATCCAAGGCACACACACTTATGCACCACCACGCTCACATCCTCACATACTATATTTACACAAGCCCTACTCAAGGACGTTTACAATAGAGTTACAGTTTATAATCAGTTTTCCTGGCAAGTGTGTGTGTGTGTGTGTGTGTGTGTATGTGTAAATGCCTTCGTGTGCTTCTTATTTGCTGGCTATGTTTCTTTTTTGTCTTTTCTTCGTTTCCTGTTCAACTTTGAAATGACTTCCGTTTTGAAATAATGTAATCTCAGCATTAGAAATCTTTTACAACATTCAATTAAGCGGCACTATGTGACCTCAGAGGTGGGCAAACTCTATGCCACTGGAAGCGATTTTTTCATATTTATTTGTTCAGCAAAGTTGTTGGTCAGAACAATAGGAAGAACTTTGCTTAAGAAATCAAAATGAAAAACGTAATGAGTGAAGAGTTATCAACATGAAAATTAGTGCATATCATTGAGTAATTTTTGATACTGAGCTAAATGTATATCTTAAAAAAAATTTTGTTTTTAGAGTTTGGTAAAGTGGTTCTACTGTTTGGTAAAGTGGTAAAGCAAGTGTTAGCACAAGATTTCTCACACCAAAATGAAGTGAAAAACGTTAAAATGATCAAATACAGAGAAAAGGCTACAAAAAAGCGCTCAGTGTAATCTTAATATATAAAAGGCAAGCACTCTGCTCCGTGTCCAATATCTCTCAAACTGTTCAGCCTGAAAGTATGCACATCTTAATACATAAAAGGCAAGAATGCTGCTCCGCACACAAATAGGGTATTCACAAGGTGTGCTATTCACAAGGTAAAGGAAGTGTTAGCACGAGATTTCTCACACCAAAATGAAGTGAAAAACGTTAAAATGATCAAATACAGAGAAAAGGCTACAAAAAAGCGCTCAGTGTAATCTTAATATATAAAAGGCAAGCACTCTGCTCCGTGTCCAATATCTCTCAAACTGTTCAGCCTGAAAGTATGCACATCTTAATACATAAAAGGCAAGAATGCTGCTCCGCACACAAATAGGGTATTCACAAGGTGTGCTATTCACAAGGTAAAGGAAGTGTTAGCACGAGATTTCTCACACCAAAATGAAGTGAAAAACGTTAAAATGATCAAATACAGAGAAAAGGCTACAAAAAAGCGCTCAGTGTAATCTTAATATATAAAAGGCAAGCACTCTGCTCCGTGTCCAATATCTCTCAAACTGTTCAGCCTGAAAGTATGGACATCTTAATACATAAAAAGCAA
This sequence comes from Dichetophora obliterata, assembly GCA_963920525.1. NCBI lineage: Eukaryota > Metazoa > Arthropoda > Insecta > Diptera > Sciomyzidae > Dichetophora > Dichetophora obliterata. The sequence goes on from OY986437.1 coordinate 259,262,111, forward strand.
GAATGCTGCTCCGCACACAAATAGGGTATTCACAAGGTGTGCTATCATGTCATATTGTCATCTTGTCCTAAATTTTTACAACTAAAATCTACAAGATAAATAAATGCAAATAAGCTGTTTGATTACGACACTTCAATAAACATAGCTTTCAGAGTAATATATTAGTATTTTTTTATATGGAAGGTAACAATAAATTGTTTAAACTTGTGTAAAATCTTAGGACAATATGGCATTATGACATGATAGCACACTTTGTGAATACCCTAAGTATTTCTCAAATTGTAATAAGTTTTTGACAGTAAAGTCATTTTACAAGACACACTGTTTTCAAAAATGTTCAGCCTGAAAGTATGCACAGAAAATATATTTGATTCTTATCAGTGACAATATTAGGTTTTTACAATACATAGTACGTTTTTGATCTAGCTACCTGTGTTTTCATCCTTTTAAAAAAAAAGTTATAACGAATTTAATGAAACTCTTTTGATGGATTGCACCAAAAAATATAATTGTATCAGCCGCGAAACGATACCTGAGTTGCTACTTATATGATGGTTGCAAGGCCAGTTTGTTAAGTAGTGTATAAATATGATTGCTCGAAAGCAAACTCGACTTTTTGCACTTTAACACTTCAACTTTACACATGAAATTTTTCAACACTGCTTTAATACGTAAAGTGTTATTTAAAGTGGTATATAATTATTTTTCAAAAATCAATTGAATAAAAAATCAAGCTTTAAAAAGAGAAAAAAGTGCTTTCGGCAAATGGCTCCAAAAAGGAAGTGTGTGGAGTACCTGTCGTAGGACAGGCTCTTATCCTAGTTTATTTATAAAAAAGCAAAATCAAAGCTAATAAATGTAACTTTCTAGATTTGAAAAAAGTTTGAATTCTTATTTTTTATTGTATTGGCTTTTTTCAGCATTCATTTAAAAAAAAGCGAGCCACGCTAAAATTGAAGGCCCAAGGCCGCTCTATTGAAGTTCAACACAAATAAAACTATCGACTGATTGGTTTTAACTCCAAGTTGGAACTTATTTTATTATTTAAAAAGTCTCACTTATATAATAAATTTACAATTTATTCTTACATCCAAAACACACCCACTTTCCCAGTCATTTTCTAATGTATCTCTTACAACCAATCATAGTTCTTTGATTACAAAAGAAATGTTGAAACTTGCACTTTCAAATGACATAGTTTAAAATGTCAATGCTTCTTTCTTACTCTGATTGATTTCATATTGATATTTCAAGATTTAAGAAATACGAATTACGAAGAAAATGCTCTTATGAAATTGCACTTTTACACATTTCCTCACATAGTGACCCACATGTGCACACTGCAATATGATCTTGTCTCTTTTATTATTTTTATTTTCAAATTTAAGTTGCCGCTTGCTCTAACCCACTGGCTAATTTATGATTCATTCTTCATTCTTCTTTATACGTTTTCTGTAAATATTTTTGTCGCTATTTCACCGAGATCATATTGCACTCACATGTGCTCAGCATTTCAAGGTTCTAACCTTGCTTGTCAAATGGTTTGTTTATTTTATTTTAATCGTTTTATTTTGGTTATTTTGTTTATTGTTTTGGGTTGTTTATTGTTTTGGGTTGTGCACACTTTTCTACTACACAAGTTTACTTTTCTCAATATTTAGATAAAACTACATCCGACAAAAATCTATTCTTTTAATTTTTACATGATTTTTATTGTACGCTATTTAGATCAAATAAGTTTTGAAGAAGCCAACTGCAACAACAACAAACTATGTATAGGTTCAATCACACAGCAGGCTAGACAGACTGTTTCGGAAGGAGCTCAACTTCCATTTTCAGTAATCTTGAGTGATTTAGCTGATCTGACACTCGTTTGAATAAATTTTTTTGTTGAGATTGCACGAATATATTTCTCATGTACCATTTTTCATACGACATTAAAGCATTGAAGTTATTTTCAGATCATAAAGCTCAAAGCTCGACCAAGGTGTTTGTCTGTTTTGGTGTTTTCACTTTTATTTTTTGGAGTTCAATGAATTTGGAGCTTGATCTAAATAGCTTGGTAAAAGTTATGTGCCATCCAGTCGATTTTAGGTTACAAAAAACACTGATCTCAAAAGAAAATATTGTAATTGCATATTGCACAAAAGTTGCCCACTTCTGGTCTTCTTGTTCTGGCTGCGCAGCACAAGAGCAGAAAAGTAAAAAAAAAACAATAAAAGCAAAAAAACCCAAACACTTCCGAAGTTTGATTTGAGAAAATGTTTAACAGCAGATAAAATCAACAGCATCAGCAGCTCTTGTTGTGCAGAAGAAAAGGCAAAGAAACAAAGACGACAACTGGTAAAACATCACCTAGATTATAAATCGACAACTACTACATACATAGAACTAACCTACAACAAAGTCATACGCACTCACACACATTCGCACACCTCCAACACTTTTTCAAGGCATCCTTCCTTTCACACATCCACACGTAAAGCACAAAACTCATCGATTTTGAGTGCAATGGAAATTTTATGAATAGCATTTTGTTAGGCCAGATCCGGAGAAGTTTTACTTGTTTTTACAAAAAACTTTGCTAATCGGACTTCCGCAAAAAGTATCTACATTTCGAACAAAATCATAGCTGTTGAGGGATTTTTAATAAGCAAGTCTTTGTTTGTGTGTGTATGTATGCGCAAGGAACGACACAAATCTACATTTAAAATTGCATACAACATTTATTGAAACATGCTTACCCACACCCACACACACACAGAGTGCATTGCTTCATACACACTTACATTTATGAATTTTAGAATATTACTGAATGCTTCACTTAAGGTTCAAATAAATTATTCAGACGAAGTGCCAAAACTAGCAACAGACACACACACTCACTTTTGCTAGTGACTTTTGCTAAAACTTTATTGAGCACGTGTGTGTGTGTGTGTGCGTCTGTTTTAGCCTACCTCAAGACTATTTCTAAATTATGCAAATTGTTCGATATTCCAAATGCATTACCATTCATTTAGTTTCATATCGAACTACATTGAGGGCTAGGATTCGATCTGGTTTTCAATGTTACGTTCGAGCTACCATTACGTTCTTCCGTATCCTTCCGTCGCATTTGTTGGCTTTATTTGCAACGCATAAACAACTTGTTATACTCAGCTTGTTTTCTATGCGTGTGTCTGTGTGTGTGTGTGAGTATACGTTAGAGCGTGTGTGTATGAGTGATACAATTGTGGTAGCGAGGTCAATCGTAAAATCCTAAATATTTTACATTTGTTATTCAGTTTGTTATCCGAAGAGACTGAATGACCAATGAGCAGTCAGGTGGGCACGGAGTGAGAGATGCACATGATTTCATTATCAAAGTCATCAATCAATGGTACAGTGGTGAAAGCTTTATAGTAATAGTTTCAAAAAAGAAATGCAGTACAAAAACATAGATACGAGAAATGATCATATAACTCATGAAACTATGTAGCTATCGTTTTAATCTAAAAATAAAAGAACTCATAACATGTATAAGAATCAAAAGTTATATTATAAGTACATAATATCAACGTTCGACAATTTTCAATCTACTCCAAAAATCTGTACCAACGGATTCTGGCAGAGTTAATAAAAAATAATTAAATGTCTATCGGTGGCTAAAAAAAAAAAAAAAAAAAAATTATATAAAAATTTATTTAAAATTAAGCTCTATTAACAGTTTTAAAAACAACCTTGTAATTTTTTTTTAAGAACAAAATCTTATTATTAGGAAAAGAAATTTGTTAGAATAAAATTATTTATTTAGAAGAAAAGTTTCTTATTTCTTCAAGATTTCTATTTTAGTGAGTTTAAACGAGCAGATATCTGGATATCCTTATTCAATGAAATTTCAGAAGCAAATCCAAAAATATATACAACTTGCAATAGTTTTTAATGTATTTTATGTACCACCAGCTCCTCAAAAACGAATTTTGAAGCGTGTTAGTCGAATCGGCTAACATTGGCTATAACGTATTAGAAATATAATTGGTTATCCAGTATTAAATGGTTTTTGTAATGAAAGCTAAAAGAGTTCTTCTTGATCTTATGAAGATAGTTGTCTCTTATTTTTAACAGATTTATTCTTGATTTCATTAAGAATGTTTTTATTTTGTTTTCAGACGATTTCTTTTCGATTTTATTCAAAAGATTTCATTTTATTTTTAAAAGTCTTATTCCTGTTTATGTTAGAAGATTCCTTCTTTATTTTAAAATATTTTTCTTGATTTTATTATGCTTCTTTCTAATTTAAAAATGATTTTTTTAAATTGTATCAAAAAGGTTTCCTCTAATTTTTTGTATTTTTTGATTTCATTAAGTAGGTTTTCCTCTTATTTTAAAAAGATTCCTTTATAATTTTAATAAAAAAATTTTGAATTGAAACAACCTCTTAAGCATCTTATAGCGATTTCAAGACCACATAAAATAATAATTTAAAAGGTTGCCGTCTTAAAAAGTATAACAAATCCTTTTATTATAACAAATCCTTTTTTTCCTCTTATTTGACAAATCACGAAAATCAGAAACGAAAGTTGGTTGGAGGATAGAAGCTCATTTTCTCTCTATAAGATTTGTGTATAAACTACTAAGTTGAGAAGCAAATTGTTCCGAACTATCTGACATTTTCCAACTTTTTGTTGCTCTTAGGGATTTGAGAATAAGCCGTCTGTTTTGTGACTCAATGCTCGCGAAATGCAAAAAAAAAAAAATATTTCAAAAAGATATATTATTACTTCCGATAAATGTTAGTTCGTTTTTTTAATCTATCAAGTCTAGTATTCTTCTTATTCTATATCGTATTTATAGGAAAAGTCTTGTGAATTTTTAGTAAGAAGATAATCATCTTGTTATTTCAAGATTTTGAGCCAGTTTTATTAAAAATAAAATTTTCTATGAAGTACTAAGTATTAAATATTCATATAAAAAAGAAATTCTCTAAAATAAAAGGAAAACATGTAATATTTTTTTTTTTGAAAACTTTTTGGTGTGCCTTTAATAGAAAAGTGAACTTTACTTAAAAGAAAAACTTTTAATTATTCTGAAATTTATAGTGCATTTTATTGAGAAGAGCGTTTTATTACTTATTTTTGAAATTTTTTCAAATCTTAGTTCAAATCTAAAAAAATCTTAGTTCTTAATTTTAAAAGATTTCTTCTTGAAACTGCTACGAAGGTTTCTTGTTATTTTTTTTATTTTATTTATTATGGTGTACATTAAGATTAAGTATTTTATAGTACTACATAAAACATGAACATTGATTTTATAAAAAGTAACTTAAAACTAACATTACATTAAAAATATTTCAATTAACAATAAAATTTTAAAGGAAATGCAAAAATATAAAAAATACAATATGAAACATTAAAAATAAAACAAATATTTAATTACAATAAAGGGTCTTATTGACTTTCAAGTAATACACAGGGCAATTAAAAATCAGTAAATTATAAAGAGGAAGATAGCTAAGATTAAAGCATAGATGAGATTAGAAAAATAGCATAAAATAGAATTATAGGTTTATTGATTTAAAGTTTTGTAATAATTAAAAATGGCATGTTTAAAGCTGGTTCGAGAGATTATTTGTTTAAGAGAGTTAGGTAGTGCATTCCAAGTTCTAATGGTGCTGATGAAGAAGAATCTGCTACTATTTAGGTAGTTATGTCTAGGAACAATTAGGTTAGTTGACCGCTCAGACTGGAAAAATTGGAGTTTTAAAAAAAAAATATTCTGGGCTATGGGTGTGGATAATTTTGTGTAAAAATATAGTGTTTCGAATGCTCTGATATTAAAAAAAGCCACAGATAAGAATGTTTTTACTTCTTAAAGAAATGTGATCATATCGGTTGACTCCATATAGATACCTAGCCGCGTTATTAAATGCCACAAGAAGTTTATGCTGTGAGTTTGAATCAAGCTGACTATATACGACGTCAAAAAATGCAATATGGGACATTATTAATTGTACCACTAGTCTGCGACGAGTTTCAAGAGGTGTGAAGTTTGAAGAAGTGCGCAAGTAACGTAAAGTCCCATAAATTTTCCCTATAGTGTTGTTTATCTGGTCTATACAAGTAAGGTTAGAGTTATTATGAATCCTAGAGTTTTTGCTTTAAACACAAATTCAAGTTGCTGAGCTCCAATAAACAGGGGAGGGATATCAATGAAGCATGAGTTACTCCTAGCAATAGGAAGTACTTTAGATTTTAAGAGATTAATAAGAAGCAAGTTTTTATTAGCCCAATTATTCAGCGAGGTCAAGTCATAGTTCAGTCTATACGTCAAGTCTTCTAAGAGCCCGGTAGATCGCGATAGATAGAGTTGAACGTCGTCTGCGTAGGCGTGAACAGCTGCGAATTTACAAACTGAAAAAATATCATTAATAAATATAGTGAAGAGGAGTGGACCCAGGATAGACCCTTGAGGAACTCCAGTATGAACTTCTCTAAGAGACGAATAAACATTTCCTACTTTAACCCGTTGCATCCTACCTTCCAAATAGTTAGATATTAGATTTACAGAACTAGAACTAAACTTAAAGAATTTTCTTAGCTTCTCACAAAGAAGTGAATGATTGACTGAATCAAACGCTTTAGAGAAGTCGATCAGGCACAGTAGAGTGAGATAGTTTTGATCATAATTAATTCTGATGTCATCAAAAATTTTAACTGCAGCAGTAGCATAACTGTGTCCAGTTCTAAAACCAGACTGCAGCGGTGATAGTAGCTTTTTTGATTTTAGGTATTCAGAAACTTGGTTAGCCATAATACGTTCAAAGACTTTTCCAAGAGCAGGCAGTATACTTATAGGTCTGTAGTCATTTGGTACAGATGCAGAAGAAGATTTAGCTACAGGCAAAACCGTGGCAGCCTTCCATAAATCAGGAAATTGGGAGCATGTTAAACAATGGTTAATGATATGAGTAAGAGGCGATATTATAAAAGGCAATACTAATTTTATAAATTTTATGGGCATTCCATCAATACCTACAGCATTTGAGTTGATATTCATTATGCATTTAGCAACGTAATCCTCACTTACAGAAATAAATTCAAAGGAAGAAAACTGAGAGTTACTAATCAATACTGGCAACTCTACACTGTTAACGCTGCTTGCTGAGACAGGGTTTCTGCTTGCTAAGAAAAAGTTATTGAGCTCATCAGGATCTAAGTTACACTCACTGCTATTTTTGTTAAATACTCTATATCTTTTGATGTTCTGCCATAAATGTTTGAAATTTAAGTTTGGGTTCACCTTAGAATTATAGAAATTGATCTTTGCTTGTCTGATCATGACAGTAGCAGCATTTCGAGCTCTTCTAAAGTCATCCCAGTTTGCATTTGAAGGATTTATTTTCCATTTTGAATGTAGTTTATTTCTTAGTCCAACAGCTACTAATACACGATTTGTAAACCACGGACAATAATTATTTGAAACTTGAACAGTACGTAACGGAACATGATGAGCAAATATAACATCTAACTTCTCCATAAAAACCTTAAGCTTCTCATCAACCGAGTCATAAAACCAGCAATCATTCCATTGCATGGTAGTTAAGTTTTGAAATAAGGCAGAAAAATCTATTGATTTAAAGTCATGATAAGTAAAACTAGCAGGAGAGTTTCTACCTAGTCTAATATTGAGGCTACAAAAAAGTAAATCATGATCAGACAAGAAAGTTATCTGATCAAATTTGAGAAGTAGAGATATATCAGAGACTAAACAAACATCAAGAAGACTTGGTTTAATTTAGAAGAGTTTCTTTTTATTAATCTAATATTTCTACACTGCGAATAAAAACATACTTTAAATTTTTAAATAATTAAACAGAAAATTTTAAAATAGAAATTTAACGCTTTTGCGTTTCTACAAAACAAAATTTAAAACAATCGTGTTTAATTTTCAACTATAAGCTTATTTTTTTATAATTTTATTATAAATTAATTTATTATATAAATATTAAAAATATTTCAATATTACGCAATAAAATGTAAACTTTATCGAATGTAGTTAAAATTTGGTATTGAAGGGGTCGCTGATCATGAATATGACGTCGAAAACTCGAAAAAATTAAAAAATGGTACCGAAAAAATATCGGTTTAATTTACTTGTTTTTAATTTAAGAACAATATTTTGAAATTATGTTTTCTAAAGTTTTTGTTTTAAAATTTTAATTTTACATAAATTTTTTTAAACTGTAAATGCTTACAATAAAATAAAATATAAAAATCTTTTTTAAAAATAAAAACTTTTGTTTTAAATTTAACTCTACAAACATTTGTATTTAACTTTAATAAAATTGTTTCAAGCTTTATTTCAAAAACTAATTCGTTTAATATGAACACAGTTTCATTTAATTTTAACACATATTTGCCTCAGTGTAGTGCACTCTATTTGGAAGGCTATTCCGCTCAGAATAATAAGCACTTTTTCTTGGGTAAAAACTATAGAAAAGACCTCTTTTCTCTGTTCTAGTTCACAGGGACTATTCGCTGTGTCATTTATGCTTAAAGGCTTTTTCTATATGTATATTTAAGATGATTGCGCAACAATTCAGGACCAGTCTTTCAGGATAAAAACTTTCAATATACTATATAAATTCATGCAAACAAAAATATTAATTATTTACTTACTACAATACATTTCACTCATAATTTTTCAAATGACACTCAAAATGTATTTGCTAACAGTTTAAAGTAATCAAAGTTTTGAAGTTTCTTTTAAGATACATGCAAGAATGAATAACTTCTCGGCCTTTTTAGATTTAAAAGTATTTTAGACATGTAAAGTTGTTTTTATAAAATAATTACAAATCAACATGTTTACAAGAATTTTAAAATATTTATAATGTTGGTGACGTCACTTTGTATGTGAGTTAAAAAGTTAACAGTGCGTATTTAAAATCAACGCTTTCCAACTCAGAGTGCATATTTGATATTAAAGCTTTTGTGCAAAATTCAAAGTCAGTTGATAAATTTCAATTGAACTTAATTTTTTTTTTTTTGTACTATGACTATTACAAGAGTCAATACATAAGTTTTTGTAGAATTTTAAAAGATTTATAATGTTGGTGACGTCACTTTGTATGTGAGTTAAAAAATTACCAGTGCGTATTTTAAATCAAAGCTTTCCAATTCAGAGTGCATAATTGATATTAAAGCTTTTGTGCAAAATTTAAAGTCAGTTGATAAATTTCAATTGAACTTCAAGAGGTTTTAATACTTTTATTTAAATGAGAACTTTGGCGTAGTTTTCATTTGATTTGGCTTTTTTTCGAACGCAGCCTTTAGTTTTTAGTTATACGGTTAGCTTTGAAATTTCAATAAGATAGTTTAAATGTAACGCTGTAATCGTGAACACAGACGGAGAGACAGACAAATATGGCTACATGCACTCAGGAGACTATGCTGATCATGAATATATGGGAAGACATTTTGGCAACAACACACTCTTCAGACTTTCGATTTGCTGCAATTTTAATTATCGATAGACAATCATGAAAACTATGAATTGTAGTGCAGAAAAAAAGAAGCATTTCATTATCTCAAGACTTTTTAAAAGCTTATCTTAAAGGATTTTACCAAAAATTTGTACAAACAAAAAAAAAATTTTTTGATTTTTTAAAAAACTCTAGTTTCGCAATTTTTTTTTATTGGAGCTCTGTATTTTGAGCAAATTTTGAGTATACCACTATGGGGATATACACTCCAAAGCTGTTCACGTTATGAATGTTTAGAGAAGCAAAACAGGCGTGCAATCACCATCTCCGCTCAAAGCAAAGCGAGAATGAAAGGGTAACAAAAACGATATATCGACCAAAAGTGTACTTCTAGAAAGGTTAATTTTAAGTGAATATGGGCGTGATCGGACCAAAAAAAGCTCACCTCCCATACATTTGAATCTCTACATAAATAGATCCCATAGATCGATACTCTTTTAAATTGTTAGTAAAGCGATTTTGGTTATGGTTTTACTTTGCTTTTTTACCTGTAAGATGTGTAGAAAATGGGCGTGGTCAGACCAGAACAACATCATTTTTTATTCAAATTGCAAAGAGATTCCCCACGTTTTGTTTCACAAAAAATATCATAACTCCCACAGTTTTAGGGTGCACGCAGTAATGGTATTGTAAAAACTTGCATTTCGCTCAGAGCTATCATTATAAATTATTTAAGATTTTTCAAAAATTGGTTATTTTTTAAATGTATGTGAGTGGCACCCAAAAGGTTTTATATTATTAATTAGTTCTAGCTACTTTTAAAATTTTCAAAACTTGAACAGTGTTTCACATTTTTATTTAAGTGACATTAATTGATTTTATTTATCTTTCAAAACTTTTATTTCATAGTGGGTAATGACATGCATAGGTTTTTTTAAAAAATATTTCTAATGAAGCATCAAACGACTCCAGTACTTGGCAAAGTCTGAATTCTTATTATCCACAACCAGTTCATTTCCTGCTAAAGCTCAAAATACAAACCTTTCTGAATTGAGAATAAATATTCAATTTCAATAAATTTGCAATGCATCGATGTTGCTCGTATTGTGACTCGTTGCTTGCAAAAGCTGCAGCACCCCAAAAAAATTATCCTTGACCAGCTAAGGTAACATGTAAATAAATGACCTTTGTTATAGTATCGTGTTGTAGGTCGTTCTAATGACCTCCTCTTCACAATCAAATGATGTCAGCAAAAATGTTCCCATTTTTAGGATAAACACCAAAAGACTTTACTATACAAATGAAAGCACTTTCACAACCTCTACTACTACAATCTAGAAAGTTGCCTTTTAGGCAATTTTTTGCACGCCACTAATGTACTTTAGCTTCTTTCTTCGACAACCTTCTCTCAGCTTATAGAAGCTTGCACCGGGCGTGTGGTATAGTGGTGTGTATGCGAGTGTGTGTGATGTTGTGTTCCATTTTGCCACAGGAGATGCTTTAGCAGCACGCCTGCCTGCGTTCATTCGTTATATTATCGTGCCAATTATTTCATTGGGACTTTATTGAAAGCCAAAGTCAAATAATTTATGACAGCCGACAGCCCGTAGTCCCGCAGGAATGCTGTGACTCCTGATTTGGTTGTTGGTCAACGGGTTGCAGTATGCGTGCTGCTATGGCTACTGTGGCGACATAGTCTGTATTACGGCTACCATCCCCCTCAGCTGCTTAGACACCGCTGATGACGTAGGCGATGTAGACGTAAACGACAAACGACGTGCCACTTTATGGCATCGTACTTTATGAATTATTGCTCGTAAATCCAATTTGCAGTGAAATTTATTATAGGCGACCAACAATAACTCGATATGAGTGAGCTTGGATGTGTGTGTGTGTGTGTATGTGTGTGTGAAGATGTGATGCTGACCCCGTTCAACATTTATGGCTCCTTTGGCTACACCACAATCTTACCACGATTACATTCCCACTTAGCATCGACACTGTGACAGATGCAGTGTGGTCTACAGGATTCGAATAGAATTCGAATGTCCTACCAATCGAAGTATTTTTGTACAGTTTGCGCTGATTGCTATCGGATCTTAACTTGAGGAAAGAAATTATTTTTACTACTTTAATAATGGCCAAATCCAATGAACTCTCGCAGTTAATGGCACGCTGGTAGCAAATGGGTTTTATGCTAGCGCTAATGGAGCAAATAAATCAAACACATAACAGGTACTTAAACGTTTGAAACAAATCTAAAGACACTTGCTCGGTTCAAGTTGAAGATAAATTTCACTTATCTCAATTTACTTTTATTTCAAAAAATATATATTTCATGTTTAAAATAGCTAAAAAATTAAGGTAGTTGAATTAGTTATTAATTAAGCACGACCATTTTTTTTTTGTGACTAACTGGTTAACTTTTATGTTAGAAACGAAAAGAAACGAAAATCTTATGTTTACACTTTTTCAAAATAAAAGTTACACACTAGCTACGCATTCAAACTTCAACGAAACAGATTTTTTTAATTCAATTTATTTAAAATAAAAAATACGTTCTCATTTCTTCATTGGTTTTCTAGTGCAAAAAAGTTCGTTTTATTAAGTTTAGTAAGTAAGTTAGTTAGTTAGTTATTTAAGGTAGTAAGTTGTCCAAAATAGAGCATTGTACGTACGTACGTACCCAGTGGTAAATGGACACATGAAGTTACCAATTATTTTTTAAAGACAATGTTTCTACGAGGCCTCCAAAGCCTGTTCACAATTATACATAACATTTGTTCGGGCATGGCCGCTGATGACATCTGCCTTACACAGTAAGCGACGATGGGAGCAGCTATGCACAAGATAGGAAAGAACAAAAAAATAACGAAAATCCTCAGTAGGCAATCTTATTTGTAACCTTAGGGCTTTTCTTTAACTTATATACGTTAATGTTTTATTCTTGTGTAGATTTTTCGACTTTAACGAAAAAAGTTACACGGTGCTACAGTGAAAATGTACTTTTATAGTAACATAGCACAGATTGTAGATCTGGTAGAATATTACATGACCCTATACTTGAAATTGTTAATACACCAAAATTTAATTTGAACGTTAAAAAACCAATTTTTAGCTACTTGACGCATTAAACAATCATTAACTCAGAAAGTTTGTAACCGATTTTTGATTTTAAAACTGTTACGGAAAGATAAAAGATGAGGCTTTCAAAATATGTACATATTATAAGAACTATAGAAAAGCATGTTTGCGTTATAATCGGCCAAACCTAACATTTTTACCTATTTTCTTATTTTTTCTAATTTTCTTCAATTTTAAGGTTTATAGTTTTGTTTAAAGCTACTATAAACGTAATAATTTTATGAAAGAACACTTTATTGAAAATAAAATGTATATATTTTTATGAAAATGAGATTAAAATTGATCGAGTTATTAAATTTGTTTATAAATAGGAAATTACGCCTTCATAGGTCCATAGGTCTTGCAAGCGTGCATTTATCACTTTGACGGTTCTATTATACATATTTTCATGAATTATTTTAAAATTCGTGTATTTTTCAATTAGCATGACCCTTTTTTATTTGCCTCTTCGTAAATAACCTTTTAAGCGTACATAATCATGTCGAAGATTCTGACGGTAGTTGAATACACAACACATCAATACCTTATCGTCTCGGATCTGAAAGTCCTCAGTTTACTATTGGGAATGCAAGGAGGATATACTAAGTATCCCTGCTATCTTTGTAAGTGGGGCAGTCGTGCGAAGAATCACTACAAACGCAGTGAGTGGCCACCACGAAAATCGTTTATGATTGGAGAAAGTAATGTTGTCAACATTCCTCTCGTGCAAGCCTAAGAAATAATTTTGCTACCATTGCATTTCAAATTGGATTACATGAAGCAGTTTTTGAAGGGACTTAACACAAAATGCGAACCTTTTTTATATTTATAAAGGTGTTTCCTAGGCTAACGGACGCCAAAATCAAGTTTGTGAAAGGACTTAACACAAAATGCGAACCTTTTTTATATTTAGAAAGGTGTTTCCTAGGCTAACGGACGCCAAAATTAAAGAGGGTACATGCTTTTTTTCTATGTATAATTATATACAATTTACATGTATATTCGTTTGACCTCAAATTCGAAAAATTATGCACGATTAAAATTTTCCAGAAAAATTGAGTGAAGTTGAAAGAAGAGCATGGAGAAGTTTTATTTCTTTATGTGAAAATTTATTAGGAAACAAAATAAGTGCCCACTACATCGTTGACGTTGCAAATGAATTCTTGAACGTATACGGAAAATTTGGACACAAAATGTCCTTTAAAATGAATTTTCAGCATTTTCATTACAATTTTTTCCTAGAGAATCTTGGTAAATTCAGCGATGAACAGGATGAACGATTTCATGAAGAGATGCTATCACTTGAAAATCGTTTTCAAGGGAAAAGCCAAATCAGAATGTTAGCTGATTACTGCTGGTTGCTGCAACCTGAAACTGACGATGTTTCTTACAAACGGAAAAGGTCCAGTATTCATTTCTGAGTATTGTAAAAATATGTATTTTTAATAAAAATACTCGTATACAAATGTTACTGAAAATGTGATTCTGTATCATTTCAAATTGAAATGCATTTTCTGCCTATGAGCAATTTTACAGTAAAAGTTTCTTGTGTAAACTACCCTTATATCAATCAAAGTTAGAAAATCTTTTTACAATGAAACAAAAAATGGAAAAACTTTAAAATATTGCTTTATTCATATAAGGATTAGTTTAATGTAAAAGTGATAATCTTGGGGGTGTTCAAGAGGTTATTTCCGAATAGGAGAATAAAATAAAGGGTTCTTCGTATTAAAAAAATATACCAATTTTAAAATAAATTATAAAAATATTTAATGGAGCCGTCAAAGTGATACATGAACGCTCTTATGACCCATTGAGCAATAAAGACGTTAGTTCTTACTTATAAAACAATTATATAACTCACTCAATTTAAACCCAATTTTCATTAATGTACATTTATTTTATTCCCAATATTTCTTTCATAAAGTGTTTGCGTTTGTAGTAGCCTCTAACAAGACTTCGGCAGAAAATAATCATCAAAGTTGAAAAAATTGGAAAAAAGGTAAAAATGTTAGGTTTTGCCGATTATAACTCAAGAAGTTTTTTCTATAGTTCATAAAGTTTGTACATATTTTAATAGCTTTTTCTTTTATTTTTCCAAAACCGTTTTAAAATCAAAAATCGGTTAAAAACTTGCTGAGTTAATGATAGTTTAATGCATGAAATACCTAAAAATCGGTTTCTTAACGGTAAAATTAAATTTTGGGGTATATTAAGAAGTATGGGGTAGTGTTTCAGATCTGCAATCTGTGTTATGTCACTTCAAAAGTACATGCGATTTTTTATTTTGTAGCACCGTGTTATATATACACTGAACCAAAAAGGTACATTATATTAATGAAAAGGTGCATTAATTTCCATGAATTATTCATTGATTTTGGTCCAATGAACTGTGGTCATTGATTTCAATGAATTTTCTTCATACTTCAATGAATAGTTCATTAAACTTAGTGATTTTCATTGAATAGTTCCTTGAATATCAATGTACACTTCATTGAATTCAATGAACACGTTCATTAAAAAAATGCCAAAATTAATGATTTTTTCATTGAATTTAATGTAAGGTTCATTAAATTTAATGTATAGTTCATTGAATTCAATGTATAGTTCATTGAATTTAATGTATAGTTCAATGAACCTTACATTGAATTCAATGTATAGTTCATTGAATTCAATGTATAGTTCATTGAATTCAATGTATTATAGTTCATTGAATTCAATGTATAGTTCATTGAATTTAATGTATAGTTCATTGATTTTAATGTTTATTTCATTGAATTTAATGTATTAAGTTTATTGGATTTAATGTACAGTTCATTAAATTTAATGTATTCAGTTCATTGAATTCCATGTATATTTCATTAAATTTAATGTATTTAATTCATTGGAATGAATGATCTATACATTAAATTCAACGAATTATTTGTTAATCCCTCTCTTAACATTTTTAACCCTTACACTGGTACTATTTACATATGTAAATATTTCACTTTTTAAATGGCTACGAATTTGATGTTTTTGGCACGATTTGAATATAATTTACATTCAGTAGCTAATTTTGTTTATTTAAACAAATTTAAAAATTAGCCACTGAATGTAAATTATATACAAATCGTGCCAAAAACATCAAATTTGTAGCCATTAAAAAATTGAAATATTTACATATGTAAATAGTACCAGTGTTAGGGTTAAAATAAGGAAATAATTACAATTTAAACAATATTTTTTTATTTTAAAGAGTCAATTAATATACAAATTTTCGAAGATTTTTAATAGTTTTTAAATTGATAAAAATATACGGCAATAAACTCCCACACGAGAGTGCATGCCGCAGGATATTTTAATTGAAATAATTGAAAAATTTTAAAGCACACATCTACGGCTCTAATAAAACTAGCAAATTAAAATTTTACACCATCCATGAACACATAAAATTGTTGGAATGAGGAGAAGTTCTTCTCTCCAACAGCAAGGATTAATGGTTGAGTATTTTCGCCTTTAGTTTTTAAAAACTCAATATGCTCCTCGACTTCCTGGATGCTGCTTCCAACAAAAACAAATGCCTTTTGGGAACTGATAATTGTATGCTTTAGGAAAGTTTTTATCCAAAGTTGTCCTTACTGCATACTTTTTGAGTGGGCATCAAATACCCATGAAGGCTCCAAAGAAGTTTCATAGCAGTACTGTCTGGATGGATATTAATTGAAAAAATAACTATTTATTTATTTAGCCTCGAGAAAAATTAAGCTTACCACTGTAATTAGTGAAATCTTCAATTTCTGCCAACTTTTCCCGCACAGCTTTATCTTTTATGTGGTTTTCATCCTTTAAAAATTTTAACATTTTTTGAAAATGATGGCAGCAGTCAATTAAAATGCCAGGTATATTTCCGAAAGCAACGGAGAAATCTTTTTCAATCTAGCAGATATTATAAATGAATATAATATATTTATTTTTAATTAATGAGATCTTTTTTCGTTCAATTATATCACAGCTGTTAAATTGCGATTACGATTAGTAATTAGCAATTTTTTTGTTTTTGTATCAAGACTATGCACAACACGTAAATGTTTTTTAATGGCTGAAAAACTACTAAATACTAGATTGCAAGTTTCATTGCAACAGCGGTAAGCACTATTAGCAGATATGATATGATTTTTTTTTATATGAACTAATAGTAATTCAACAGATTTAAATTTTCTTTTACATTCAAAGCACAACATTTTCTTCACTTTTAATTTAATTTATTATCACCTTTTATCTAAAATTTACACACACAATTGCCACACGACTTCACAACTTCGCGTTTCACTTCAAACAAAATTGGGAAGGGAATAAATTAATTTACAGTGAATTTAATGAACTGAATACATTGAACTTAATGAACTATGCATTGAATTTAATGAACTATACATTGAATTCAATGAACTATACATTGAATTTAATGAACTATACATTGAAATCAAGGAACAATACATTGAATTCGATGAACTATACATTAAATTCAATGAACTATACATTAAATTCAATGAACTGTACATTAAATTTAATGAACTATACATTGAATTTAATGACCTAAACATTGAATTCAATGAACTGTTCATTAAAAATCAATGTATGGTTCGTTAAAATTTGATTTACAACTGGAATCAATGTACTTTTCATTGATATCAATGAAAAGTCCATTAAAATAATGAAAACAAATCATTAATATTTATTTAGACATTTTTAATGAATATAACTTCATTGATTTCAATGAACGGTACGTTAAAAACTATGAGCAATTCATTAAAATTCAATGATTTTTTCATTAAAATCAATGAATTAATTTTAACGTGCGCTGTTCATTAAATTTTTTTTTTCTGTGTATATAACACTAAATATTAAACACAAATTCAATAAACACAAATTCAATTATAATTTATTTTCACTTTCACTTGGAAATGGAATGCAGATCATGCCTGTATATTTCGTTCATTTTCGTGCCCAGGAGTTATCTTACTTCGACTTTCTTCGAGATTTTTTACTTTAAAGATTGCTTAGCCAGCCTTCAACAGTTTGCCTACCAGCGCTTGTCTTAAGCTATGAGGTCAAAAAATATTTGCTACCAGACAAGTTAACACTGGGCATAGGATTATTTTCTTATCTGCTTGACTTTGGAATTCCTACTCAACTTAGCTTACCTCAGTTGTCTACTTTACTATCTATCTTACTCTTTTGTTTTCTTTCCCTTTCTCAGCTTTCAAATGATAATTTTAATTATTGCAATGTGAACAATTTCATTATTAATTTCTTTTAATGAAAATTCAATCAGTGACAATCGCCTACCAACTGGTAACTTTAACCACAAAATATAAATCAATTTCTTTTATTTCTCCAGCTTGTCCTCTCGCTCTCTTTCTATCGCTCTGGCTAGCAAGCAATTAGCAAGTAATGAGTTTGTAACTACTGTGAGCTCTGAAAGCTCTAAAGTTTGATAGAAGCATATTTGCAGCAGTAAGTCAAAATATTTCAACATCGACCATAAAAACGTAATGATTTCTATTAATTGGTTAATTGCAAAATCAAGTTTGATTTATAGTAATTGAATTAAACATGAAATGGAAAAAAGGGTTGACGGATGTCTACGAAACACTATTGCTGTGCTTAAAAAATATCACTCAATAATAATTATGAATGCTTTATGAAAAGGTTCACTAAATATTCATAGCGTTATTTTTAGGAATTTAAATTAATTTAAGGAATATGAAATTGAAATTTAAATTGCAAAACATCGAAGTTTGACAAAGAGCAAATATCTTAGGCATAAAGTTCCACAGATTTCAGCTGTAATTTTTTATTTTTATTTGAGTAGTAAAGTTTAATGCACTGTACGCAATGCATACTATTATTCGCTGCTTTTGAGAAAACAAATACTTCTAACTGCAAAATATGTATGAATTGGTAATTTTTTTTAAATCAAATTTGTTTTTAGAATCTATTTTGTAATTTATTCAGTTTTTTTTTTCAATGACATCAAAAACATGAACATACCTTTAAAAAAAACGCTTTTTGTGCTTAAAAATTTTAACTAAATCAAAAACATAATTACTGTATTGTTTTTTTTTTATGAAATAGAATGAAACTATTATAAAAGAGGTTCCAAGCCTCTTTTGGCCTTCCTTGTTTTGAATGCAATACAATGAATGGCTGAATGTTCCCTCCAAGAAATGTGAGCATTCCCGGATGTTACCAGGAAACATTCCATGGAATGTAGGAAGCATTCCCCTTTGTTGCACACTCCATTGCTTTTTTTACATAGCATGTCATTAGAGGGAAACATTCCTCTCAGCTGTGTTAAAAATGAATGTGAAAACATTCCTCTCTGCTGTCTTAAAAATCGAACTACAAGCAGTCCTCTTCCCTGTTCTAAGAATTAATGTGGAAACAATCCTCTCCCTTGTTACTAAAATGCCCGGCTAGGATTCGAACCCGGGAACTCTGAGCAAAAGTCAAGCGCGCTACCACTAGACTATCGAGTTCTACAATAAGCGGCTAGAAAACAATGATATTAATATTTTCTATTGTCATTGCTTGACAATAAATAAAAGTTTCCAAATGCATTCTTAAAGAAGCGGTTTGGAAACAATATAAATACAAAACTACCCTTAAGCTTCCAAAAGATACGGTTTGGGAACAATATAAATACAAAACTACCCTTAAGCTTTCAAAAGATACGATGGGGAATGTTTCTTTATCACTTTAAGATGGAAGCCTTCCGATTTTTCCTGGAGGGTTGTACAAGTGAAACAGCTGTGTTAAAGTGTGTGAGTGAGTGTGCAGATATTCGCAGGTAAGCCGCGAACCACTGACGTGTTAGTTTTATTATAAAGGGCGAACGATTTGGTTAAATTTTTTAAGTTCTAACAACATTTTCATTTTTAAAGATATGTTTGTATTTTTTTATACTCTTTGTAGATGAAGTCAGCTCGTCGCTGACTTCGAATTTGATGTATGAATTTAAACTAGTAAGAAATTATTTTCGACTGGGCCGAGGTTAAAGGTTTTGTGCAAAATTTGAAGTCATTAGATTAATTTTTGTGGAATTGAAAGAGATTTTACCATTTTGGTGAACTAACTTTGTATGGGAGGTAGACGTGATTTTTATTCAACTTTTACAAATTTTATACTAAAAATGCATATTAAATTTTAAAGCTTATGTGCAAAATTTTAAGTCATTAGGTTAGTTTTTGTGGAATTGAAAGAGATTTACCGTTTTGGGTAAGTCACTTTGTAAGGGAGGTAGGCATGATTTTCATCCCATTTCTACAAATTTCATACTCAAAGATTATAATAAATATTAAAGACACTGTGCAAAATTTTCAGTCATTACATTTAATTTGTATGGATTTTAAAGAGATTTTAACGTTTTGGTTAAGTCACTTTGTATGGGAGGTAGGCCGATACTTACAAATTTTATACTCAGAGCTTGTATTAAATATTAAAGACACTGTGCAAAATTTGAAGTCATTACATTAGTTTTTGTGGAATTGAAAGAGATTTTACCGTTTTGGTTAAGTCACTTTGTATGGGAGGTAGGCCGATACTTACAAATTTTATACTCAGAGTTTGTATTAAATATTAAAGACACTGTGCAAAATTTGAAGTCATTACATTAGTTTTTGTGGAATTGAAAGAGATTTTACCGTTTTGGTTAAGTCACTTTGTATGGGAGGTAGGCGTGGTTTTCATCCGATATGGCTTATTTTCGAACTTAACCTTCAATTTTGAATGAAAAGCTTACATATTGAATTTCGTTACGATAGCTAAAAAATGACGGCTATTATTGTGACCACAGACGGACAGACGGACAGACGGACAGACGGACAGACGGACATGGCTAAATCGACTCAGGAGGTGATGCTGATCAAGAAAATATATAATTTTCTATACCGGCCACGCCTTCTTATCGGTGTTACAAACGGAGTGACAAAGTTAATATACCCCTATTACGTTTTTTAAACGTGGGAGTATAAAAAGTCTTTTGGAACTAGGGTGTACCCTAAAAATGTGGTATTTGCTTTATACTCTTTGTGTATGTGCTGGCAATACTAAAGGTCTGTGGTTTCGAATCTAATGTTAGTATTTAAAAAATTTTTGACACTAGGGTGGACCCTAAAATAATGATTTTGTTTTATACTCTTTGTAGATGTGCTGGTCGCTGATTTCGAAGTTATGTAAGAATTTCAAAAAGTTTTTGGCACTAGGGTGTACCCTAAAATTAGGTTTTTGCTTTATACTCTTTGTGTATGTGCTGGCAGTAGTAAGGGATCACTGATTTTGAATCTGATGTTAGAATTTCCGAAATGTTTTTGCCACAAGGGTGGACCCTAAAAATGTGAATTTTTGCTTTATACTAGGAAATGCGCTGGTCGCTGATTTAGAACCTGATCTTAGAATTTCAAAAAGGTTTTTGACACTAGGGTGGACCATAAAATTTTTGCTTTTTTACTTGACACTTGGGTGAACCCTAAAAATGTTTTTTTTTTTTTGCTTTATACTCTTTGTATGTGCTGCCAGTTCTAAAGGGTCACTGATTTCAAATCTTATGTTAGAATTTAAAAATTTTTGACACTAGGGTGGACCCTAAAAATATATTTTTGTTTTATACTCTTTTGCTTTATACTCTGGTCGCTGATTTCGAATTTATGTAAAAATTTCAAAAAGTTTTTTGACACAGGGGGGAACCCTAAAAATGTTGTTTTTGTTTTATACTCTTTATAGATAAGCTTGTCTCTGAATTGATATGAGAATATCAAAAATATTTTTTGCCACTAGAGTGGATCCTAAAAATGTGGTTTTTACTTGACACTAGGGTGAACAATAAAAATGTGTTTTTTAGCTTTATACCCTTTGTGTATGTGCTGGTAGTACTAATGGGTAGCTGATTTCGAATCTTGTATTATAAATTAAAAATTTTTTGGCACTAGGGTGGACCCTTAAAGTACGTTTTTATTTTATACTCTTTGTAGATGCGCTGGTCGTTGATTTCGAATTTGATGTAAAAATTTCAGAAATATTTTTGCCACTAGGTTGGACCCTAAAAATGTGAATTTTTGCTTTATACTCGTTGTAGATGCGTTGCTCGCTGATTTCTAATCTTATGTTAGAATTTCAAGAAGTTTTTTTACACTAGGGTGAACCCTAAAAATGTTTTGTTTTATTTATAGTCTGTGTGTATGTGCTGGCCGTATTAGGGGTCGCTGATTTCAAATCTTATGTTAGAATTTCAAATATTTTTTGACACTAGGGTGGACCGTAAAATTATGTTTTTATTTTATACTCTTTTTAGATGCGCTGGTCGCTGATTTTGAATTTGATGTAGAGATTTAAAAAAGTTTTTTGACACCTGGGTGTAGCCTAAAAATGTGCTTTTTTGTTTTATACTGTCCAGTCTTCAATCCAACTCGTTAATCAATTCAAGCTCTATGCGAGGAACATGATGAATGTTCAATGCTCAACACCTTGTTGCGTCATGAAACAAACATCGCTGGCAACGGTTATTGACTATTTTTATCTCTAATAAGAATTTTACATATCAGTTTTCAATAAATATAAAACCAGTTTTTTTCCTAAAATATAAAATTAAACTTTTCGATTTGATTGTTCATGTCTTGAAAAATTAAAAAAAATAAAAAATAATAAAAAAATATATACATACAGATTTTATTTCCAATTACATACAGAGTTGAAGAAAAAGCGTAAGAAACGTCGTTTCTAACGGGAATCCCCCGACCGCACCACTTTTTTTTACAACTGTTGTACTGTGTTATTGATCATTTTCTTTCATGCAGCATTGAGCCCTTTGAGCATTAAAATTACGTTAATGCTGTCTTAATTATTGTGGTTATTTGAGACAAATTTAAAGAATTTTTTTTAAGTAATTTAATTAAACATTCTCTTTTGCATAAATATCAAAAGAGGTCACAAGTTTTCTGATATATATAGTTATAATGGCATTTATTAAATAAACAGCCTCTTTTCATACAAAATGTTTACTTCAACCCACGCCTCCTTGCATTAAGCAACCGCTTGTGTTAAACGTACGAACCAACCGACCAACAGACCAACCAGCCAGCCGCTCAACCGAGCGGAAAACCAAAACGACCGAAGTTGCCCATCAGCTGCATGAATGCGCTCAATTGAGAAACACTACTATTTTATACTTTATTGATTCTCGTGTGCATAAAATACCCGCCTCTGCTTTTGCTGGCGCAATAACAGTACTATTAGCAGCTGTACATCATCAACCAGTGTGTGTGCGCGCGTGTTGCAGACATGTTGATATTTTTTATGAATACAATCAAGGCAACCGCAGCATCAATTTGCGCTGCAACCAACACGCACTGCGCACAGCTCGAGTATAAATACAAATGATGCGGACAGCCGGACCCACTGACAGGCTAAATGACTGACGAACCGAACCATACCGTACATCACTGCCTTTAGCACTTAATGTTTTTGACGCTTCTGTTGTGGTAACAGTTTTTAATTATTGTGTTTTTTTTCTCTCTTTTATTTATCTCTTTGCAGGAAGACATGGTTTGCCTGTCATGTACAGCGACTGGCGAACGCGTGTGTCTTGCAGCCGAAGGTTTTGGCAATCGGCATTGCTTCCTCGAAAATATTGCGGATAAAAATGTACCACCGGATTTGTCGCAGTGCGTGTTTGTGATTGAACAGGCGCTGTCAGTGCGTGCCTTGCAGGAGCTGGTAACAGCCGCTGGATCAGAGACCGTAAGTATCACATTGGTCGCTTGTGTCATTAAACAGAAAAAAAAGATGAAAAAAAAATTAAGTCCCAACAGCCACATATCATTTCTCACACACACACACACACAAACACACACGCACTCATACCCGACGCATGTTTATTTGTCACATCCGTTACGTTGATTCCCTTCAACTTTCCTCCTGTTCAACTGGCTCGGCAGTAATTTGAAGTTCTGCTTAAAGTTTAAAGCGTAAGCAGCAGGCCTGTAAATTGCATTTTTGCATTGCCTGACATACATGCACGCATAATACGCAACTTCCGTTTCCGCCTTGAGGCTGGACATAGTATTGCCTGCGCATTGCGTTGCGTTGTGTTGAAATTTTAAATCAAAGTTATTTATTGACGCAGTTAATTTTTATTTTTGTGAATGATTTTTTTTTTATCAATGGTACTTTAAAATGCCAATCTCCTCACAGCTCCAACCCCACCCCAAAAACAAATTATCCGCTACATTCTCACATACTTGTACATACAAAACAAAATATTATACCCCATATTATTATTATTATTATGACCCGGTTGAATTATTTATTATATTATTTTAACCACTTATTTTTTTCCATGCTTCTTTCTCTCTTTCTCTCCATTTCTCTCTCTCTCTCTTATTTTGTTATTTAAATTTCATGTTTGTCTGCCTGTCTGGCTGCTTGCTTTTTTTTGTCCTGACGCTTTATATTCCAAATTCACAAAAAATGCATCGCATCAACATCGAACGCAAACTTGTATCTAACAAAATTATCAAAATGTTTTCGTAAAAACGAAATTCATACCACACTCATACAAACGCTTGTCCTTTGACTATATACTATATACCAATATAAATAAATAAATGAACAAATTTCGTTAACATAAACATTTTTATCTATTTCAAAATCACAAACAAAAAAAAACTTTTTCTCAAATCTCTCCTATAAATTGAAAGGACACACATTTTGTAAGTATACAGAAAGTATGGAGTCGCACTGCTTACACTAATTTTGCTAAACAAAAACTTTTAGTTCTCAAAAGCATATCAAAATCAATGCCTACGAAAATCTTTAACATCAACATTTGTACGAATCTCTGTCTGTCTTTGTCTTTGTCTTTATCTTTCGCTGCGTAATTCTAATTCTATCTTTCTGTATATTTTTTTATTAAAACGCTCAAAACTAACTTTCACTCTTTAACGACTCTGCCATAGTTTAGTAATGGTGCAATCCTTTAACTATTTTGTATAGCAAGTTTTAGTTAGATACGCTAACAATGTCAATAATATATATGTGTTAAAAAGAGTAAAAAAACACTTTCAAAATTTTATATAAGTTCTTTTTTTAGGGCTTGAATATCATGGAGTGGGTATTTTTAGACACAGGATCAGCACAACGCTAGGTAGATGCAAAGTAAATCTCTTATAAAAAAAAAACTATCAATTCTGTATCGAAGGATCCATACCTTGGCGAAAGATATTTCATGATTTGACCAAATCAATGTTTTTTCTAAATGGTGTTGAAGAGTTAGAAATTGAGGTGGATCAGGTCATCACTAACCCCTGTCTTGCTCAAGAAAGACAATGACATTTTCAAAAATCAATGAAATCATTACAAAATATATGCATTAGGGTGTCCCAAAAAAAAAATCGTGTTTGATGTCCGCGGCTTTTCCACTTCCATTTGACCTAAAAAACAGCCTCTGTGAAGCGCATCTTAATTGGTAAAGGCTTAGAGGTCGCGAATTCATTTTCTAATTTTCCCATACGATTTGTATGGAGAAAAATCAGTTTTACAGGTAAATTGAATTTAGAGCCGTTATCTTTTAAGCAAAATAATTAAAAAAAAAACACGTATTCCCTCAAATTTTGTCTGTTATGACATATCCAAATTTCGTTTTCATCTGATTATTATTTGGTGGTCTGTGGCTCACTTCTTAGAACTACCTATATAAATGAATACTTTTACCTTGAATTATTTCATTAAAAATCAATATCTCTTTGGGCAACTACCAAATAATAATCCGATGAAAATGAAATTTGGATATGTCATAACAGACAAAATTTGAGGGAACACGTGTTTTTTTAAACTATTTTGCTTAAAAGATAATGGCTATAAATTCAATTTACCAGCAAAACTGATTTTTCCCTATACAAATCATATGGAAATTTAGAAAATAAATTCGCGACCTCTAAACCCTTACCAATTGAGATGCGCTTCACAGAGGATGTTTCTAAGGTCAAGTGGAAGTATTACAGCCACGGACAACTGTCAAAATAAAAAAATGTATATTTTTGGGACACCCTAATATGCACCCTAATTAAAATTGCAACCTCGAACATGTTTCCTTTTTAAGATCTTTCATTTCAAGATCTAAAATCTCTTTCCCTTGAGCCACCTTTTT
This sequence comes from Dichetophora obliterata, assembly GCA_963920525.1. Classification (NCBI taxonomy): domain Eukaryota; kingdom Metazoa; phylum Arthropoda; class Insecta; order Diptera; family Sciomyzidae; genus Dichetophora; species Dichetophora obliterata. The sequence goes on from OY986437.1 coordinate 259,287,880, forward strand.
AAGTTTGGGAACAGATAAAAATCGCTGGGGACCAAATCTGGAGAATATGGGGGATGAGGAAGCAGTTCGTAGCGTAACTCGTGCAAATTGACCATGGTTTCTATCGATTTGTGAGCTGGAGTTTTGTCTTGCAAAATATATGAATTTGTTCTTCGATAAGTGGAGCCGTTTATTTGTGATTTCATTATTCAATCGGTATAATAATTTGCAGTAATAGTAGCTGTTAATTGTTTTTCATTTTATCAAATATTCGTTGAACAAAATGCCACTTAAATCCTTAAAAACAGTCGCCTTTCCGGCCGTTTGTTGAGTCTTCGCTTGTTTTGGTGCACTTCCGCTGGGACCTACCACCTCTTTTGCTGATTCCTTAGATACTGGTGTCTAGTGGTGGATCCGTGTTTCATCCATGGTCAATATTTTACGCAAAAACATTAGTCAGATTTTGTTCAAACATGTCCAAACATTGTTGAAAAGTGCCAACACGTTAATGTTTTTGATTGATTGTTAACAAACGCGGCACCCACCTTGCAGTCAGCTTTCTCATACCCAAATGTTTATGTAAAATTAAAACCACCGACCCATTTGATATGCCTACGGCGCAGCTATCTCACGCACTTTCACTTTCGAATTGTCCAATATGAAATCGTGGATTTTTCCAATACACTCTGTAGTGGTCATTATTTTTGGTGCTTCCCCGAAGTGTTCATCTTTTCTGATAAGTCGACTTTTTTGAATTTTGCAATCTTATATTTTACGGTTGAATACGACGGAGTAGATTTACCATAATATTTAACGAGCTTTTCTTTTGTTTTTTGTGCACTTATGTTTCGCAAATCAAAGCACGAAAATCTTCTTTATCCATTTTTATAACAATACCAAAAGTTGTTCAATTAAGAACACTGTAACGTCACTATTCATTGACAGATCAATCTGACATTTATGGTGTATTCATGTTAAGGTTGCCACCCGTCAAAAATCTTATGCATTTAACGAGTGGTAGAGCCGTCACTAGGAGACCGACAGCATCTGTAACTATAAAGTTGCAATAAATATCTTTAGGAAGTTTTTCCACATTAAATATCTTTTACTTAAATAAATAACTATCTGAAAAAAAAACTTTAATGAAACTCAATAAGTAATACTCACTCATATTCGCTTCCAAAAAAACTCACCATCAACATCTTAAACACATAACATGTACATAACATATATCTTATTTTAATTTGATTATTTCATAAGAGACTTACCGCATTTTATACGCTTGCCTAGATTTGTGTAGATTTGATAAATTTACGATTATGTTTATTTATGTTTTTTGTATCTCAAGAATGTAGTATCACTTAGTTATATTGATATATACTGAAAAAATTCACATGTTTTAAACTCGACTTAAAATGTCTTCATTTTTTATATGAAGCAACTTTGCAAGAATTTTTAATTATTCAAATATAAGGGCACTTTCAGTGTAACGGACGTGACTTTCGTATATCATAAGAAAAAATATATTAAAACAATATGCATTTTATTTGGACTGTTTCGAAGCAATAGGCGAGTACTTTATTTAGTCCAAATTTAATACATAGGTGACTATTTATTTTGAGGACAAATTAAGACAATATAAAGCAATTCGAGCGCGACAAAAATGGGCCGTAGTTTTCTGGCACATGTCGAAATATTTATAATTCAGCAAAATTTTAACATACATTTTTTTTAAATATTTTTAGAAGTAGATAAAAGAAATTGGAAATAAAGTTGTGCTCACTTAATAAAACAATAGCATATGATAATTAATTAAAAATCAGGGAATGGAAAGAAACCTTAGGGGCTTTTCATAGTGGCTGGTGGGACAGTTTACTCCAGAATCCCTAATGTTTAGACCTATAACTTTGTATTTTGATGTTATATAATGATCGAATAGATATTTTACAAGACATTGTAAACACACATATTTTAAACACATAGATTATGAACTGACTTATAAAACTTTTACCGAAAAAAAATAACCCATAAAAATATTTTGGTGATACTTCATTGGATAATGGAGTGTGACTGGTGGGACAGAAATCCACTATGTGTTTAACGTAAACTCCTGCCGTGAAGCCTTAATTCTACGGTGCTCCAAAGCTTGGAACCAATATTAAGCGTCGGCCAATGCCCCTTCGGAATTCAAAAGATCCACCAGAAAGGTTCCCCTAATTTCATAGCACAGACCAACATTTAACCATCTATTAGACTATATAGTGACACATTCGGCCACTAAAACTGTACATGACTTGGTTATAAAATAACCATGGGTCATTATCGGTATATATACCGATAATTTAACCCATTTTTTGGCACGCAACTTCGCTCACAAGATCAAAGAAGGTAATCTTTGTCATGAAAACTAGGAAGCGATACCTACATCAAGACTATGGTACTGTTCCTATGTCAACAGGTTCCCCAATCATTTGTGGACACAAATCAGACTGTATAGGTTTCCCCGTCGCCTGTTCCAAAGGTAACGTAACAGTATATTGATCCGGTAGTTGCTTACCTTCCTAGCATTCACTGTTTGAAATAAACGAGAGTTTATCTACCATCTTTCTCTTAGTAATTTAAGGGAATTACCAACCCGAGTTCAACTAAGTGTAACTCACACCGACCTTCCTGGTCTAACCACAACCAGAGCTAATGAAACCCCGAAGGACCAAGCTCAAGGTTCCACCAGACAAGGCTCTTCAACATCCCGTCTACAGACCAAAAGTTCTTAGAATAATTACATTTGAATGTGACACCTTCAGTCACTAGAATTGTACTTGACTAGGTTAAAAATAGCCATTGGTTTCCCGGTTATTTAATACCTAGAGAACCAGAATTCTAATTACGCAGCTTCGTAAGCTTAATTAAGGCTTCTTAAAAGCCTCTTGCGGAAAACTGGTAAGTGTGAGCCATAGTATACCAATTGGCTTATACTCGGTCTTAGGATTCTATGCCTCTTACATAGAACCCTTATTCTACAACCCTTCAAACCCACCTTCTGCATTGTCAATCGAAATTTTAGCCCAAATACTATACATAGCCAGATGTCTTTTACTATGCTATGAAATGATCAAACAGACTTCATCAGTAACTAAAAATTAGCACCAAGTTTAGTTTCTACAAGAAAATATAGAAAGTAGAAATTGTGACTGGTGGGACATTGTGGCACTGGTGGGAAAAAATCGTACGACTCGATCACAATAAACAACAACTTTTCATAGTGAAAAAAATACTTAATCTTGTTTTTTCTAAATAATTTTTACAGATCATGTAAATTTAGCTATTCTGCATTGCGTTAAGAATAAATTATTTATAATCATATCAATTTAAAAAAGAACTAATTTTCCCATTTCCCGTGGAATGTCCGCTTAACGAACGGTTCGTTTTTTATCTGTTCCGTTTTTTTTAAAGAGCGCAACCTTTATTCCGCTTTATTCGTATATCACTAACACTATTCCTAACACGAAGAAGAGAAAGAGACCGAAACTTAATGGTAGCGTTATGTAAACAAAACAAACACGGTTGTAAACAAAAACAGTATCAAATGTAAAAATGCACAAAAAATTCCTACTGCTTAAAAAAAAATATTATGGCATTCCTCAACAAATGCTTTTGGTGCTGTTCTGCAGAATTTTAATTTTGAAGTCGTGGCAGCAGCAATAACAGTCGGTGAAGCGGGGTACATTTGTTACTGTTTTTGTTTTTGTGTACGACCGCAAGGAGAAATCACAACAAAGCAAATCATGTTTTGTGCTCCTTAGACACAACGCTACCATTCAGTTTTAGTCTCTCTCTTGGGGCTGCTAGAGGTAGTGCTTGTGGTTAAATCGAAGAGCCACACCTGGAATAGAAGGAAATAGAGTTTGAGGAGTTTGTGCTTTTTTACTTACTTACTTACTTAGTTGGCGCTACAACCGTATGTCGGTCTTGGCCTCATCTAAGAATTTGCGCCAGCCATTTCTGTCTTTCGCTTGCTGGCGCCAGTTGGAAATTCCAAGCTTCGTCAGGTTGTCCTCTACTTGGTCTTTCCAACGAAGATGCGGTCGTCCTCTTCTGCGTTGACCGCCGCTGGGTACCGAATCGAATGTTTTCTTCACTGGAGCATCGTCTTTCATGCGCTGAACATGACCAAGCCAGCGAAGCCGCTCGATTTTAATGCGCTTGACTATGTCGATGTCAGCGTACAGCTCATACAGTTCATCATTCCACCGTATTCGGTACTCGCCATTGACGCAGATTGGTCCGTAGATCTTACGAAGAATCTTTCTCTCGAATGCTCCTAAAGTCTTTTCATCTAAACTGCTCAGCGTCCAGGTTTGTGATGCGTAAAGTAGGACGGGCATGATGAGCGATTTATAGAGCGTGATTTTCGTTCGTCGAGAGAGGGCTCTGCTTCTACTTAGCTTCTACTTAGCTTCTACTTCTGCCTACTGAGCCCAAAGTAACACCTGTTGGCAAGAGTTATTCTTCGTTTGATCTCAATGCTGATGTCGTTGGTTGAATTAATGCTGGATCCCAGATAAACGAAGTTCTTCACAACCTCGAATGAGGTATTGTCAACGGTAACGTGGGTCCCAAGACGCTGGGACTGTTTGTTTGTTGACACTAAGTATTTCGTCTTATCTGCATTCACTGACAGACCCATTCGACTTGACTCTCTTTCTAATCTGAAAAATGCTGCACTGACTTCGCGCGTATTATGGCCAATGATATCTATGTCATCAGCATACGCAAGCAGCATAACACTCTTGTAGAATATTGTGCCACTACGTCTCAGATCAGCAGCTCGGATGATCTTTTCCATCATTAGGTTGAAAAAGTCGCACGATAAGGAATCACCTTGTCTGAAACCTCGTTTGGTAATAAATGGTGGGGAGAGGTCCTTCCCGATTTTAACTGCGCTGCTGGTGTTGCTCAGTGTCATCCTGCAAAGTCGTATTAGTTTTGCAGGAATATCAAATTCAGACATGGTGGAGTACAGGTGCTTCCTTATTGGGCTGTCGAAGGCGGCTTTGTAGTCGACAAAAAGATGGTGGGTGTCGACTTGTTTTTCTTGAGTCTTCTCCAAGATTTGTCGTAGCGTGAAAATCTGGTCGATGGTGGACTTTCCAGGTCTGAAGCCACACTGATAAGGTCCGATCAGTTCGTTTACAATGGGCTTCAATCTTTCACATAAAACGCTCGACAGGACCTTATATGCGATATTAAGAAGGCTTATCCCACGGTAATTGGCACAGATAGTGGGATCGCCTTTCTTGTGGATTGGGCAGAGCACACTGAGATTCCAATCGTTCGGAATGCATTCTTCCGACCATATTCTGCATAGAAGCTCGTGAATGCATTTAAGTAGAGCTTCACCTCCGTTCTTAAACAGCTCAGCAGGTAAGCCATCAGCTCCCGCGGCTTTGTTATTTTTAAGCCGAGCTATAGCTGTCAGAACTTCATCATAGTCGGGCAGCGGAACCTCGACGCTGTCATCCGCAATTGGGGTTTCCGGAATATCATCTCTATTGGCGGGATTGTTGTCAGCGTCGCCATTTAGAAGTTTAGAGAAGTGTTCCCTCCATAACGTCAGTGTACTCTGGACATCTGTCACTAGATTCCCGTTTTCATCCTTGCAGGAAGAGGCCCCGGTTTTAAAACCATCGGCAAGGCGTCTTATTTTTTCGAAAAATTTTCGGGCCTCATTCCTGTCACCATACATCTCAATCTTCTCCTGCTCGCGCTTTTCTGCCTCTCTTTTTTTCCGCCTGAAAATATGTCTCTCTTCCCTCCTCTTTTCTTTGTATCGCTCCTTAGCAGCGCGCGTTACAACCGACTGCAGGGTGGCTTTGTAGGCGGCGTCTTTCTCTGCAGTGGCGTCGCGACACTCCTGGTCGTACCACTGGTTTCGGCGAGGGCGTTGGTAGCCAATCACCTCTTCAGCAGCCGCACGCATGGAGTTGGAAATGTGTGTCCACTGCGCGCATATATCATCGATTGGAGGAGTGCTTTGAAGCAGGAGTGAGAGTCGAGTGGCGAAAGCATCGGCTGTCTGTTTCGATTGCAGCTTGTCGACGTCTAGCTTTCTCTGTGTAGGGTTGCGTGTATTCTTAGCTGCGCACAGACGTGTACGGATCTTGGCTGCAACAAGATAGTGATCCGAGTCAATGTTTGCTCCACGGATCGTGCGTACATCCAATACACTGGAAGAGTGCCTTCCGTCGATCAAAACGTGATCAATTTGATTTTTTGTTTTTTGATCAGGGGACATCCAGGTGGCTTTATGAATATTGAGATGCTTGAATCTAGTGCTACTTACGACCATGTTTCGTGCTGCGGCGAAGTCAATCAGCCTCATTCCGTTATCGGAGGTGTTGTCGTGGAGGCTGAACTTACCGACTGTTGGACCAAAAATATTTTCCTTGCCCACCTTAGCGTTGAAGTCACCAAGCACGATTTTAACGTCGTGGCGGGGGCAGCGCTCGTAAGCATTTTCAAGGCGCTCGTAGAAAATTTCCTTGATCTCATCGTCCTTGTCTTCTGTCGGAGCGTGCGCACATATTAGGCTTATATTGAAAAATCTAACCTTGATGCGGATTATGGCAAGTCGTTCGTTCACAGGTGTGAATCGCAGGACGTGGGGCCGTAGTCTCTTGCCAACTACAAATCCGCATCCAAACTCGTGCTTCTCCGCATGGCCGCTGTAGTAGATATCACAGGGTGCATGCCGAATGCAACCCTGTCCCTTCCATCGCATTTCTTGGATAGCAGTGATATCAGCTTTGTATCTTCCCAAGACATCAGTCAGTTGGATAGAGGCACCTTCCCAATTAAGGGTTCGGACATTCCAGGTGCATATCCGTAAATCATTATCAGTTTTTCGTTTGCGGTAGTCGTCATCAGATTTGGGGATCAGTTTTCTTCTATTCTTTTGTGTTTTCATTGAAATGGGTTTTTACGGGTGGGCTTCAAACCCGACGCACAACCTATTTTAAGCCTAGGGAGGCCCGCCGCTCAGATTAGCCGCCAAACTAACGGTTGTCAGTTTTGACGTTGCCCAGGAAACACCACGTGTAGGTTTGAGTCGACTTGAGGCGATTTCACAAAGATTATGCTGGCCTCGCCAGGTTGAGACAGTCAGACATGTTGCATTGATCCATCGCCCCCAGTTTCCCTTGCTTTTTTAGCGCTACGAATAAGTTACAGTTTTTTCCATTCCCTGTTAAAAATCAAAGCATGAAAGCGGTCGCGACATTCCAGAGGCAACGGATTTTTCTCTTACATTATAGAATATATTAATGGTATTCACTACATTTGTTAAGCCCTGCTAACTTGCTAAACTTAACAAATTTGTTAAGTCCTGTCAAAATTTTGTATGGGAAAAGACTTAGCAGCTTGTTAGCAAGTTAACAAGCTCAGCACCGTGTTTTTGTTTAGCAGATACCATTTGTTAAGTCCGAAACGTCAAACTTATTGAGTGTAGTGATGAATCGTTTTGGGAATGAGTTCTAACAAGTACCAAATTATTTTTGATTTGCAGCTTCAAAGTAAAAAGACTGCCTTTTATTTATAAAAAAATACAATTTTGTGATGGGGTTGGTAGAGACTTAAAACATTTCAAAGTTTCAGAATAGCAATTGTATCGAAAGTGTTAACGCACTGTAATATAAAAATTAATATACACTTTTCGTTACTGAGTTCTGGTTACACGAGAAATTAAAACAACAGATTTTTAGCTGTAGAGTTCTGTCAGCTGGTTTTGGCATGTCAGCTTAGCACATGATTGTAAAACGTCTTAGCAGGTGCGTTCACATCAACAGCTGCTAACTTTAACAATTTAGCAGTTTAGCAGGACTTAACAAATTTTACTGAATACCATTATTGTTTTCATTAGTTTTAAATTGTTTTTAGTAGGTAAACGAAATTCAACAGGTAAATTAAAAAGATAAAATACACAGTTCTTTTGTTTACATACGATATGTTACGAATTCTGTGTGTATCTATGTTTACTTGAATCCCCCTCCAGGAAAAATCGGAAGGCTTCCATCTAAACGAGATAAAGAAGCATTCCCCACCGTATCTTTTGGAAGCTTAAGGGTAGTTTTGTATTTATATTGTTTCCAAACCGCTTCCCTCTTGTAAAAATTGGAAAACTTACATATGGAATTCATGTTTATTGTTGCTTGTGTTATGCGTTACTGGGCGGTTTTACTGTAAAAAAAAATATCTTATACTGGGCGGCATCGATATTCTAGCGGTAGCGCGCTTGACTGTCGCTCAGGGGTCCCGGGTTCGAATCCTGGCCGGGCATTTTTTTAACAAGGGAAAGGAATATTTCCACAACACTCAGCCCAATTATGAAAACTCCCAGGAGTTTCAGCTCCCATAAATTTAAATTCTCCCATGAACAAAATTCTCCCATTGTGAATCTCCCATGAGTAAAGATGTGGGAATGGGAATTTGAACATAACTTCGAAACAGCTGTTCAGCTACGTCCGACCTCTAATTTATAAAATATAAACGCAATTTTGTAATTTAATTTGTGAAGTGATTAATTTTCTTTAATTAAATATAATTAACAATGTTCAGCGTTGGAATAAGATTTATGGCGATTGAAGAGGAGCAAACCTCCGACGTGGAGGACCAAGTTCTTATTAGACGCACCTTGAGAGATAGCAGCAATCCTTTTGAGTTGCCACAGCCTTTGTATGTATATTTGTAGCATAAATAAAATTTTGTGAGTTGCTAGACTTGAGATCCTAGCTCATTGGTGTGGGTGATTGTGTTATGAGCGTGGGCCACAATCTCCACAGTCTGCACTACGTAAAGATATGAAGATTTTTTTGCCTCTATTTTGCAAGCGATGCCTCTAGTTTTCTCCAAACATGAAAGTAAAATTTCCATCTGGCCTTTATTCGCATTTTTTGCTCTTAAATTAAAATAATATTAACATAATTTCCGTTTATTTACATATAAAATGCACTTACATGTTTTCTGTTGCTTAAATTGTTTTCTTTCTCTCCAACAAATTTCATGGGAATAAAATTATGGGAATTGTCAAAAAAGTTCCCATCTCCCAAGTTTTCATAATGCATACTTTTTCCAAAAATGTATGTTCGAAAACGTTCGTAATAGGGGAATGGGAGAAAATGAATAATTTACCCGGGAGAAAAGTTTCATAATTGGGCTGAATATTCACAACAAGGTAGAGGAATGTTTCCACAATAATTTTCAGAACAGGGGAGAGGACTGCTTCCAATTCACTTTTTAACACATCGAAGAGGAATGTTTCCCTCTAATGACATGCTATGTAAAAAAAGCAATAGAGTGTGCAATGAAGGGGAATGCTTTCTGCATTCCATGAAATGTTTCCTGGTTACATCCTGGAATGCTCACATTTCCTGGAGAGCCGATAGACTTTCAAACCCGTAAGAAATTTCGATGTGGTGTTAACTATTATGTATTTAGTTTTATTCCTAGAATGATTACGACAATAAATCAGCACTTTTAGACAAAAAGGTGTGATTTTCGATACAAATTTTAGATAAAAATACAATAGTTTTTACTACGTTTGAAAGCTCATATCATAAAATAAGCAACGGTAGTCAATACAATTAATACTATACACTTGTAAAATTTAATATTTTTAAGCTTTTTCTTACAAAATCTACATTCATAAGTTAGGGATTATTTGTGAATGTCACCACATATAATCACTTGAAATATATGGCATTCTAATAAAATAGTACCTCGTCTGTGTAACGAAGTAGTTAAAATGCTGAAATTTTTACTTTCTAAGAAAACAAAATTATCTAAAATTCGTAAATGTTTGGATATTTGCGTTGGTATTATAAGAAAAAGAAGACTTTCGGTCGGCCTTTGTAGTCTAGTGGAGAGTGCGCTAGACTATCAACCCAGAGGTCCCTGGTTCGAATCCGGGCTCGGGCATGGTTCTTTTCACTTTCTTTGTTCTTTCCTACATTTAAGAATTATAAAAAACTAAAAATCCACAAATCAATTGTGGAAAATGTGAAATTAAAGAACAAGAACTCAACTAAGGGCTGGAAATGCTTGCCGAGGTTAAGGCATAACACTAGCCTCGGTTAAAAGCAATTCAAATTATCTTTCACGGTTGTTTCGCCTAATTAATAACTCACGTATGGCTCCAATCAATTCCTCTAAATAATCTATCTCTTTCTTTTCAGGTCAAAGACCAAACCTGGTTTGTTTAAGGTTCTGTCTTGGTTCTTTGATCTTTAAAAAAAAAAACAACTTGATAGGACAGAAAATCCCAAGTTTTTTACGTAGACACCTGCCGTGTAGGCTTAATTTTACGTTGCTCCATAGCGTGGGACTGAAATATTGCATCGGCCAACGCCCCTTTTGAGGGTTAAAAGGTGCCAAATTAGCTAAATTTTGTGATGACATGTCGCAACCCTTGGTAGGGATGGAGTCCTATCTAAGACCTCTTCCGTACTCCAGGGTACAGCACCCAGTTTGAGAATAAAAACCTACGCCGAGCTAGGTAGCTTTACCCACGATATAGGCAAGTGCGTCGGAAGCGAATTTCATCTGGGGGGGGGGCAGTACAAATGGGGGGGCAGTACAAATAGTGGTGCAAAAAAGTTCACCAAAATTTCTTCACATGAAACATGAAGAAGAGATAAAGAAGAGGAAAATATATAATACAAAAATATTATCGTTGTAAAAAAACTGATATTTTGAATAACTTTTCCTTTTCAATTGTTTATCTAGCTAAAAAAGTGAGGGAAACTGCTCCCCTTATCCCCCCGCTTCCGAAGCTAATGGATATAGGTGATTAGGTAAGTCTTTCCGAAGGACTGACCAAATCAGTCAACCTGTCGCATGCCAAGGGGCTACTGACTGCCCGTGTCATCACAGGTACTCCGGACTGGTGATCATTTAACTTGATAGGACCATGCGTTACTGTTAGATTAGTTACTTGTGGTGTTCGAAATTGGGCAGTAATACGAAGTAGGCCAATAAGCCATCCAATTTATTAAGCCATCTTACAGAAAATTAATATTAAGTTCCTATACAATTATTTTTTTTATCATATTTACTACTCAGTACTCGGATGCGACATATTTAAAGCTATTCTTAAATATGTAAGTAATAAAACTAAAGAATATCAATATTTATAAAATCACTTAAACTTAAATCACAAATCACTTAACTTTACTTAAATCACTTAACATTACTTAAAAATACAAACTTTTAATAACTTGCAACTATTTTTGCACTCAAAATTAACACAAATGATGTTTTTTTAACGGACTCGACAACTAAACATAGGTTAAAAAAATTTCCATTAATACTTTTTTTATTGTTCTTGAAGACCGATCTTTTTCCGGCCTTTTGCGATAATTTGATGAAATTTTACATTTTCTTTATTACATAAATTGCTTTGATAAAAAACATTTTTATTTTGGTAAAAGCTTAGTAAAACTTGTTTGCAGAACAGTAACTCTCTTTTGAGGCATGTTTTTTTTAATATTATATACTTTAATATTATTAAAAACCATATATTTTAGCTTTATTATGCCTGAACGGTAATAAAACATTTTTAAATTTTTAATTTTTCAATCTCGGGTGAACAATTTTTGCAAATGTCGATATGTATTTGCACTTTGAGACATCTGTTTTTAGATTTTAGAATTTGGTGTTCAAAAATTACCTTAGAACAACTTGTCGTTAAAGTATTTAATGTATTTAAAATATATCAAAATATTAAAAAATTTTTCAAAAGTAAAAAAAAACTAAAACATTTTTAACTTTAATTCATAACGTAAATTTTAAAACATGTGAATTTTTTTCAGTGTACGATACAATGTAGTAAATATTGCATTAAATTTGATAGAAAATGTTTTTGTAAGCTAACAGTTATGATTTGTTTAAAATTTTCCACTCGTTTAGGGTAAAGGTACTGGTTCCGGGCATCGGACATTGCTATACGGCAATGCCATATTGTTGAGACATCACAACAGTGATATGGTAAACTATGAGTCATACTTCTTAAACTACAAAGCTAAATATTATTTCCACAATTTCCATTTCGTTTGCACCAACAGTATTTAGCGTGCCTTTCGACATCATCTTCGAATGACAAGTTGTCATTCGATGTGGGTCTACAGGAACATAGTCAAGGTGAGGCTTGCTGGTGGACAGTGCATCCGGCAAGTAAGCAACGTTCTGAAGGTGAAAAAGTGCGCGTTGGTGATGATTTGATTTTGGTATCAGTGGCTACGGAACGTTATTTGGTAAGGTTTAACTTTAAATGCTGTGAATTCGTTTTTTAGCCTTTTCTAATGCTCAATTCCTGCAGCATACGACCAAGGAAAATGAACAATCGATTGTTAATGCTAGTTTTCATGTCACGCACTGGTCGGTACAGCCTTATGGCACCGGTATCTCACGCATGAAGTATGTAGGTTATGTCTTTGGTGGTGATGTTTTGAGATTTTTTCATGGTGGCGATGAGTGCCTTACGATACCCAGTACCTGGGGACGCGAAGCGGGACAGAAGTAGGCTTTGTGTTATTTTAAGAAACTTTCGATAAAAACTATCACCCTTTTTATTCATCTTGGTAGCATTGTTGTCTACGAAGGAGGTTCGGTTATGTCCCAAGCCAGATCCTTGTGGCGTCTGGAGCTGGCAAGAACAAAGTGGACTGGTGGTTTTATCAACTGGTATCATCCAATGCGCATCAGGCATATCACAACGGGGCGTTATTTGGGTGTCAACGATAATAACGAGCTATTTTTGGTAAGTCAGAATTTCCAAGAGAGAGAAAGAGAGAGAGAGAGAGACGAATCTGGGTGCCAAAATTAAATACCGCTGCCTTTTCATTTAATTCAACTAGTTAAAAAAAGATGAGGCTTCAATTGCATCAACGACTTTCTGCCTGAGGCAGGAAAAAGACGACGAAAAAAAGGTACTCGAGGATAAGGATTTGGAGATTATTGGTTCGCCCATTATTAAATATGGCGACACCACGGTAATTGTTCAACACTGCGAGTCCAGTCTGTGGCTCAGTTACAAGAGCTATGAGACCAAAAAGAAAGGTGTCGGCAAAGTCGAGGAGAAACAAGCCATTCTGCACGAGGAAGGCAAAATGGATGATTGTCTCGATTTCTCGCGCTCGCAAGAAGAGGAGTCCAAAACGGCACGTGTCATACGCAAGTGCAGTAGCCTCTTCACGCAATTTATTAAGTAAAACAACTTGCTATTCACGACATTACAACTCCCCTCAACACTACTCTCTCAAATATTTTTTTAGCGCATTGGAGACTCTGCAGTCAAACCGTAGGCACTCGGTGTTTTTTCAGAAAGTCAACCTAAATGAGATGGTAATGTGCCTTGAAGATTTGATCAACTACTTTTCGCAGCCAGAAGATGATATGGGTGAGAGTGATATGGCCCTTAAGCCTAAGGCAAACAAAATGTTGTAGTTCTAATATTTTTGCTCCCACAGAACACGAGGAGAAACAGAATCGTTTTCGCGCCTTGCGCAACCGTCAGGATCTCTTCCAGGAAGAGGGTGTACTTAATCTCATCTTAGAGGCAATTGACAAGATAAATATTATTACATCACAAGGTTTTCTGGCTAGCTTTTTGGCCGGTGATGAAACTGGCCAAAGTTGGGATCTTATTTCCACGTATCTCTATCAGCTGTTGGCGGCTATTATCAAGGGCAACCACACCAACTGTGCGCAATTCGCCAACAGCAATCGTTTGAACTGGCTTTTCTCTCGTTTGGGTTCACAGGCCTCCAGTGAGGGTTCCGGCATGCTGGACGTTTTACATTGCGTGCTCATTGACTCTCCCGAGGCTTTGAACATGATGCGTGATGAGCACATAAAAGTTATTATTTCGCTACTTGAGAAACATGGTCGCGATCCTAAAGTTTTAGATGTACTTTGTTCATTGTGCGTTGGCAACGGTGTTGCGGTGCGTTCATCGCAAAATAATATCTGCGACTTTTTACTGCCAGGAAAGAATTTACTACTACAGACACAGCTTGTCGATCATGTTGCAAGGTAGGCCAACCATTTCTCCATGAATCGCACATTAACTAACTATTTTGTTTGTTGCAGCATTCGTCCAAATATATTTGTTGGCCGCGTTGAGGGTTCGGCGATGTATCAGAAATGGTACTTTGAGGTGACTATGGATCATATAGAACAGACAACACACATGATGCCTCATTTACGCATAGGTTGGGCCAACACGGCTGGGTAAGTTTACCATTTTTCGCTATAAATCATCTCGTTATCACCTTTCCACACACACACACACACATCTTTTTTTGCAGTTATGTGCCTTATCCCGGCGGCGGCAAGAAATGGGGTGGCAATGGTGTTGGCGACGATCTTTACTCTTTCGGTTTTGATGGCGCTCATTTCTGGACTGGTGGCCGCAAAATGCTTGTCGCTGATCATCTGCCAGAGGAACCATTCATCCGTAAGGGTGATGTTGTTGGTGTTACCATCGACTTATCCATCCCTATTATAACGTTCACCTTTAATGGTAACAAAGTGCATGGCAGTTTTCGTGATTTCAATCTCGATGGCATGTTTTTCCCCGTCATGAGTTGTTCTTCCAAATTGAGGTAATATGTTAAATATGCCAGTTGATTTCAGCTATGCAACCTCATGCTTCATTTTAGCTGTCGTTTTCTTTTCGGTGGTGATCATGGTCGTCTGAAGTTTGCTCCACCACAAGGCTTTTCTCCGCTTGTTCAGCGTTTAATGCCTCATCAAGTTTTGAGCTTGGATCCTTGCTTTTACTTTGGAAATCTCAATAAGAATGTTTTAGCTGGCCCTTGGCTTATCGAGGATGACTCTGCATTTGTGCCAAATCCTGTGGATACTTCTAGCGTGACGCTTCCATCTTCCGTAGACCAAATCAAAGAAAAATTAGCTGAAAACATTCACGAAATGTGGGCTCTGAACAAAATTGAGGCAGGCTGGAGTTGGGGTGAGCATAGAGATGATTACCATCGCATACACCCTTGTCTGACACAGTTTGAAAAGTTACCACCGGCGGAGAAACGTTACGACAGTCAACTAGCGGTCCAAACATTAAAGTGAGTTTGATCTTGCAAATCCTTCCAAAATTTTGGAATGCATTTCTTTTGTTTCACACTAGAACCATCATTGCTCTGGGCTACTACATAACTATGGATAAACCTCCAGCGCGCATTCGTCCTATACGTTTGCCCAACGAGATTTTTATGCAGGGTAATGGCTACAAGCCGGCCCCGTTAGACTTAAGCGCTGTGACGTTGACGCCAAAGCTTGAAGAGCTGGTCGATCAACTCGCCGAAAATACACACAATCTTTGGGCACGCGAACGCATACAGCAGGGCTGGACGTACGGTCTGAACGAAGACTCGGAGAATAGACGCAGCCCGCACTTGGTGCTCTACTCCAAAGTAGATGAGGCTATCAAGAAAGCCAATCGGGACACCGCCTCAGAGACGGTGCGCACTTTGCTAGTCTACGGCTATGTATTGGATCCACCGACAGGCGAGGGCAACGAGGCACTTCTGGCTGAAGCTCATCGCTTGAAATTTGCCGCATTTCGTACCTATCGCGTCGAACGCAATTATGCCGTTACCTCGGGAAAATGGTATTTCGAATTTGAGGTGCTCACATCTGGACCCATGCGTGTGGGTTGGGCACGTGCGGATTGTCATCCTGGCGCCATGTTGGGCTGCGAGGATACCAGCTGGGCTTTTGATGGACACAATGTAAGTGCAGCGAGCAAAGCTAGCATTTTGGGTATTCCTTTTTGGTGTTATAATCCATGGGTTAGACAAAATATGGCTACTGTTTTAAGTCCAAATTTTTGTGTTTATTTTTTTCATTTGTTAATCCTTGACTTTCACTCCTTTTCTTTTGTTCTACGGAAATTAAATTTTAACTCGACTCATTCAGGTTACCAAGATGCATGCTGGAACAGTCGAACACTTTGGTGTTCGGTATGAAGCGGGCGACGTAATCGGTTGTTGCATTGACGTCAAGGAGCAAACAATTAGTAAGGACCAAGCTGTTGCGAACGCTGATGTTACTTCACTGTTTTTGACTTGATTTGTTTTATCATAAGAATTATCATTATTTTTTCACTTTTGTTATTAATCAACGCTCACGAACTGAGGGAGGTTTAAGGTTTTTACGCGACAACCACAAAAAATTTGGGCTCTTCGGCGTTTCATTGCTTTTTATTACACACATGTTTACTATATAAGCTCACAACAAAAAATTTGAGTACAAATTCTCATTGAGTTACCCAACTTTGTCCTTCTCTCTGTGTAGGAAGAAAAAGTCTTTGGTGGCAACAGTGAATCTTTTGGTAAACAATGTGGACCTGGTGATATTGTTGGAGTTTTCTTAGATCTTGCAGATCATACAATTAGTAAGAAAACAAAAACATTTCAAATGTATCCCATGCTTTCGATATTCCTACCACAATTAATTCAACTTTTTAATATAATACAAACATTTTTGATATTCCTCCTTTTTTTCACTCAAGCCAACACTTAATCTTTTGTGTTTTTGTTTTGTTGTACCAACTCTTCCAACTAGTCTGATGAATGAATGCTTAAAAGTAATTTAAATCTGTTTTAGGGACAGAGGCATTTTGAAGTTTGTTGTGCAAACCAAGTTGTAGAGAAACAAAAAATTTTTCCTATGCTCAATATTAATAGAAACCTTCACACCTCCTGCCAATGTTGCTTATTTTTACGATTCATACATTGTTTGTGCCATGTTTAAACTCTGCTAGAAGCATAACAAATTTTGGCTGACATATTTTTGCTTTTGCTTGAGGAGTTTTGCTAAATCACAACTTATAAATAATATATCATGTTTTTATTAAGAAATGCAATAACGCTTGTATTTACTCCTGCTCTATTTTATTTTATTTTATTTTGTGTTGGGTATTTTTTTTATATCGAAGCTTTATGCAAATCAAAAATTAATTTATGCAATTTTGATTTACAAACATACAACTAAAAGCTATTTAATATTTAAGCCATTGTAAATACTTAGCTGGACACTACAACTAAAAGGCATGCAAATATAACGAAAATAATACATACACGTAGACAGCAGAAACAGAGCTGTAGCAAAGTCTATGTAAAAATTGACTACTGCATTTCTAGTAAAAAGATATCCAGCTATGTTATTAAGATGCTCGTAACACAGCTTGAAAGCTGTTATAATAGTAAAACTTGTTTTCTTTTAAAATAGCATAAACTAAAGTGCACGAAGTTAGCTCTCAATTTTGGAATTTATAACTTAAAGTCATATGTGTGCCGCCTCTGTGTGCTATAAATTGCCGCATAGAGAGAAAATTGATTTTGGGAATGTAATAAGGAAACCAGGTGTTGCAGTTTTTACTAATTGGTTTTATTTTAAGAATTCGAAAATTGTGCTGTGATGTGCTGGAGTTATGTTGCAAAAATATTGAAACGTTTCGGATTTTTAAGCATTTTTAGAGAAGTCCTCTTCTCCCTCGGCTTTTGAAGTCTAGTGGATATAGTGCGCTTGACTATCAACCCAGAGTCCCTGGTTCGAATCCGGGCTCGGACATGGTTCTTTTCACTTTCTTTGTTCTTTCCTATATTTAAGAAATATGGAAAACTAAAAATCCACAAATAAATTGTGGAAAATGTGCAATTAAAGGACAGGAACACCGCTGAGCGCTGGAAATGCTTGCCGAGGTTAAGACAAAACACTAGCCTCGGTTAAAACCAACTCAAATTGTCTTTCACGGTTGTTTTGCTTAATCAATAATTAAATACGTATGGTTCCAATCAATTCCTCTAAATAATCTATCCCTTTCCTTTCAGGTCAAAGACCACACCTTGTTTGTATAAGGCGTATGCCTTGGTTCTTTGATCTTTAAAAAAAAAATCAACATTTTAAATTTCCGAAACACAAAAAAAATATCTACGGAAATTCACAGCACAATTTTAGCACAATGCAGCACATAATTTGTATTAAGTTATTAATCAAAAATTGCTGGGCTAACTTCAGGATCATCTTTAAATACTTGTTTGCTATGAATTGCCTAAATAACTCGAAACATAATTCTTCAATAATATTAAACATGACTAATCATTCAAGTTAATTATCTTAATAACACAAAATAATGCTATTTTAACGTTTTTAGCAAATTGCAAGTTTTGCATAAGCATGAACTAGACAACAGCTACTAAAGGCTTTTAATAGAGCTCATTTCGTTTGCCATACATTTGCTCTCTTTAAAATGTATCGTATGTGTGTGCCTACCATCAACAGGTTTCTCACTCAATGGCGAATTGCTAATGGATGCTCTCGGCGGCGAAACCACATTTGCTGATGTAACTGCCGAAGGTGTTGGCTTTGTGCCCGCCTGTACTTTGGGTGTGGGACAAAAAGCTCGTCTGATTTATGGCCAAGATGTGGACTCCTTGAAGTTTTTCACCACCTGTGGTTTGCAGGAGGGTTATGAGCCGTTTTGTGTGTAAGTATTTCGAAATTGTTTGCGGTCCTTAGTTACATCGTTGATTATACCTATAACTATTTTTAAAAATTTCCTTCAGCAACATGCGTCGTCCTGTCACCCACTGGTACACCAAGGATCAGCCCATCTTTGAGAACACCGAAGAAATGCCAGACTGCCGCATTGATGTTACACGCATACCGGGTGGTGCGGATACTCCACCACATCTGAAGATTTCGCACAACACCTTTGAGACCATGGAAAAAGCTAATTGGGAGTTCTTACGTCTTTCACTGCCCGTCACCTGCATGAGTGAGTTCATCAGCGAGGCTGAGAAGGCGCGTCGTTGGGAAGAAATAAAAATGCGTCAATATCGCCTAATGCGCGATGCTCAAGAAGTTGCCCAAGCTCAACCTTCCGCCCATATGGATCACATGTTGAAGAGCGGTTTTACAATGAACGATATCAAGGGACTGAATCGCAATTACGACGATACAGCCGAAGCGGATGAAATGCGTGGTCCTTCAAGGCCAGCACGCAAGGGTTCTTTAACGCGCATCACCTTTGAATCGGATTTGGGTATGCCGGATCATTTGCAACGTTCCACATCAGCGCTCGATATGAATGGCATGAACGGGCTAGATGAGGCCATTGACGAGAAGAAGAAACGCGGTAGAAGTCCTTTCAAATTCTTCTCCAAGAAGTCACGCGATCAGAGCAAGGAAAAGGCATCTGGTCGTGCCCCTGAAGTATCCGCAATGGAACGACGCAATACTGTGGCACACGGACGTAATGTCATCAATTCACAAATGACCACAAAGACACCAACTGTACGCGTGAGCAATGTAAGTACAAGCAAATACTACTCAATGGTTTTAAATAATATAACTTTACCTCATTCTATACAGGCTGATGGCATGCCGCCCAATACTGTCGTTGACCGCCAGGCACCGAAAGTATTAAGTGGTGGCGCTTTGGGTCAGCCACCCATTGAATCTTCGGGCAATGAAATGTTCGATGCTGACTGCCTGAAGCTCATCAATGAGTACTTCTACGGCGTACGCATCTTTCCAGGTCAAGACCCTACGCATGTCTATGTCGGCTGGGTAACAACTCAGTACCATCTGCATAGCAAGGAGTTCAACAAGGCTAAAGTGCGTCGTGCATCAGTAGTCATTGAGGATGACTACGATATACCTATTGATCACATTGATCGTCAGAGTTGTTATGTTGTTCGCGCAGACGAACTCTTTAACGAGGTGACACAGGATGCTTCCGGAAAAGGAGCTTCGCAGGGCATGTTCGTGGGTTGCTTTGTTGACACAGCCACGGGTATTATTCGTTTTACTTGCGAGGGCAAGGAAACATCACATCGCTGGATGATGGAACCAGACACCAAACTTTTCCCCGCCATATTTGTGGAAGCTACAAGCAAAGAAATTTTGCAAATTGAACTTGGCAGAACGCCAACCACATTGCCGCTTTCAGCTGCAGTCTTACCCACCAGTGATAAACACATCAATCCACAGTCACCACCACGCCTTAAAATTCAATGTTTGCGTCCTCATCAATGGGCTCGTGTGCCAAATACCGCTTTGCAGGTGCATGCGCTCAAATTATCTGATATACGAGGTTGGTCAATGCTTTGTGAGGATCCAGTGTCTATGTTGGCCCTTCACATACCCGAAGAAGATCGTTGCATCGATATTTTGGAGCTTATTGAGATGGACAAACTTCTCTCGTTCCATGCACACACTTTGACTTTGTATGCAGCACTTTGCTATCAGTCCAACTATAGAGCTGCACATGCTCTGTGCGTTCATGTGGATCAGAAACAACTGTTATACGCCATACGTTCAGAGTACATGAGCGGACCGCTACGCCAAGGTTTCTATGACCTGCTTATTGCTTTGCATTTAGAGTCGCATGCCACAACAATGGAGGTTTGTAAGAACGAGTATATTACACCGCTGGGACCAGAACTTAAGGACTTGTATGGTGACGATGAAATGCGTCACTCTTTAAGATCACTGGTAACTGAATCAGTGCGCCCACAATTGCGAATGACAGAAATCACGTGAGTAAATTGCGTTGCAATCGGTTTTTATATCCTGGCTTAAAGGTCCTCACTTAAAGATTTAGCTTATTGCACATCCAATGATTTTTCCTACAGATCGTTTTTCAATTTTACTTCAAGATCACATTTCAACTTTCATTTCTTAAAGTGAGCGGTTTGTCTCATCCAGGACATAATAACATTTTACTCTTACACTTCGACTCTAAACACAATACTTCAACAAAACTATTTTTAATTTTCTGCGTTTTTTGCATGTCTTTTTGCTGTATACTTTCTATGTTCTGTTCATGTCCAAACTCCACTTGGCTTTGTTTAGTCCCCCTGTGTTACCCCAAGCATCTAGTATACCTAGTGTTTCCAGTGAACCTATAACAAACATCGACCAGCTGTATTCCCCCAAGTTTCCCTTGGAAGTAGTCAGGGAATTTGTAATGGAAGCTCTTAAAGAGGCAGTAGAAGTAAATCAAGTTCACAACAGAGATCCCATAGGTTGGACCAATGAGAATCTATTTTTGTAAGTAGCAAACGTAGTACCCCTTAGCTATTCCATAAACTTGTACTATACCTACAGACCCTTGATAAAACTTACTGATCGCTTGTTCCTTGTCGGCGTATTAACTGACGCAGATGTACAAAAGTTATTGGTTATGACTGATCCGGAAACTTGGGATCCAGCATTTGAGAAAGGTGTGGTTTTTTTACTTTTAAACAATAAACTCACAAATTTATTACGTTGTTTTGTTAAAGAGGGCAAAGATGAGCATCGCAAGGGATTGCTCACCATGAAAATGGCCGAAGGAGCTAAGCTACAAATGTGCTATCTTGTGCATCATTTGTACGATATTCAATTACGTCATCGCGTGGAAAGCATTATTGCATTTTCTCATGATTTCGTTGGCGATTTGCAAGCTGATCAGCTGCGTCGTTATATCGAAATCAAACAGTCTGATCTTCCAAGTGCTGTCGCAGCCAAAAAGACAAAAGAATTCCGTTGTCCACCCAGAGAACAAATGAACCAAATTCTATGTTTTAAAAACCTCGAGGCAGATGATCAGGAAAATTGCACTTGCGGTGTGGAGTTACGCGGCAGTTTGTACGATTTTCATGATAGTCTCATGAAAAAGGTCTCCCTTAATGCCTTGCAAGAGCCTGATGAACCTGATGGCAATTCGATCGAAGATATTAAAACTGGCCCGATAACAAAAATATATAACTTTATCAATGCAGTTAAAGAGCTCGAAGAAGGGCCGAAAGAAATCGAAGAACCCGAGAAGAAAACTCCCGAAGAAATATTCCGCAAAGTTTTGATTAAGACCATAGTTAGTTGGGCGGAGGAGTCTCAAATTGAAAACCCAAAATTAGTGCGGGAAATGTTCAGTTTACTTGTGCGCCAATATGACACAGTAGGCGAGCTCGTTCGTGCATTGGAAAAGACGTATGTTATTAATAGTAAGGCCCGCGATGATGTTGCTGAAATGTGGGTTGGTCTAAGCCAAATCCGAGCATTGCTTCCGGTACAAATGAGTCAAGAGGAGGAAGAGCTGATGCGGAAGCGGCTTTGGAAATTAGTTAACAATGCTACATTCTTCCAACATCCCGACTTGATACGCATTTTACGCGTACACGAAAACGTTATGGCCGTCATGATGAACACTTTAGGTCGACGTGCTCAAGCCCAAAGTGACGCTCCAGCTCAATCAGAAGGTACCGAAGGTGCTCCACCCAAAGAAAAAGATACCTCTCATGAAATGGTTGTAGCTTGCTGTCGTTTCCTTTGTTACTTTTGCAGAACTGGCCGACAGAATCAAAAGGCTATGTTCGATCATTTTGATTTCTTACTCGACAATGCTAACATTTTGCTAGCCAGACCCAGTCTGCGCGGTTCGACGCCTTTAGATGTGGCATATTCCAGCTTAATGGAGAACACAGAATTAGCTCTGGCACTCAGAGAACATTACTTGGAGAAGATTGCGGTCTATCTGTCACGTTGTGGATTACAAAGTAATTCAGAACTGGTGGAAAAAGGTTATCCAGACTTGGGCTGGGATCCAGTCGAAGGTGAACGCTATCTAGACTTTTTGCGTTACTGCGTTTGGGTAAATGGTGAAAGCGTAGAGGAGAACGCTAACCTTGTCATTCGTCTTCTTATCCGACGTCCAGAATGTTTAGGGCCGGCTCTAAGAGGAGAAGGAGAAGGTCTTTTTCGTGCTATAGTTGAGGCCAATCGCATGTCGGAGCGCATCTCAGATCGCTGTAAGATGCAGGACGAAGCCGAGGGCACCATTGCCGGTCTCAACTTTACACATCCACTGCCCGAAGGCGATGAAGACGAGGATTATATTGACACAGGTGCTGCTATCTTGAATTTCTATTGTACGCTGGTAGATCTTTTAGGTAGATGTGCACCGGATGCATCAGTTATCGAACAAGGCAAAAACGAGTCACTGAGAGCTAGAGCTATTTTGAGATCTCTCGTGCCACTTGAAGATCTACAAGGTGTGCTAAGCCTTAAGTTTACGCTTACCCAAACGGCACCAGGCGAAGAGAAGCCTAAATCTGATATGCCCTCTGGGCTGCTTCCGAACAACAAACAGAGCATTGTGCTATTCTTAGAACGTGTTTACGGTATCGAGACACAGGAACTCTTCTTTCGTCTGCTGGAAGATGCATTCCTACCAGATCTACGTACAGCCACGATACTCGATAAGAGCGATGGATCCGAAAGTGATATGGCCCTTTCCATGAATCGTTACATTGGTAATTCAATTCTGCCGCTTCTGATAAAACACTCCAAATTCTATAATGAGGCAGAAAACTATGCCAGTTTACTTGATGCAACGCTGCACACGGTTTATAGACTGTCTAAGAACCGTATGCTGACAAAGGGCCAAAGAGAAGCTGTGTCCGATTTTCTAGTAGCACTGACTTCCCAGATGCAACCTGCGATGTTATTAAAACTATTGCGCAAGTTGACTGTGGATGTCTCCAAACTCTCCGAATATACGACTGTAGCTTTGAGGGTATGCTTTGTCTTTGTTTTTTTTTTATTGCTACACAAAATAATATTTCCTTTTTCTTTACAGCTTCTCACACTTCACTTTGATCGCTGTGCCAAGTACTACGGCTCCACGCAAGGCCAAGGTTCTTATGGAGCATCGTCTGACGAAGAAAAACGTTTGACTATGCTTTTGTTCTCGAATATTTTTGACTCACTCAGCAACATGGATTACGACCCAGAACTGTTCGGAAAAGCTTTACCATGCCTGATCGCTATCGGTTGTGCTTTGCCACCAGACTATAGTTTGTCGAAAAATACCGATGAAGATTACTATGGGCGACAATCAGGTGCACCAGATCAACCACAATATGATCCCAATCCAATTGACACAATATCTGTGCATCTGGACAATGATTTGACCTCTTTGGTGCAGAAGTTTAGCGAACATTATCACGACGCTTGGGCCAGTCGTCGTTTGGAAAGTGGCTGGACGTATGGAGAAATACGCTCAGACAACGATCGCAAACATCCACGTCTCAAGCCATATAATATGCTCAGTGAATACGTGAGTAGCATACACTGCTATTTCTTTACTAAGTGTCACATTTGAATTTATTTCTCAAAATTGTTAAGTTCTTTTATTTTAATTTTAAATTAATTAGTTTTCTTTATATCAATTAAATTATTGCACACTAACTAAATTCATCGCACAAAGGTTTGTTTGTTTGTTATTCTCACACAATTATTAGCCGATGTTAATGGATGTTTCTTTTTATTACACTTAACACTAGGAACGCGAACGTTACCGAGATCCAGTTAGGGAATGTTTGAAAGCACTGTTATCCATAGGCTGGACCGTTGAACATACTGAAATAGATGTGCCGCTTAACCATCGTGGTTCCACACGTCGTACATCAAAGCCGCAAATCGTATGTTTCTCACTACCAGTTTTTTACAAATCTCAAATCTTCCTTCTGTTTACTTAATAACTGTCTGTTTTCTTTTTACAAACCCTGAAACCTGTTTTGGATGTTTTGTCTTGTCCACAAAATTATTTTCCCAAATTTTTTGCGTAAAATTCTGATCAAGTAGAACGATTTCCAGAGCGAAGGCGGTCCCTTTAGCTACAATCCACATCCTGTGGACATGAGCAATCTTACGCTGAGCAGAGAAATGCAAAACATGGCTGAACGTTTGGCTGAAAACTCACATGATATTTGGGCTAAGAAGAAGAAAGAAGAACTTACTTCTTGTGGTGGCGTCATACATGCTCAACTTGTGCCCTACGACCTTCTAACCGATAAGGAGAAACGTAAGGATCGTGAACGCTCACAGGAGTTCCTCAAATATATGCAGTATCAAGGCTACAAGCTACATAAGTAAGTTCCACAAGTCATCAAATTCCAAAAGCTTCTCCTTACCATTTCTTTATCTCTTTTAGGCCATCTAAAGGCGGAATTGTGGAGGGCGAAGGAGGGGCAGTCCAAGCCGCAGTAGAGCTTCGTTTCTCGTACTCCCTACTAGAGAAGCTTATTCAGTATCATGATCGTGCCACCATCAACATGAAACTGTTGAAACCCTCAACCACTTTTAGCAGAAGAACTTCGTTCAAAACAGCTTCACGCGATATCAAGTTCTTCTCAAAAGTGGTTCTGCCACTTATGGAAAAGTATTTCTCCACACATCGTAATTACTTCATAGCTGTAGCTACGGCTACTAATAATATTGGTGCAGCCTCACTCAAGGAGAAAGAAATGGTTGCTGCGATCTTTTGTAAATTGGCTTCATTGCTACGCAATCGTTTGAGCGCTTTTGGTCCTGATGTGCGCATTACAGTGCGTTGTCTACAAGTACTCGTGAAGGGTATCGATGCCAAGACATTGGTAAAAAATTGCCCAGAGTTTATAAGAACCTCAATGTTGACTTTCTTCAACCAAACTGCCGATGACTTGGGCAACACGATATTTAATCTGCAGGATGGCAAATTCAGTCATCTACGCGGCACACATCTAAAAACGTCGACGTCATTGGCCTATGTGAATCAAGTTGTGCTGCCAGTCCTGACTGCAATGTTCGATCACTTGGCTGCTTGCGACTACGGCTCCGATTTGTTGCTGGACGAAATTCAAGTAGCTTCGTACAAAATTCTAGCAGCCATCTATCATCTCGGCACCGATGGTACTCTGACCCACGATCGCAAATATCTCAAGACCGAAATCGAACGTCATCGTCCGGCATTGGGATCTTGTTTGGGCGCCTACAGTTCCTGCTTCCCTGTTGCCTTCTTGGAACCTCATTTGAACAAACACAATCAATTCTCATTGCTTAATCGCATAGCTGATCACTCGTTGGAAGCTCAAGATATAATGGTGAAAATGGAGAGTTGCATGCCGAACTTGGAATCAATTTTGGCCGAAGTCGATCAATTTGTTGAGTCAGAGAAAACCTACAACGATGCACCGCATATTATTGACGTGATACTACCACTACTTTGCTCCTATCTACCTTTTTGGTGGGCTCAAGGGCCGGATAATGTAAGCCCCACCAGTGGCAACCATGTTACCATGGTTACCGCCGATCACATGAATTCATTGCTGCGCAACGTGCTCAAGATGATCAAGAAGAATATTGGCAATGATAATGCGCCCTGGATGACCCGTATTGCTGCCTACACTCAACAGATAATTATTAACACTTCGGAAGAGTTATTGAAGGATCCGTTCTTGCCGCTAGCTGAGCGCGTGAAAAAACGTACAGAAAATATGTTCCACAAGGAAGACAGCATGCGTGGATTTATTAAATCCGCAACCGACGATACTTCGCAGGTAGAAACACAGTTGCAGGAGGATTGGCAACTGTTAGTGCGAGATATTTACTCCTTTTATCCGCTACTGATCAAGTACGTAGATCTGCAACGTAATCATTGGCTGAAGGATAACATACCTGAAGCGGAAGAGCTGTATAACCATGTTGCGGAAATTTTCAACATATGGTCCAAGAGTCAGTACTTCCTCAAGGAGGAACAAAACTTTATCTCTGCCAATGAAATTGACAACATGGCTCTTATCATGCCAACTGCCACAAGACGGTCGGCGATTAATGAAGGAGCTCCGGTAACAGGTGGCAAAGTTAAAAAGAAGAAGAAGAATCGTGACAAGAAGCGCGACAAGGACAAGGAAGTACAGGCTAGTCTTATGGTTGCGTGTCTCAAACGCTTACTGCCGGTGGGCCTGAATCTATTTGCGGGCCGCGAGCAAGAATTGGTACAACATTGCAAGGATCGTTATTTGAAGAAAATGACCGAATATGACGTCATTGAGTTTGCACGTAATCAACTAACGCTGCCGGATAAACTTGATCCATCCGATGAAATGTCCTGGCAGCATTATCTCTACTCAAAGCTGGGCAAGACTGAAGAGGTGGTTGAAGAACAAGCTCTGGAGAAGAGTACCAATCAAAATGAGAAGGGCAAAGACAAAACACAGGAGACGGTAGATCGTATCGTAGCCATGGCTAAGGTTCTATTTGGTTTGCACATGGTAAGTTTTCAGCTCCCGGTTTCTGGTATTTCTTTTTTTATTCTTTCCCATTTTTACTTACTTTAATTTCCTTCTACATTGATTTTTTTTCATTTCAACTTAATTTGCCATATTTATCTCGAAATTAATCACTTCAAACTTATTTTAACTTAAAATATAATCATATTTTCTTTTAATTTCTGATGTACACCAATCCTTGACACACCGTTACTTTTATTTGACCGACACCCGTTATTACAGATCGACCATCCACAACAGCAGAGCAAAAATGTCTACAGGAGCGTTGTATCAATACAGAGGAAGCGTGCCGTAATTGCATGCTTCCGTCAATTATCGCTACATTCATTGCCCAGGTTTTTAGAAGCTGATTTTAAGACTTTACACTAACACTAACCTCTAAGGCACAAACTAACAAATGAATCTATGTAGTTTTTGAATCTGAATCGGGTCTTTGTAACGTTCCTTCACACACTACTATTCCCTTCTGTTATCTTTTGGTTTTCTTCATCATCGTAATGTTTTTTCGATTCTGCTAACGTTTCTTGACTAACCAATGCCATGCTAACTAAACGCCTTTTCGCTTATTCCATTTTATGTCCGATTTATTTAGGCATCACGCCCTAAGGTGAATAGCAAGAAAAAGAGTTCCAAAATCACTATGGCCCGACGTCAAGCTATAATATCAAGTTTGCGAGTTAAACATCTTTACCGATTTAGCAGGTGGGATCTAGCCTAGTCTAGTCTAGAAACTGCTTACAAAGCAACAACAAATATTCATTTAAAAAAAGTGTTTCTATGTTTTTTAAAATTAACCACTATTAACAATAACTAATTTACTCACTACTAGAAATGTCAATTTTAAGAGTCTAACAGTAACATTTAATTCCTCTTAATTTTTTCATCCAGACATCGTGCTTGTAACATTTTTGCACGCACATACTATGAAGAGTGGTTGCAGGAGGAGAACGTTGGTCAGGAAGTGATGATTGAGGACTTGACGCAAACTTTCGAGGAATCAGAGAAATCCAAGAAGGATGAAGATGAGTCCGAAGGCAAACCGGATCCGTTAACACAGCTGGTAACCACTTTTTGTCGTGGTGCCATGACTGAACGCAGTGGAGCCTTACAGGAAGATTTACTATACATGAGTTATGCACAAATAGCTGCCAAGTCTTGTGGCGAGGAGGAAGAAGAAGGTGGTGGCGAAGAAGAGGGCGGTGAAGGTGGCGAAGAAGCCGAACCCACTAGTATACATGTAAGTTCAAAATCCATTGATATTCTTATTAATACCTTAACAAAACCATTTAATACCTCTACCTCTGCTAACACACAGAAGCAACTCGGTAAACTTATGGTAAACATTTTTTTTTTTAACTTGTCTTGGTTTTCCTTTTCAAAAAATTTCACTGTATAATATTGCCTTCTGGCTTTTTGTAGGAACAAGAAATGGAGAAACAAAAGCTACTCTTCCATCAGGCACGTCTGTCCAATCGTGGTGTCGCCGAAATGGTGTTGTTACATATATCGGCTTCAAAGGGCATCCCCTCTGAGATGGTTATGACTACGCTAAATCTTGGCATTGCTATCTTACGTGGTGGCAACATTGAAATTCAAATGGGCATGTTGAATCATCTGAAGGAGAAAAAGGATGTTGGATTTTTCACTTCTATTGCTGGTTTAATGAACTCTTGCAGTGTACTCGACTTGGACGCTTTCGAACGTAACACCAAAGCAGAAGGTAAGTCACTGTAATACTCTGAATATAACACATACCTTCGACCAATCCGTCCGGTCCTTTTCTTTCCTTAATCCACACAACTTAACACACTCTTAATTAGTTTGATATATTTGGCACTTCTTTCGTTGACGACCCTTTTTTTATTTTAATTTATTTATTATGATTTGTGTTTCCGAAAATTATGCTCGTTGTATGAAATCCAAACCACCACAACTACCCCTCCTCAAACTGTTATCCATCATCAAACCTCCGCATGAACCATCACCTCCACTACCACCACCCATCCACCTTTTCCCCACCATACACACGTATTGTAAACTTTGCAACAAAGAGTACATTCCAAGTGCGGGTGCAGGTCTAGGTGTTGGGTCGGAAGGCGCAGCTGGCGAAAAAAACATGCACGATGCAGAGTTTACGTGTGCACTCTTCCGTTTCATACAACTAACGTGTGAGGGACACAACTTGGGTAAGTATTGGTAGAAGCCTTTTGAAGTGTGGCACAGCTAAAAACCAGTTATCCAAAACTTTTAGACTGGCAGAACTACTTGCGTACTCAGGCCGGAAATACTACCACCGTCAATGTCGTCATTTGCACAGTCGATTACTTGCTGCGCTTGCAGGAGTCCATCATGGACTTTTATTGGCACTACTCAAGCAAGGAGATCATCGATCCGGCGGGCAAGGCGAACTTCTTTAAAGCTATTGGAGTGGCAAGTCAAGTTTTCAACACACTCACAGAAGTCATACAGGGTCCATGTACACTGAATCAACAAGCTTTGGCACACTCCAGATTGTGGGATGCGGTAGGTGGTTTCCTCTTCCTATTTTCACACATGCAGGAGAAGCTATCAAAGCATTCAAGTCAGGTGGATCTACTTAAGGAGCTGTTGAATTTGCAAAAGGATATGATAACGATGATGCTGTCCATGCTGGAAGGCAATGTCGTCAATGGTGAGCACTTTTCCCTAAATATTTTGCAGAGAAAGATTAAACACGTTTCACTTTTCTTCCACAATACAGGCACTATTGGCAAGCAGATGGTGGACACTTTAGTTGAGTCAGCTGGCAATGTAGAATTGATTTTGAAATACTTCGATATGTTCCTAAAGCTAAAGGATCTGATTGAGTCGCCTAGTTTCCAGGAAATTGATATCAAGAACGAAGGTTGGGTGGTGCCCAAAGATTTCCGTGATAAAATGGAGCAGTCGAAAAATTATACACCGTACGTCACACTCTTATGTATTTACTAGGGCTTTCAAGGTGATGCCGGCCTAACAAAGAACACACACGATTTTTGTTAAAATTATTGTTTATTCTTCCACATATACCTCTTTCAGTTCGATACCCTTTGAATATTAAGATTTCTAAAGGTCTCCGAAATACGCTTGTTTCCAATTCGACCTGTTCATTTGCCGTAATCTCCTTCCCTGGAGCCACCTTTTTAATTTTGGACAGATAATAGTCGCTGGGGCAAAACCTGGAGAATATGGGGGATGAGGAAGCAGTTCGAAGCATAACTCGTGCAGTTTGGCTATGATTTCGATCGATTTGTGAGCTGGAGCATTAACTTGCGAATTGATTTTTTTTCTGCGATAAATAGGGCCGTTTTTTGCGATTTCGTTCTTCAATCGGTCCAATAATTTGCAGTAATAGTCGTATTCATTTTCTCAAACATTCGTTGAACAAAATGCCACTTAAGTCCCACCTTTCCGGTCGTTTGTTGGGTCTTCGCTCGCTTTGGTGCACTTCCACTGGGACCTACCCACTCTTTTGCTGATTCCTTACATACTGGTGTCTAGTGGTGGACCCGTGTTTCATCCATGGTCAATATTTTACGCAAAAAAATAGTCGGATTTGGTTTAAACATGTCCAAACATCGTTGGGAAGTGCGAACACATTCATGTTTTTGATTGATTGTTAACGAACGCGGCACCCATCTTGCAGTCAGCTTTCTTCTACTCAAATGTTCGTGTAAAATTTAAACCACCGATTTCTTGATATGCCTATGGCTGTAGCTATCTCACGCACTTTCACTTTCAGATTATTCAATACGAAATCGTGAATTTTTCCAATACATTCTGTAGTGGTCACTGTTTTTGATGCTTCTCTGACGTGTTCATCTTTTCTGCTGATTCGATCTCTTTTGAACTCCGCAATCCAATATTTTATGGTTAAATACGACGGAGCAGATTCACCATATTTATCGAGCTTTTCTTTTGTTTCTTTCGCGCTTTTATTACGCAAAAAGTAGGTCTTAATCAAGGCATAAAAAACTACTTTATCCTCATTAATAACAATACCAATTAATTTAATGAAGAACACTGTTGTTTAATTTAGAACACTGTAACGTCACTATTCATTGGCCGCATTCTAGCCGAAAAAGTGCTCAAGTAGCGAAGTAGCATAAAATATTTTCGCTATATAAATTGTGACATCTCAAGGAACATGTTCTGTGAGAGCATACCATTCAGCCCGAAAGTTGTGGAACAGTTCTTGAGCACTTTTTCGGCTAGAATGCGGCCAATGACAGATCGATCTGACACTTATGGTGTTCATGTTAAGATTGCCACCCGTCGAAAAAGTCATGCATTTGAAGAGTGGTGGTGTCGTCACTTGAAGATCGGCAACATCTTAAACGCCCTAGTAACTGGCAAGCTCCTTTTTATTTATTTGTTCATTTCAGGGAAGAAATGGATTTCCTTTTGGCATGTTGCGAGCGTAATCACGAAGGCAAAATCGATTATGGTGCCTTTGTAGATCGTTTCCATGAGCCATCAAAGGAGATCGGTTTCAACTTGGCTGTACTCTTGACAAATCTCAGTGAACACATGCCGAACGAACCGCGTCTAGCACGCTTCCTCGAAACAGCTGGCTCCGTACTCAACTACTTCGAACCTTTCTTGGGACGTATTGAAATTTTAGGCAGCTCCAAACGCATCGAACGTGTCTACTTTGAAATAAAGGATTCCAATATCGAGCAATGGGAAAAGCCACAAATCAGAGAATCAAAGCGTGCTTTCTTCTACTCCATTGTCACTGAGGGCGGTGATAAGGAAAAACTGGAGGCTTTCGTAAACTTCTGCGAGGATGCTATCTTTGAAATGACTCACGCCTCTGGTCTTATGGCAACGGATGAGGGTGGTAGCAATGTGAAACGTGACCCTAGCTATAGTTCTTACATGAGTGAAGAGGAAGAAGAACGTGCAGCACGTGATCCTATAAGACGCACAATTCAAGCAGTTAAAGATGGTCTCAAGTTTAGCATTTACATGTTGAGTCCTGCCAATATCAAGCACCAGATCAGCGTTATGCAAACAAAAACCGTACCAGAGTTAATTATTGGCTTCTTTAAGATTATATTCTTCATGTTTTACTACACCGGCTATGGCAATTTCTGTGTGGTAAGGTATATTTTTGGCATTCTAATGAATTTGATGCGTGGCCCTGCTCCAGAAGAAATAGAACCGCCACCAGTAGAGGAGGAAATATTTGGACGCATCTTACCACCGCTGCCGATAGAGGAACCGCCTTCTACAGTGCAAGCTTTTGGTCTTGATATAAGCAAAGAGGATAATGGACAATATAAGATGGCCCCACACGAATCACCCGTCCCCACGCCCACCTCATCTATCGAAGAGACTGGTGAATCCAGTCCAGAAGACGGCGGTGGAGCTGGCGAAGTTTTAGGCGAAGGTGAGCCACATGCTGAACCTATCTCAATTGTGGATCTTTTGGGTGGTGATGCTGCCAAAAAGGCCGCACAAGAGCGCCAGGAAGCCCAGAAAGCGCAAGAAGCTGCGATGGCATCAATAGAAGCTGAAGCAAAGAAATCATCAGCTGCACCACAAGAGACGCCAGCCGTACACCAAATTGATTTCTCACAATATACGCACCGCGCTGTAAGTTTCTTGGCGCGAAA
The DNA here is from genome assembly GCA_963920525.1 of Dichetophora obliterata. Lineage (NCBI taxonomy): Eukaryota > Metazoa > Arthropoda > Insecta > Diptera > Sciomyzidae > Dichetophora > Dichetophora obliterata. The sequence continues at coordinate 259,320,668 of OY986437.1, forward strand.
TTTTTATAATCTAAAATATGTGGCGCTGGTCTTGGCTTTCAGTATCAACTTTATGTTGCTCTTCTACAAGGTTACATCTTATCCCAACGAGGATGAGGCTTCTGGTGATGGTGGTGATGATTTGATTTTGGGATCTGGTTCTGGTGCCGGCATGGCTTCTGGTTTGGGCGCTTCTGGTGATGGTTCGGGTGATGGCGAAGGCGAGGAAGATGAAATACCGGAACTTGTGCACGTCGATGAAGACTTTTTCTATATGGCACACGTTATAAGTATGGCCGCCTTGATGCACAGTCTAGTCTCGCTAGCTATGTTGATTGCCTACTATCACCTTAAGGTACCATTGGCCATATTCAAGCGTGAAAAGGAAATAGCTCGCCGACTGGAATTCGATGGACTCTTTATTGCTGAACAACCAGAAGACGATGACTTCAAGTCACACTGGGACAAGCTTGTGATATCGGCCAAATCATTTCCGGTCAACTACTGGGATAAGTTTGTCAAGAAGAAGGTGCGTCAAAAGTACAGCGAGACATACGACTTCGATTCCATTTCGAATCTGCTGGGCATGGAGAAGAGCGCATTTACGGCACAGGAAAGTGACAGTGGTGGCTTTGTCAAATATATTCTCAACATTGACTGGCGCTATCAAATATGGAAAGCGGGAGTCACCTTCACCGACAACTCCTTCCTCTACTCGCTCTGGTATTTCTCGTTTTCTGTCATGGGTAACTTCAACAACTTCTTCTTCGCCGCTCACTTGCTTGATGTGGCGGTTGGCTTTAAAACGCTTCGCACCATCTTGCAGTCAGTCACGCATAACGGCAAGCAACTGGTTTTAACTGTCATGCTGCTCACGATCATCGTCTACATTTACACGGTAATAGCTTTCAACTTCTTCCGCAAGTTTTACATACAAGAGGAGGATGAAGAGGTGGACCGCAAGTGTCACGACATGTTGACATGCTTCGTTTTCCATTTGTACAAGGGTGTGCGTGCGGGTGGTGGCATAGGTGATGAGATAGGTGATCCAGATGGTGACGACTATGAAGTGTACCGTATTATTTTCGACATAACTTTCTTCTTCTTTGTTATCGTCATTTTGCTGGCCATCATTCAGGGTTTGATTATCGACGCTTTTGGTGAGCTGCGTGATCAACTGGAATCGGTGAAGGAGAACATGGAGTCGAATTGCTTTATTTGTGGCATGGGCAAGGATTTCTTCGATATAGTTCCGCATGGTTTCGACACGCATGTGCAGAAGGAACACAATCTAGCCAATTACATGTTCTTCCTTATGCATTTGATTAATAAACCGGACACGGAATATACTGGTCAGGAGACGTACGTCTGGAATATGTATCAACAGCGAAGTTGGGACTTCTTCCCGGTGGGTGATTGCTTCCGTAAGCAATACGAAGATGAATTATCTGGTGGCGGTGGTGGAGGCTAAAATGCCATTTTATCATTTTGGTTTAATTTTTGAAAATAACTGCGAAACTAAGAACCAATATTAATAACTTTGTTTTGTTCACTAAAATTTAATAACTTTTGCTACTAGTTATATATTCAGAGACAAAAAATATTAAGGATACAAACAAGGAACAATCAATTATTAAAATTTTATCAAATTCTTATGGATTTTTAGAGTTTTATCTATCCTAGTCAATTCTATATATTTCTAAATACATTGAAAATTGTTAAGTATATTCGAATTCTATATTAAAATTTATATACTTGTTAATAGCCCTGTATTGAATATCTACTTTATGAATAAAAATTAAAATAAACTTGAAGATTTTTTTTTTTAAAGTTAGCTTGAACAAAAAATTTAGGACTTTCCATTAATCAAGTGCACTTTCCATTAAAATGGACAAGTTTTTGTTTATGTATATTGTTGTTAAAAATTAGCATAAAATATTATCTGGAGTTTTTACTTCCTTTTCGAAAAGCCGAGATGTTTTAGTTAAAACGAACCATCAAAAATATTTACTCATAGCATTATTCATATAGTATCTAATAAAACTCATTTTCTGTTTAGTATCTAATAAAACTCATTTTCTGTTTAGTATCTAACAAAACTCATTTTCTGTTTGTTTGCTTGTTCGAAAGACGCAAACTTTCAAATGCTTCTAGAATCTAAACGATGCGTCTTAAAGATGGAGCTCCATTTGGTATCAAATTTTTTTTTGTCGATAAGTCGAAAATGAGGCTAGATATCGATAAAATAAGCTTCATTCATTACCAAATAAAGCATTAAGCTTTGTAAACACGCGTTTTCTATATATTTTACGTATACATTTTATAAGTACTAAAAAATCAAAACCCAAATTTCAAACGGCTATATCGCCTAAGCTATAAAAGATAGGTCAAAACTAAGGATGCAGTCCTGTGGCTAGTTAAATGGTGAACATTTTGGTTAAGGCCGAAATTTTTCCCATTATTTTGTAAAGAAATTAGAGTTTCAATTAACATTCAAAAGCAAGTTATTTCATAATTGTTTTTTCGATGAATCATATTAATTGATTGTGCCTTGATATTCTCTGCTGTTGGCGCTGACGCACAGTGTGAAAATCCCATACAAAAGTTGGGCAAAAACAGGAGTGCTCCTATGATAATGCAATTTTGTTAATTTAAGCCAATTAAGGAAAATGTCATAAATGGTCAAAATCGATTAGACCCTAGGGGTACCTCCCTTGGACCATATTCATTTTTTACTATATTCTATATGAGAGGTACAGACAAAGGTTGGCCGATCTAAAAAAAATTCCTCAGAATTGTAGTCACATAGAGTTATAGATATGTACTGAAAATGGTCGAAATCGGTTAGACCCTAGGGGTACCCCCCTTGAACCTATATTAATTTTTTACTTAATTTTGTGTGTAAATTTTTAATGTTAAGCATTAAAAAAAATATATTTATATGAAGGAAGAAGTAGGAAAAGTTATTTGCTGTTCCTGATTTTATAGAACTAGTATGGGTAGATAAAAAATAAGGCACTTAATTTTATTGGATTTGTTTTTTCCAACGAATTTTGTCAATTTCTTAAATTTTTATATATTAAAATCACTAAAACATACATCAAATTTTATATTTTCTAAAATTGTTTCATTTTATTTGTCTAGTCAAATATTTTTTATAATAAAAAACTACTTGGTTCAGTTTAATCAAAACACAAACTTGACAATTATTTGTTTAGGAGAACACCAAACGAATTGAACAAAACATAATTTTTTAAAATATCACAACTTTGATGTGTTACAGCGTAGCCAAAACTGAGTCTTTCCCCTAAATATTTTTTTTTATCTTATCTACGCAATTACCTGTCAACTGATACCAATATTGTAAGGTTTCGAGTCACAAAAATTTTGATTTTTGTCTATAGATTGTGTGTGACCATGATAAAATTACTAGAAGGTAGTAGCGACAGTTCTAGCAGTGGTCATCGAATGTCAAACACAAGAAAATGACAGCTGATGCAAAATGGAGATGTCAAAAATTGGGCCTATTCTGCACAATCTGTTATGAGAAAATTTGTTCTTCTGTTATGATTTCCCATACAAATTTTTGAGCTGTCAAAAAATCTGTTACGAGACCAAAATTCGTATTCTGCCCGACTGTCGTGTTTTTCGAACTGTCAAAAAATCTTAAATTAAATCTTAATTAAATTAAATTTTTTATTTGGTAATCTGCATAACAAAATTTGCTATGAAATTTGTTATGAAAGACAACAAATTTTTAGAAAGTGAACAATTTTGGTCTGAAAATAAAAGTTTATTTACGAATTTCATTAAGAATAGCTCATAAAAGGAGGCTAATGTAAGAGTATGTAATTAATAAATGTGCGTGTGTTTTTTAAAGACAAGTTTAAAATAGAAGAAACTATCAGAAACTTTCAGAAAGGTTGGACAAAGTGAATGTGCGCTTGTATTTTATATGCATGTCCAATAATTCAATTTTATTGACAGCTGTTTCATAACTGAAGTTAACTGAATTGTTATAGATTTTTGTTTTCGAAGATTGATAACAGGGTGCCATAAAAGATCGAAAGGCAGAATACCAATTTTAACAGATCTTTTATGGTCGGCATCTTTTATGATTGATAACAGAAAATGCGTAACAGAAAATGCTTTTTGAATTAAATTGTGAGCTTTAGATCAAGTAAGTTTTTAAAGAAGGCAACAACAACAACTCTGTATAGAGCCAATCACTTAGCTGACTAGACAGTCTGTTTCGGAATCCGCTAAATATTCCTCTACAGTAGTCTTTGAGTGATTAAGCTGTGATCAACTCACTGTTTAAACCAGTATATGAGTGCGCAGATTTTGGAATTCATTCTTTTGAATTGTATGGCTGCTAATCATATGACATTTCAAAGCAGTAGGCTATTTATAGATCACCGCCATCAACTCTATTAAGGGTTTCCATCTGTTCTTGTTGCTTTTTTATTTTTTTTCAATATTCATTGGTGTTCGATAGTTTGTCAAAATGCACCATAGAAATGAAACGAGTTCTTTGCTTCGCCAGAAGCTAGTGTTCTAACTGATTGCTTTTTGTTTTCTTTTGTTTGACATTCGATGACCGCAGCTCATAAGAAAATAGGTAGTTGACAAGGCTACCTAATAGATTATTATATCATGGTATAAATTGTGTTTCTTTTTCATTTCGACACAGCACGTTGTTATATTCTTCTATTAATTTTACACCTCTTTCGGCAGCATCGTTGTAAGAACATGTCATTTGCACACGACTTCTTGCGCTTGCTAGTAGTCTTCACGCTCTACCCAAGTCTCTGGTTCGGTAAAAATTAAGTCTGTCGACAATTTGAAGCAATAACAAAATTTTGATGTATCGACGTGACGAAATGACTTACATCAATTAAATTCACTTTTTTTAATTGTTTTCAATTGTTTTAATCCAATTTTATTCTTTTAGCGTCTTAATTTATAAATGTGTTTCAGGTTTTTTGTCGGTGTCTTGCCAGTCATCCTCACGGGTCAATTGAAGCATACCCAGCAGCACTATTTACAAATTTAAATCTTGATTGGGGGCTTTTATAGCTCTGGTGCAGCCCAACCAAGCTTTCACTTAAAGTATCAATATAAAAGTACAAGTATCGCAAAGTCCACTTTCGAAATAAAAATATTTTTTGGCAGTATATGGCTTTTACCATAGATCATGACTGCTGGCGCCTGATGGTCTAACAAGGTAATTGGGAATATTTTCGCCAAGCAACAAGATAACAATTTCCAGAAACTACTTGTAGTCTGGTCTGGGAGCTTTTCATTCAGTTAATTAAAAAATATTACTTTATTTTAAGTTGGACATGAACAGGTGTTTCATCGTCCTCTGTACCAGTACCAAAAATTTTGTCTTTTAAATTGTTCCAACTATCTTTGAAACGTGAAAGTATAAGCACTCCTGGACCAGACGTTTTACCAAATTTGATTTCGTACACTTTTTTCAATACCAGTTCATAAATGTGATGTCTACATGGCATATAAAAAAGATCACGACCTGTGTTTATTAATGTAGTAGCGAACAAAGTTGCTTGAATTTCGAATTTCATTTTAATTTTGGTCTTAGCAATTTCCTGCAAAAGTAATTTTTACATTTATTTGTTTAGGAAACCTTCAAAGAGAGCAGAAAGGAGTAAGTTGATCAGAAAAATTTATAGGTGTGAAAACTTAATGGGGGTTGTTCATACCATTCAATTATTTAGTAGCGCCTTGCCTTGGGTTGAAAAGTGCCAAATGCCGTAAGAAAGTTTTGTATTATGGGCCCCTTAAGAGAGGGGTATATTAGTATATTCAGAACAAATGTAGAGAGAATAATTTAATGGAGGTTGGGTATAAACTTGAATCGTTTAGGGGCATCCTGGTAGCAGTGGTAGCGTTGAGAGCAAATTTCATAGAAACATGACTTTTGTATGGAAACTGCCCACAGGGGTGGCTAAAGAGGGTAAGTATTTTTATAAAAAATTTTGGAAATAAAAAATTAATGAGGGTTTTTCATATAAGCTACCATTCTATGGGTGACTCCTGAGCAGCTGTGGGCTGATTTGTCTAGAAACCTTACAATTTTTTTAACTTTGACATTGATGAGGTGCCATTTAAATCGAAAAATCCTGCACTATTCCATAGTTAAGCTAGTCCATAGAGCACATTTAATCAATAAATATTTTGCATAAAAATTTTAGTATGATTTATAAAGAACTTACTTACTTCTTAAATACTGCATTTCTTGTCGTGTTCTAAATTTGACTAATTTTTCTGGTTTAAAGACTTACAACAAAAATTTGCGTGAACACACTTTTTCTGCATTATTGTTTTTTTTTTTTTGAAACATTTACAAATTCGCGCAAGCTTTCACGTTTTGATCTTCGAACCAAAATTTAAATGTAGTAATTTCGAGAATTTTTTATTGAATTAATTAGACACTTGTGTAGCTTATAGAATTTATTTCGTCACAATATGATTCGATACGAGCTAGGTTTTATCTTTACGTTGCCTTTTTAACTCAACTATTTTTATCACCGATATCGACCCAGGTAAATGTCTGATGACCATCACCATCAAGCTCTTCAAATTGCAAATATTTCACATCGCCTATTTCATCTTTAATGAGTTGGCCATTAACTTTGGCTATGTCATCTTTGCCCACGTCATCGTCTTTATCAACAACAGCCAAAATACTTCCGGCACGCTGCATCATATGCTCATAGAACTGAGCCATGTAACCTTCTTCCTTATCATCGTCCTGCGACTGTTCATCAACTTCCTCTTCTTCGATCAACAGAGACTCATCGATCGTGTCACTGGAAGTGCCTATTTGCGGCTGGTTAACAATTATCGTGTCATTCGAGTGTTTCGTATGCTGCATATGCGTAAGGAGAAGAGGTTTGCGCATGAAACCAGCACCACATTCCAGACACTCGTACGGTTTCTTGTTGCTGTGTATGAAACGATGCGCATTGCGATTGTCGCGACTGTTGAACTGCTTACCGCATACCTCGCAGGCATATGGCTTGACACCAAGATGTATGAGCATATGTTTTTTATGATGCTCAGGATAGACAAACGAGGCACCACAAACATCGCATTTATGTGGCCGCTCGCCAGTGTGTGTCGACTGTATGTGATAGTCTAGCAGACGGCGACGCTTAAAAGATCGCTCACAGTGCTCACACTTGTGTTGCTTTTCATTAAAGTGTGTTGACTTTTTGTGCGAGGTTAAGTTGGAGCGCTGAGCAAAGGCCATATCGCAGAGATCACATTTGAAAGGCCGCTCACCGGTGTGAATGCGTTCATGGTCATTGATTTCAGCGCGTCGTGCAAAAGCCTTGCCGCAAGTACGACAAATGAACGGTTTGTTTCCAGTGTGCACAATTTGATGCACGTACAAATTGTGTTGGGTGCCAAAGGCCTTGGAGCAAACATCGCAGACGAAGGCTTTTACGCCAGAGTGCAGCTTGCGATGTTGCGTCAAGTTTTGCTGATTGAGAAAAGCCTTGTCGCAAACATCGCATTGGAAAGGACGCTGTCGCTCGCTGTGTATCTTCAAGTGAGCCTGCAACGTGTATTTTGAGGCAAAATCTTTGGGACAGTGCGTGCACTTGTACGGCCGCTTGCCAGTGTGCATGTTCATATGACCATCCAGAAGATTCTTGGAGCTATATTTCTTGTGGCATTCAGTGCATTCAAACTGCTTGACACTGGTGTAATGCATTCGTTTGTGTATGCGAAAGAGACGATAGTTAGTGAAGACACGTTGACAAGTTTCACATTCAAATGATCCCTGTTCAACGCTTCCATGCTTGTCATCCATGTGATCGTTGAGATCCTGACGTCGCGAAAAACCGCTGCCACAAAGATCACAGGTGTAGAAGCGATAATTGTGCACAGAGCGCATGTGTTCTGTAAAAGCTTTCGGATTATAGTTGTTTTTGGATTCACAGAGCAAGCAGCTGTAAACATCATCCCGTTGCTCATACATCGGTGGCTGGTTATCTTTAAGTTGACGCGGCACACGTGATTGCTGACGTTTTGGTTGCATTGGAACAACTTCTTCACCGACGCTAGTTTCATCATGACCCATGGTGTTGTCGTTGTTGTTAGTCACATCTACTGCTGGAAATAGAAAGGAGACATGTTTATAACTCATGTTCTGAATGGTCGGATGAATTTTCTCTGGATTTTGTTGCTATCAATGAAACGACAAAAGCTTTTACTATTAGTTATTAGTTATTAGTTAGCGTTTGATATTGGATATGTATTTATTGTGCAAACCTACTATTATTGTCGCTGCTGTATATTTCCATTAACTGACTGTCCACGCTGGCGTCCTCATCCTCACTGCTTATCTTTGAATTTTGGTCAATTATTTCATAATAGATATCTTGAAAGAAAAAAAATAACGTTATTCCTATAAACTCTTATTAACAAAAGTTTAATACAACCATCGGCACTAATTTCAACATCTTCCACATCAATTATATTATCAGCAATATCATCATCATCCCCACTGACACTAAAATTTGACTCCAATTGATCATTTTTAGCAACCGTCGACCCTGCCAGCACCTCAAGATCATTGTTATTTTCAACAGTCTCTGCAGTAGGTTCTTCTACGACCTCTATATTATTTTCGGTGTCCAGAACAATGCAGTCAGCTTCCACATTGATGTCTATTAATTCATTAACTTGAACATCTGCTTGCGTTTCCTTTGAATTGTTTGGCGGTACACTCTCAGTCATCTCTTCAAGCATAGGCAAGACCATGACATGCTGGTCTTGTTGCAAATTTGTATCCTGAAGCGACTGCAACGGCGGCTGCTGCACTAATTCTGGCACCTCCACATCATCTTCCTGCAAAATGCCATTAATTTCAATAGCTATCGGCGGCAGACCATTGAGACGCGCCGTCTTATTATACTGCGTGAGGATGCGCAAACGCATTTCATAGAAGCGTTGCTCAATGCTTTCAAATTCTAAAACCGTCGAGTTGCAGTCATCGCAGAGCAGCTAAAAATAAAAGTAACTTATAAGAGCTTTTAAGAGCTAACATCTTATAACTTCTTACATTAGAATGCGACGTATTTTCATCCACTTCTCGGTCCAATGCTGATGACAATATTACCGAAAGTGCACACTCCAGATGTCCATTTTGCTGCTGACGTTTCTCAAATATCAGCCAAGGTTCCTCACCTTCCAAAAAATTCCGGTCACACAGATAACACTTTAAACTGTCCACAAGATATTGCGGCTGCACCGGCCCACCAATTGTGGTAATAATTGCGTCCATGATGTAGCTCCTTTAATCTACATTTAAAATACACCATATTTCTTGAGTAACTATCGAAATTATCGCAAAACCCAAAGAGCATTCGCTTGTAAAACTTTTTAATTATTCTGCTACTAACTAGCATGTTTTACCAACATTCCAAATGCAAATACTCAATGGTTCATACAATTTTACCAAATTAAGCATGTGAAAGATTTTAAAATTACCTTTAAATCATAAAATATTTGTTTTCATTCTAAAAAATTATGAATTTCCTATTAAATAAGATGAAAAAGCCAACAAATTTTTAACTTTGCTTTGCTGCAGTGCGTTTATAGTGTCCACGCGTTAAAAAAGAAATTGTAAAATTGGCAACTAGATGTGGGGTACGTTCATAGCGAATCATTGACGTTTTAAATAGAAAGTGAATTTTAGACAAGCCGAAGTTGCATCGTTATCTCTCACCAATTTGGAGGAGACTACTATTTCCGTGGCACCCCGATCAGACAGTGGATTTGTGAAGTACTTTCAATAAAAATAAGAAAAGCCGAAGGAAAAATCGATTTACCGATTTGTTTTTAAGCTATCAAATTTTAAAGAAAATTTTTTTATAAGATCTTTTAAGAAAACTGGCTGTATTTTTCTTACAGTATAGGCGTATAAAGCTTGCACTTAAATATTAAATAATTAAAATCCGTTGAGTATTTTATATTTTTTAGCTATATGTATGTAAAATATTTGCTCTTCTAAAACCGCAATTTTCTCAAAAGCTAACGTTATTACTATGGAATACAGAAACAAAATTATTGAAGCTTGAAAATTTATCTTTCATTTATTATATCATACTAGCTGAACCCGGTGTGCTTCGCTACCCCCTCGTACCAGGATTGCATTTCAAAATTGTGGCAATACCAAAATCACTTTTCACGCCATTGAATTTTCGAAATAAGTCCACCCAGCGCCACCTACCGTGTCCATTTATACACAAATTATTTTCTTATGATTAAACAAACATACATTCTGAATTTCAGTTAAATTGGTCCATAAATTCAAATTTTCGATATAAGTCCACCCCAGCGCCACCTATCGGGTCCATTTATACACAAATTATTTTCTTATGATTAAACAAACATACATTCTGAATTTCAGTTAAATTGGTCCATAAATTCAAATTTTCGATATAAGTCCACCCCAACGCCACCTATCGGACTTTCCCGGAGGGTTTTTCCAAAATTTTCCTTCGTAAAAACCTTCTCCTGGCAATTATAAACAACTGAAAAAAAATTTTAGACAAATCGGCCCAGCCATTCTCAATTGATGTTTTACTATACATTTTTTACACCATTTTTATATATATAGATATAAAGGGTGTTTTTTAAAGAGTGATGCAAGTTCTTTGATATCAATGAAATGGCTTTTAATGGATAGCAAATTTAATGACATTGTTGTTTAAATATGATTTTGGCCATGTAGTTGTCACGGCTGGCGCGTACAAAGCGCAATCTGGAACACCAATTTTCACAAACTTTTCGCAGCACTTGAGGCCGTAATTGCCGATAACTCTTCGAATGTTGATTTCCAGGTGTTCAATTGTTTGTGGTTAATCGACGTAGACAAGTGACTTTACATAACCCCAAAGAAAATAATCCAATGGAGATAAATCACACGATCTTGTGGGCCAATTAATTGGGCCATTTCGTGAAACTATTTTTTTTGAGTAAATCAATTGTAGCGCCCGCTGTGTGGCATGTGGTTCCATCCTGTTGGAACCACATATCAGCAATATTAATGCCAGCTAATTGAGGTACGAAAAAACTTCGAATCATGTTCCTATACCGTTCACCATTGACAGTAACATTCTGACCATCATCGTTTTTGAAGACATATGGGCCAATGATTCCGTCAGCCCATAAAGCGCACCAAACAGTAATTTTCTGTGGATGTAATGGTGTTTCGACAAAAGTTAATGGATTCTCCTCAGTCCAAATACGTCAATTCTGTTTATTTACGTACCCATTCGACCAAAAATGGGCTTCATCGGAAAAAAAAATGTTCCATGGAAATTCAGAATCAATATCAATTTGTGCTTCAGCCCATTCGCCGAATTGGCGGCTCATACGATGGTCACTTGGCTTTAATCCCTGCACAAGTTAAATCTTGAAAGGTTTTTAGCCAAGATCTTTTCGTAAAATCTTCCATAAAGTGGAATGACACAACCCCAGTTGCTGAGAACGGCGACGAATTGATTGATTATGATCATTTTCAATGCTTTCCTGTACAGCGGCTACAGCTTCTTCAGTGCGCACTGTTTGGCATCTCACGGGATGCACATTATCAGTAACAGTACATGCAAGTAAGAATGTCGGATGGAGAAATTGATTTATCAATTTGTTTTCAAATTATAGATTTTTAAAAAAAATTATTAAAATTTTTATTTAAAAAGTATCGCTAAGGAAAACTGGCCATATTTTTCTTAGTGAATAACCGATATCGATGGTTAAGGTATTTTTCAAAAGAAAACTTTTACATTAATTTTAAATTAATCAAACCCGTTTAATATTTCGTATATAATTGCATACATAAAACCGTTATTTTCTCGAAAACAATCATTACTTCTATGGATTATCGAAAGCAAACTATAAAAGCTTAGGAAAATATCTTTCAGTTGGTTTAAAATAGTTATGATCTATTTAATTTTTTATGGTGTTTCTTTTGATAAAATGATTTGCCTTTGTACGGAAAGTCGTTATTTAAAGCGTATTTATCTTAGCTGTTTTGCCTTCTTATAAAGAAGTTTTTATTCTGCGTACAATACACTAACTTTATATATCTAATAAGTTAAGGCTTAAAGTTAAGGCTTTAAAAATAAAATATATTTTAAGAACATAAATAACTTAAATATGATGAAAAAATAACGGTTTTTAAGATAAAAAATCCTATTTGATGTAAATTTTCTTGTTAAATTTAATACATTCCTACATATCATAGAACAGGTAATTTAATCGTGTCTCAAATTACATCTACATTTTTTCGATCCATTGGATAATGCCAAAGAAATTCATGTTTTTTTAACAGATCTATTAGCAAGAACAACAAATTAAGAAATCGATAACTCGATAACTAGTTGCGTAAACAATTTCGTTGTTCGGCCAAACATTTGGTTTTCTCTAACAGAAAACACTGTCAAATTGCTTCGCACTGGAAATCGTAGTCATTCCGCAGAAGTTCTTACATTTTGATCTGTTGTTTTAAGAGAAAGGTATGAAGAATTTTAAGTATATTCAATTAACTTAATATTTTTTAAGCATTAATTTCACTTTGGTTCTTTATATTTTTCGACTGTAGTTTTAGTCTTTCTGAATTATTATTTAATATTGAAATCAATGGCATTCGTTGGCTGCGATAAGGTTCCCTAAGATAACAATAGGCTTATAACTTAGATATTGTAAGTTTTAAGTTTTGTTTGTAAAGATGAAGTCTAGTTCGTCGGCTAAGGAAATGGCCGAATTTTTTAACTTTACATTAATAAAAAAAAATTCAAATGTAATTGTATTTTCAAAACTGGCTCAAGCATTAAAATCGGTTTACCCATTCTGTTTTTATAGAAATTTTTATAATAGTATTACATTACAAGTGAACCTCCACGGTCCTTTGAAGCTTAAAAACTGATTTTTTTCAAAATTCTGACGTGCTATAGCAAAACGCCGAGACACATATTTCTTTATTTTAAGCCTTTTTTCATGTTCTGTTAACATTTCTCTTGTGTACTCAAAAAAATTTGATTTTGTCGCACTGTGTTATAATGTAAAAATATTCTTTTTTATATTTCTATTACAAATAACAGCGAAAAAAATAGTTTTTAAATTTTTTAAAAGAAATTAATATCAATTGTATATTTAGTATATTGGCCCATTATCATAGTCAAAATAAAAGTCGACTCTAAATTTAGTATAAGCATTTTTGACAGTTTTTCAGTATAAAATGTGGTCAAAAAGCTTGAACTAAATTTAAAGTCGACTTTATTTTGATTATGATAATGGGTCATTGTCATAACGAATCTAAAATATATTTTTTTTAATTTAAATATTTAGTTTTAATAATTGCGTGCGTTTTATTTAGTTACGAAAAACTGATATAGTTAAATAATAAAAAATTACTTAATATAATTTTAAAACCTTATTTAAATCGTAATTGTTATAATTACATAAATTTGCCAAGGGCCGAATTACAGCATCCATGATCGAGCAAAATTACGAAGGGCACGATAAGATAAGTTCCTTTCAATCTTGAGCAATTTTGCTCGATCACGGATGCTGTAATTCAGCCCCCGACTTTTTTTGAAGATGGACAATCACACCCAAGTATAGCATTTCTGTAAATAGATAAGTGGTCAAACCTACGCAACTTATAAACATAGCACGTAGCATAATTCAAAACAACTTGTAATTTTAACTTAGAGGATGAGTTGAGCCTACTGTATACAAACTCAGCGTAAGTTATCACAGGTAGTACCAAAAGTATTACCAACTTACGTCTAATATTGACAGGAGTCACACTAGCGGACATTCTTCAGAGCAGAATTTATATAAAAGTCCAGATTTAGAACTTTCGACACTAATTTCAGCTTTTTTGTCCCAATAAACAAGTCAGGGATAACAACAACACACGTTATATGTTTACATATAGGTAGAACGTAAGATTTAGCAGCATTCAATTGAAGGCCATTACCTTTAGACCACTCACTGATGTTATTTAGATCTTCATTCATTCTGCAACAGAGATCATCAAGTAGCCCAATACGGCGAGAAAGATACACCTGAACATCATTAGCATATGCATGAACGGATGAGTTTTTCCAGACAGAAAAAATGTCATTAATAAATATGAAAAACAAGAGTGGACCAAGAATATAACCTTGTGGAAGACCACTTTGTACCAATTTATACTGCGAGGATTTATTCCCAACTTTAACTCTTTGCAACCGATTTGACAGGTAGTTTCACATTAAGTTAACAGCACTCTCACTGAATCCAAATTAAAGCTTGAGTTTATGGCACAGACATTTATGGTTTACTTTATCAAAAGCTTTTGGAAAATCAAGCAAGTTTAGCCATGTCATGTTGCCAGCATCATATTCCGACCTTATGTCCATCACCTTTACTACAGCTGAGGAACGCCCATGCCCTTCCCGGAAACCCGACTGAAATGGGGATAAGAAATTTTTTATCATGAATGTAACTGTTTTTTTGTTTAGCCAGAAATATTATTTTTCAGATATCTATGCAAAAGGTGAGAGAATACTTGTAGGCCTGAAATCAGTAGATTTTGCGTTTTTTTTCTTTTCAGATAAGCCGTTGCCGAGATATCGGGTTGTAGCTGAACCTGACTCCAAATTATAGCGTTCCGTTTAAGTATAAATTTTCTGTAAAAAAACTATAAAAAATTTGTACAAATGTTTGTTTTTGTAATTTAAAACTTTGTTAACATATGTTAACCAGAATTTTTTATATTTCTATATGTTTGTTGTTTTCAAAACAAAATTTGAAGCTGAAAAAACAAAGTTTTTGAATGAAATTGTCAATAACTGAAAAGTAGTTGACAAGTTTTATCAAAATTTATTAATTTTGAGCTTAAAATTTTGTTTTGAAATAAAAAAAAATACAACAAGCACATAGAAATATTCAAAATACTGGTTATCAATTGTTAATTTGCTAGAATAGGGCTGTTAATTTGGCACGATTACGATTTCCAGGGCGCCGCGATTTGAAAGTGTTTTCTAGTAGAGAACAACAAAATATTTTTTTTTGGCAGAACAAAAAATCGATTACTCAACTAGTTATCGAATTATAGATTTTTTTAGTTTTTTTTTTTGCTAAAAAATCTTCAAAAAACATCCATTTCTTTGCCATCATAAAATAAATCTTAAAGTTTGGTATGTCATTTGAAAGATAATTAAATTACCTTTTCAATGATATGCAACATTTGTAAAATTGCAAGCTTATTTGTAATTTTATACGCAAAACTATATCATATTTGAAATTTGTAATTAAAAACCGTTATTTTATACTAAATTTGCATTATTAAGGTACTAAATTATATTTTATTTTTTAAGCTTACAATTTAACCTTTCATTCATACATTCTTTACAATTTACACTATATTATGCCATGTCCACGCTGAGAACTAAATGCTCATTTACAAAATCCACATTGTTGTAGGAGTAACAGGGACAAATATATTTAGTAAATGCTTTTAATGTGCATTTAGCTCTCAGTGTGAACATAGCATTACATAAAATTAATAAAAATTGCTATTTGCTATTGCATTGTCCAAAACTGATCAACTTAAAATTTTAAATTTTTTCGCTGGCTGGAAAATCCTATTCATTCATATAAATTTTACAGCAACAATGTTCCCTTAATAACATTTATTTATTGTAATGGTGATATAAGAAAATATGGAATAAGAATACAAAACAACTAAAGTAAATATGCTTGAATTAAGGGAAAATAGTTTTATCATAAAAAAACACACACAAAATTAAATAAATCATATGTCATATACCATATGACATATAAATAAAAAATAAATTTTCAGGCTTGAATAATTTACTTGTCATAATTTATAGTAATAACGGTAGTTTTTGTAAAAATAATGGTTTTGTGTAAGCAAATATTTTGCTCCTGCATACAATTAGCTATAAAATATTAAATACTCAACGGATTTGATTTATTTAAAATTAATATAAAAGCTATCTGTGTTATATTTCAAATAACACCTTAATCAGCAATATCGGTTGCACACTTAGAATAAGATTGATAGTTTTCTTAAAATATTTAAAAACTTTTCTTAAAAAATCGATAACTTCAAAACAAATAGTTTAATCGATTTTTTTCCTTCAGCCATTCTTATTTTTTGCTAATGACCTTCCTGAATTAATCTCCCCCCCCCCATATATCATCCCAAGCAACTTTTATATAGGCAAATTTACACAATTCACTATCACTATTCACTCTGGAAGAATCATCTGATTTGAAAAATGAAAATTGAGTTTCATCTTAAAAATTAAGATGATTTTCATCCACATTGAACGGTGAAAGAAGTAGAACATCTTCCTCCTTTTGATGAAAGTGAAAGCAAATCGAACTGATGTGTCATTCGTACTGACACACAATTGGAATGTGTTAACATAACTTCAAGCCGAAAGTTTATATATTTTTATTTTATTGCTGAACGGTTTTTATTTATATAATTTTTTTAAACGTCAATAAAATTAATCAGCCAATAACTATATTTCGAACCAGACTACACCCTTCAACGGAACGCCGTAATTTGGAGGCACGTCTTGCTCTAACACGTTATCTGGGCAACTTAATAATTTAATTACTTAGTAATTTAATTTAACTACTTATAATTTTTTATGTAAATAATTCAACTTCAAAGGTTTCTCAATAAAATTTGCTGTATTCTTTTCGTGTTTATTAATTTTACAGCTTCGGTAGCTGCATCTGATAGTTATCTCAACAGTTGTGTCCATGTAGCAAATAACTTTTTCGCTCGATTAAATGGCATCTACTACCTGATAAGTTCTAGTGAACGCTCTCAAAATTGTACTATTCAGCAAATTTTTACACAACAGTTGCCAACTGTTTTCTGTGCTGATTGCGTCCAATTCTCACGAGAATGCGAGTCTCGTTCTATTGATCAGTGATCATTGAATGAAAGGATTTCTTGTTAAATAAATTTTGTTTAAGTCTGGCACTACGGTTAATAAGTTATTGGCTCGGTGAACGCAGCCCTTTTGACAACTCCGAGCAGATAGTCTAGAAAAATGGCCAACACTGGAGTGTTACCATTTGTACGCGGTGTAGATTTTACGAAAAATGATTTTAGTGTAAGTATATTTAATCAAAATGTGCATGAAAAATGCAATTAAAGTTACGTTTTTTCGCGTACACTAAAAGAAATAAATAAAAATGTGCTATAAACTACAATATAAGTGGTTTAAAATGCATCTTGCAAGGTGACAAAAAAAAATTGTGCCATTGAAGCACCAACACCAATACAGCGGCGTGTTACCTGTCAACCCGGGATTTGTCATCTTTGACGGACGGATGAACAGACAGACGACGAGTTTGTTTATAAACAAATGTACGAATGTTTGTGCTCATGATTTGTTTTTATTTTACTTTACAGGAAGATCGATTCCCACAAGCCATGCGGCTGATGACGCGTGTGCAATGGCTGAAGTTGGATCGAACGAAACTAGCGCAGATACCCGAGGAGATGGGCAATCTGCTGAAATTGGAACATCTTTCGCTAAAAAATAATGAACTCGAGAAGCTATTCGGCGAGCTAACTGAACTATCCTGCCTGCGTTCACTCAATTTGCGTAACAATCAGATAAAGAGCAGCGGCATACCACCGGAACTCTTTCATCTTGACGAGTTGACGACACTGGATTTGTCCTACAACAAGTTGAAAGAAGTGCCTGAGGGTTTGGAACGCGCCAAAAGCCTGCTTGTGCTTAATCTTAGTCACAACCAAATCGAGAGCATTCCCACGCCACTTTTTATACACCTAACGGATTTGTTGTTTTTAGATCTGTCGCACAACAAGCTAGAAACACTACCACCTCAAACAAGACGTCTTTCCAATCTACAGACCCTCATTATGGCCGATAATCCTTTGGAGCTGTTTCAGCTGCGTCAACTGCCCTCGCTGCAGAGTCTCGAGGTGCTGAACATGCGAAATACGCAACGAACTCTGCTCAACTTTCCAACCACGCTTGATAGTCTCTCCAACTTGGCTGAGCTGGATTTGTCGCTGAATTCTCTGCCGAAGGTGCCGGACTGTGTTTATAATTTGCCAAACTTGCGTCGCCTCAATCTGAGTGACAACGAAATTACGGAACTATCGTCCTCTGTAGAGTTTTGGCAGCGTTTAGAAGTGCTCAATCTGTCGCGTAATCAACTAATTGCTCTTCCAGCTGCTATTTGCAAGTTGGCCACCTTGCGTCGTTTGTATCTGAATGACAACAAACTCGATTTCGAAGGCATACCCTCGGGCATTGGCAAACTCTGCAGCATGGAGGTATTCTCCGCCTCCAACAATCTGTTGGAAATGGTGCCTGAGGGCTTGTGTCGTTGTGGCTCACTCAAGAAGCTGAATCTATCTTCCAACCGGCTTATTACATTGCCAGATGCTATACATCTGCTTACGGATCTCGATCAACTTGATTTACGTAACAATCCGGACCTCATCATGCCGCCCAAACCTAGTGAATTGACAAAAGGCTCAGGAGTTGAGTTCTATAACATTGACTTTTCGCTGCAGACCCAGCTGCGTCTAGCGGGTGCTGCCGTGCCGCCATCTGTGCCCATTACATCTACTCCCAAAGATTCAACGGCACGCAAAATACGTCTTCGCCGCGGTCCACGCACTGATTCAGCACAAGATTCCGCCAAGATTCTTAAAGGCATGAAAGATATAGCCAAAGACAAGGATGAAGGCACTGTGAGCGCGAATGGTTCTTGGGAAGCGGATGATAGTAAGCTAGAGTCCCTCAAACCAAAACGTTGGGATGAATCACTGGAAAAGCCGCAGCTAGATTACTCGAAATTTTTCGAGAAAGAAGATGGCCAACTGCCCGGACTCACTATTTGGGAGATTGAAAATTTCTTGCCCAACAAAATCGAAGAAGTGGCTCATGGCAAATTCTACGAAGGTGACTGTTACATAGTGCTTAAGACCAGCTACGACGATTTGGGTCAGTTGAATTGGGAGATATACTTTTGGATTGGAAATGCGGCTACGCTGGACAAGCGTGCCTGTGCTGCCATACATGCAGTGAACTTGCGAAATTTCCTGGGAGCACGCTGCAGGACGATACGCGAAGAGCAGAGTGAGTGTGAATTTTTATATTGTGATGAATTATGTAATTAATTAAATTCTTGTTTATTTTAGATGACGAATCTGAGGAATTCTTGGCGCTGTTTGACACTGAGCTCACCTATATTGAGGGAGGTCGCACTGCTACCGGCTTCTATACCGTAGAAGACATGCTCTATACCATACGTTTGTATCGTGTGCATTCTGCTGGTTCCTCCATACATCTAGAGCCTGTAGCAGTCGGTTTCGATTCGTTAGATCCACGCTATGCTTTCGTCTTGGATTGCGGCATAAAGATGTATATTTGGCTGGGACGCTGCTCCAAGAATACTCTAAACTCTAAAGCTCGTCTCATGACTGAGAAAATCAATAAAACAGAACGCAAGAATAAATGCGAAATTATTGTGGAAATGCAGGGTAAGTAATAATAAATTAATAATTTCACTTATTTTGAACCTAATTGTAGGTTAATCACAAAAATTATTCCTTGTACTAGGCTTATAGTTGATAGGTGTTTTAGGTGCTACAAATCTCCCTGACATTTTTTAAACATTTGTAAACTACAATCGTATAAACAACAATGTTCACATTTCGCGATAACAATATTAAATAACATAAGAATTAATAATGTAACTAAGTTATAACCACGCCACATGGTAATTATCAACCAAACAAGCAATTAACCAAGAAGAGAGAAGAGCAACTTAGTACGTACATAACCCTAATAAAGTTTATGCTTGACCTAAATAAGAACGACTTGCATTTAATATACTGGTATTAACTCACAATTTTTAAAATGGATTCACTCGCATCTATCTAATAGAACAATAGCTGTCAAGATTGATGAAGATTGTTCCAGGCCCATTTAGATTAGATCTGGTGTTCCTTAGGGGTGTCACTTGGGTCCTTTACTTTTTAATTTAATCATTAATTACGGTAGATGTTACTCAGGTCTTTTATATGCCAATTATTTGAAAATCTTTATAGAATGATGTAATACTAACCAGTTAAATCTTAATTTTGAAAAATGTATGGTCCTCACTTTTGCTCGCAAAGTAACTCCTATTGTTTATGAGTATAAGTATAACACAGGGAGAGTTAATTTGACGACCTTGGAGTCTGTTTTGACCATAAACTTTCTTTTGATACACAAGCGGAATATATAATCGCAAAGCGAACTCCCAATTCGGGTTTCTGAATAGGAGTTCCAGGAAATTTTTCGATCCCTTTACACCGAGGACAATCTTTTTTAGCCTGCTAAGATCTCAACTAGAGTATGCTTTGGTTGTATGGGGCCCCTTTTATGATGTATTGATTATCCTTGTTGAGAATATCCCAAACAGATTTTCTTTAAGAAGACTATACACTTGGGAAACAATGCATACTTATTGGGTGCGTTGCCGTCTGTTAGGCATCAGTAGTTTGTCTGATAGACGAATCTTTAATAATATTATGTCCATTAAAGATATAAATGATGGTAAAAATAATTCTTCTATATTGTAAGCTTTGATTCCATTTAATGTCCCGGCACATTATTAAGGAGAGTGAAATTTATTCTATACTCCTGAATCTCTTTCTCGATGCCTTTCAAATTGCAATATATTTGCGAATCAACTAGATTCAAGCGTGAAAAGAAATATTTTCATTAAACACCTTTAGAAAATTATTATGTGATTTTAAGCTTTGAATTAAGATACCCTAATAATCTAGTTTTTAAATTTAGTAATCTTCAAGGGCCTTAGCACAAAAGATGAATTTAAATAAATAAATAAATTCGGATTAAATATGAACTATTTTCTTTGTTTTTTTTTTTGTAAAGGTGGCAGATAGAGAGTAGGTGTGTTGAGAAGAAATTGCTGAGGCGAAAAGTGCCAGGAATACGGACATGAGAAGGGATGGAAGTGTGCAAAGGAATTTTCTGGTGCCCAGAAATAACCAGATGGCAGGAAAGGGCTATGAAGTTAGCTTTAATAGTGAGAACAACTCAAGGAATTCGTTCAGAAATTAGGGGGACAGGAGAAAAAAACCAAGGACCAAATAATTTGCTCCAATGTAGATGGTGTAAAAAATAGGCCACATAGAGAAGGAGTGTTACGCAAAGAGAAATTGGGAAAATAGATCGGGAAACGGGCAGGGGCTCCGCAAAGGCCAATAAGCTGGGAACCCCGAAGAAAGAGAGCACTCAGGCCGATTTAGATAGTAACAGAGAAATCGACGTCTGAAAAGATTGTGAATATCTGTACTTCTAAGCCAAAACAGAAGATGGTAACAGGGAATTTGACGTCAGTAGAAATTGTGTTAACAGAAAATTTGACATCTGGAAAGATTGTAAATATCTGTACACCTCATTTAAGAAAAATGAATTACATGTAAGCCCAAAATCAGAAGAAACAGTTGAGTTGTTGCAAATGACATCAGAAAATATTATAGAAGCACTAAGAGAAAGAAGAGAAAAATTCAATGTGGTAGTAGGAAAATTAAATGTGAATATAACAGGATATAAATTCAATGTGGTATTAGGAAAATTAAATGAAAATATAACAAATGGTGGTTGGCACAAAAATCTGACAGTGCTGGAGAAGGAAAAAGGTGAATGTTTTGGAATGTCCAAAGTTAATTATGTGTTTATAGAAGTTCCTTGCAAGAATGCTATAAACGGTCGATTCCGGAGCGGACACGAGTTTAGTGAAACAAAACGAAATATCGATTGAGGCAGGGAAAAGAGGCAAACAACTTAAGTGGAGCAACAAGGACTACCTGCGGACGGCATTTTAGGCCTGGATAATTTGTGGTATTAATTTATCATAAATATGTACGATAGATAAAACAGAAACTATATATAACAAAGAAGAGGGAAGTATAAAGTTACCGTTGAAACAGATAAATGAATTAGGCTCTATTAATTACAATGAGGAAGTAAAACAGAACCATACGAACAGTGAAAATTAAGATAGAAATGGAGATTCCGGTGGTAGTGGTACATAAACAGGAGATTGTTACTTACTTACTTACTTTAAGTAACAATCTTTATACTCCTAAATAAACTTACAGGAGATTGTGCCAGGAGTTTATTTAGGATAAAGTTTAACCAATTTTATTTGTAAAATTCCTTTATAATAGCACTGTACATGTCAAAAAATCAAACAAGTTTGGGACATAACATTTCAGCATAATTCGAAGACGCTGAATTTCGAGAAATTCTAGTTTGAAGGCCAAGTTCACTTTAATGCAGTTTTTGTTGTTAATTTTTGTTTATTACCTTTAGCAGCTTCATGTCTTTAGATGAAACATTTACAATCACCTGAGAAATAATTTCGTAAAGCATTTTAACCCTCAAAACCTAACCCTTAGGGTCAAAATTGACCCCATAACAAAAAAGTCGTTTCGTATAAAAGCTTTGTTTTAACAAAAAATTAAGCTTTTTTAAGCAATTTTATTCCCCTTAAATAATAGCGCTACATTAAAATACAAATGAACCCAAAGTAACTTATTAAATGGGTCCACAAAATGATCCCCAAAGTATTTAAATTCAGTGTCCTTGAATTATGCTGAAATGTTATGTCGCAAGTTTGTTTCCAAAAGAAAGTACCCGATTCATGCACATTGTAATTATTATTTAAAATTCTATTGGGTGGATATTATTATTATTCAAAAACAGTATCCAAAAAATTATCAAACCCATGAAAATGTGAAGAAGTTTTGCTTCTGCAGACTGGCTAACTTGACACACTTCTTTTTTTATTTTTTAAGTCTTACAGCACAGAAGCTATATTAAACAGAGGCCCCAGTTCGACTTCGTGTGCTCGTCGACCTCAAGTTTCGTTGTACAAGCGACCGGAGAATAGAAAAAGAAAAAAAAATAATTATGCTTTGTCTCAGCGTTCGTTTTGACGCTGCCTATACTTTTCTATAGGTGCGCTTGAAACAACTGCTGAAACAAAAGCATAATTATTTTTGTTTTGTTCTTCTATCCCCCTGACGCTTGTACAACGTAAATTCAGCGAACTTCGAACTGACACCTCTGTATGATAAAGCCTCTGCCACATAATTATGCTTTTGAGTCAGCAGTGGTTTCATGCGCACCTATAGAAAAGTATAGGCTGCGTCAAAACGAACACTGAGACAAAGCATACTTATTTTTTTTCTTCTATTCTCCTGACGCTTGTACAACGAAATTTGAGTTCGAAGAGCATTCGAAGTCGAACTAGGACCTCTGTATAATATAGCCTCTGTGCCTCTTCTGAACATTAAATTTTTAATTCTTTAGTTAAAGAATATATTTTTGTTCTTTCAGAAAAATATTTATCTAATCTTAAATTTCTTTATCCTTTTTAAAATTGAAAATACAGAATACTAACTCAGTTTGTAGTTTTTTATATAATTCTTAATAATATTAATATTATATTTTAATAATTAATAATTATAATTATTATCTTAATATTATATAATTATATAATAATATTTATATAATTTTATATAATTTTTATATAATAAAATGATAATTTTATCCTTTATCATAAAGTCCGCTATATTTTTTTTTGTGCTACAAAAAATAGTTAATTACATAATTTTGATTGGGATATTTTTTAGGTAAACATTCAGGAATGAAACTAAAAAAAGGAAGCTAATTGAAATACATTTTTTTAAAAGTCTTGAAATAGTTTTTTATACGTTTTCTAATAGAAAATATAGAAATTCTCAAATCTGCTCATTTGATAGGAAACGATAGGAAAATATTGACCATAAAAAAACAAATCATGGTGATATAAAAAGAAAAGCTACGCTCAAGAATAAAATAAATTTAATCAATTTTGCTTATTTTACTTTAAGTATAATATTGGTATCACTACATTTGTGTAATTTCCACCAGCTCATAAAAAATCCTGGCTACTGGCTTGCCTTTTGTACTCCACGGCACTTTGCTATAGGTCACTGGTAGTTTAACTTAATTTTGCTACAAGTAGCTGCTCCGTCTGCTGGTGCCTTGTTCTGTACGAGTTCTTACTACAAGTTAATGAATTGCGGAAAACCATTGAAGACTGCTGATGAAACATCTGTCCAGTCTGATGGTGTTTTGTTCTGTAAAAATATTGCTTTAGCTAACCGCTACTTCATGAACTTTTATTTGACCTAAGCCTCAAATTAAATAATGTAATTAAACTAATTTCACCCCGCAGGCGAGGAGAGCTCGGAGTTTTGGCAAAAAATTGGCAGCGATGCTGATGTGGCAGCTGAACAAAAAATACCTCACCACGTTGCCGAAAACTTTACACCCTCAATACCACGACTCTACCAAGTACAGCTCGGCATGGGCTACCTTGAATTGCCCCAGGTGGAAGTGCCCGAGCAGAAACTGGTGCACACCCTACTGCAAAGCAAAAATGTCTATCTGCTTGACTGCTATACCGATTTATTTGTTTGGTTTGGCAAAAAGTCAACGCGTCTCGTTCGCGCAGCCGCTATTAAACTATCGCGTGAGCTGTTCAACATGATAACACGTCCTACCTACGCTTTAGTTACGCGTGTGCAAGAGGGCACCGAGTCGCAAATCTTTAAATCGAAATTCACCGGCTGGGATGAGGTGATGGCGGTGGATTTTACACGCACCGCCAACTCAGTGGCTAAGACGGGAGCTGATTTAACCAAATGGGCACGTCAACAGGAGACACGCGCTGATCTGGCAGCGCTCTTTATGCCGCGCCAAAGTGCCATGCCGCTTAGCGAAGCTGAACAGCTGGAGGAGGATTGGAACTACGACTTGGAGGCCATGGAGGCGTTTGTTTTGGAAGGCAAAAAGTTTGTGCGTTTGCCAGAGGAGGAGTTGGGCCACTTTTATACCGGCGAATGTTATGTTTTTCTCTGTCGCTACTGCCTGCCCGTAGATGATGATGATGAGGGTGCGGCAGACGACAGCAAGCCACCGCCCGACGATGAGATTCAGTGCGTTGTCTACTTTTGGCAAGGCCGCAATGCAGGCAATATGGGCTGGCTAACATTCACCTTTACGTTGCAAAAGAAATTCAAAGCCATGTTTGGCGAAGAGCTGGAAGTGGTGCGTATACATCAGCAGCAGGAGAACCTCAAGTTTATGGCACATTTCAAACGTAAGTTCATCATACATACGGGCAAAAGAAAGGACAAGATAAAGACGGCTGATAGCAAAGCGGCAGTGGAGTTCTTTCATTTACGCTCCAATGGTGGAGCCTTGTGTACACGGCTTATACAGATAACACCAGATGCGGTGCACTTGAATTCGGCATTCTGGTGGGTTTCAGATATAATTTTCTTAAAATTACAAAAATAAGCAATTTGTTTTATTTGCAGCTATATACTCTATGTGCCATTTGAGACTGAAGATGAGTCTCAGTCGGGCATCGTATATGTTTGGCTGGGCTCCAAGTCAGTGCCTGAAGAAGCTAAACTGGTACAGGACGTAGCAGAGGATATGTTTAACAATCCATGGGTCAGTCTGCAGGTTGGTTATAAGCCATTAGTTGTGTTGTGTCAGTGAAAATTTGATCCGCTTTTCTTGCTCATCAGATCCTAAACGAAGGCGAGGAGCCGGAAAACTTTTTCTGGGTAGCACTGGGCGGACGCAAGCCTTATGAGCAAGGTGCTGAATTTATGCAATTTACACGCCTATTTCGTTGTTCCAACGAAAAGGGCTACTTTACTGTTGCCGAGAAATGCTCTGACTTTTGTCAGGACGACTTGGCCGATGATGACATTATGATTTTGGACAATGGTGAACAGGTGTTTCTTTGGTTGGGCTCACGGTGCAGCGAAGTGGAAATTAAATTGGCCTACAAATCAGCACAAGTATGAAGCAGTTGTTTTTCTCTTTGAAGCATTAATTAAAAAAAGTATTCTTTTATTTTCGCAGGTTTACATACAGCACATGCGCATCAAGCAGCCCGAACGACCACGCAAACTTTTCTTGACGCTCAAAAATAAGGAATCGAAACGTTTTACTAAATGCTTTCATGGCTGGAGCACTCATAAGTCACCTCCGGAATAAATTGGATTAGCGTCGAATTGCGTGTGGATGTGGCTAACTTAATAGCACAAGTTTTTGTATTCATGACAAAGCGTTTCAACTATTTTGCTTGCGCTTTCTATTTTTAATTTTTTTGTATTTTAATTTGTTTGTCTAACGTCTCTACTAAATCCTTCCTAATTATCTATAATCTTAACTGTATTTTAACCATTAAATGTATTAACTTATTTTTGCACATTTTATTTGCTGATTCTGTACTAGAAAAATGCTTAACACAAGTATTCTTCAATTTATACCCCAATAATTCTATAATCTATGCTATTCTATGTAATATAAAATAATATATGATACTTATAAAAACAGCAATGATTTTTTAATTCAAAAGCATGGTTTATATTTAGAGAAAAGTGTGTGTTTAAAACAAAATAAAACCTTCTTCAAAAGCATTCTCCAAACAATTGGGATTTTCGAAAAATGTTTGACTTCCTCATGTGTCTAAATGAATTGAAAGGCATTTTTAAACATTCATTAGAATTGTTTTATTGAAGTTTTTCTTGCAATTTTTGATTGCACTTACACATTCACATAAACTAGTAAATTAAATTTTTTTTTATGTTATAACATTTAAGAATTGCTTTTTGGGCTGTTTCTATTAATAATTCAACAAAATTTTTAAAAACTATCCCAACCAGCTTGCTTTGGCTTTGGCCGATAAATCATTAATTTGTTGCTTGACTCAGCAATCGATTAGTTAGTTTCGCAATGAAACTAATTTTTTTTTATGATAACGTCAAGGCCTTGGAAGCTATACAAAGTGACAAATGCTCGTATACACTCTTGTAGTAATATTTACGAGCATGTATTTTTTTTTACTTTATTGTAGACTTTACTGTATGCTTATCGAGTATTTATAATACCAAGTAAATTATCTTTTGCAAATTTAAGCTTTAGAATTACATCAACAAGAATCGTTTTTATTTTATCGCACAACAATTAAGTATGGCGCATAGACAGACAACAATGACATCAATAAATTTTAATTTCTTTAAAAATTTAACTTTATATACAATTTATATTATATTTTCATTTTCTAAATCACAGTTTAGTTAAGTTTATCTTAGAGCGTAATATGTTTATATTCATTAAAGTGATTGCACAATTTTTGGTTAACAGTTTTTTATATCTTACACTTAAGCGAATCAAAATACATTGAATGTAAATTTTCAATGTACTAATACAAAACACTAATGATGTTTTAAAACAACAAATTTAAACTATTAACAACAAATATATAAACAGGGATGATTATGGGCAAACTTAAACTAGCTGAGCTGTTACAAATAGTTCAACAAACAACATTTAGGCTTGAGTCAATAACGAACGAGTTCACGAAAAGTTTATACTCAGCGAAAATTATACAATTGGAAGTAGTACAAAATAAAAACAACAAAAATAGCCGCAAAATATCAGTAATCCAAACGTTTTTTCAGACGAAATATATCGGCGTTGTCTAGCGTGGTGCTGTTATCCATATTGAGCGTGCGCAGCGAGCTGAGCGACATCAGGCGTTCCTCGATATCGGTGTACATGCGGCGACAGCGATACACCGAAAGCGTCTAAAATGATGATATTATAATCAAATGTTTGGATCAATAAAAAAGAAAAGCAAGTTGTTTGGAATACTTTACCTGCAGCACTTTGCAGTTGATCAGTATTGAGTCTAAGCTGTGATCGGTGAGCTGTGTGCAGCCGCTGATATGCAGTGCACGTAAGCGTCGCAACTTGCTGCTAACCACTTGGATAGTTTTGTCATTGATGTTATAGCAATCGGACAGATCTAGCTCTTCAATGGACGGACAGTTTTGCACTAGCGCCTCCATGCCAACGAGCGACACCTGCTGACAGTTGGAGAGCAGCAATCGTTGCAGTTCCAAAAATTTAAAGCCATACTTGAGCGAAACATCAGAGATCTTGTTGCAGCCTTTGAGATTGAGCGAACGCAATCCTTTGAGCCGTTGTATGGACACGCCTACAATATCAGGTTCTGCACCATCGATGAGATTGTGTTCATATATGGCCAGCATGGCTTTCTTGCGATTCGCATCGCGTACAATATCCTCCTCCGCTTTGCTGCGAAGTGAAATCTTCATGGGACGCGTTTCGGAGCTGAGATACTCGGCCAATGAGCCTGTTAACGTTGGATGAAAACTGTGCACCGAGTTGCTTTTGTTCAGTGAGATTTGCTTTTCCACATTGATGCCGGTGAGCGCTGCATCTGTGATCTACGTAAAATCGAACAAATACAATTTTAAACAAATACATAAGGAATACTTATCTACAACTAGCCGGCATTTTGAACAAAAGTTTTTTAAAATTTTAGTATATTTTTTGGTTAAAAAATAATTACCAAACAATTTTTGATTAGTTTTATAACCTATAACCGTTTTTAGAGTATTAAATAGATCAAATAAAATATTGCTGTAAAAAATACGTCGTTTGGTATATTTTATGCACATTAAACTTTAAAAATTTTAGTATAGGTACCAGAGATCTGCAACAAATACCTAAAAATAAGTAGTACTCGAGTACTATTCGTTCACAACTCAGTGATTCAAATCAGAGATTTGCTATGAATCACATTTTCGAATCATGAGCCACTTGCTCAAAAATGAGTATGAATAAGTATAAATGTAAGTATAAGTAAAAGTAAAAGTACAAGTATAAGTATAATGACTTTCTATCAGTAGTTAAATAGTTTCAATGTTTTATTCGCTGATGACCTCAAACTTTTCCATTCAATACATTCTTTTACCGACGTTATTCTTCTTCGGAATGATATTGAGTCTATCTTGGCATGGTGCGTGTTGAATCTCTAAATGCTTATGTTTTTAATTTTCTAGAGCTTCATTGTCTATAATTTAACATTATTTAGTAAACTCTTGTCAACTAGAGAGAGATTCTTGTAAGAAAGACCTCGGTATTTTGTTTGACACTAGTATAAATTTTAAAGAACATATCAATATCATCATCAATAAGTCTAACTCTATGTTAGCCTTTTTAATCAGAAACGCAAAAGAATTTAAAAATTCCTACACCCTTAAACTTCTTTACACTTCTCTGGTTCAAGCTCATTTAGATTATAGCTCTGTTGTTTGGAATCCATGCTCCTCAACTCATGCTTTAAGAATTGAAAGGGTAAAAAAATGTACGAAATTTATGGTTTTCCAATTAAACTGGAATCTTCTTAGTCCTCTTCTTTATAGTACAAGATGTGCCCTGATAAATATCCGATCCTTTAATTCCATGCGCCGAATTAAATCCATTATTTTTATTCGCGACTTGTTCTACCATCACATTCAAGACCCTTCGCTACTTGCAATGCTGGTCTTTATTTCACCATTTCGGTATCTTCGAAGTAAATTTAATTTTCGTGTTCTCTTACATAGATGTGTTTATACTCGAAACGAACCAATTCGTTTTAAATCTCATCTCATGCTTCTTCAAATATTTTATTCTTGATAATTGTACTAATTTTGCAGTTTTAACTTTTTTCCATTGTTTTTTTTTTATAATTTCTGTTTGTTGTATATAAATTTTGAATATGGCACACCGTCTTCAAAATAAACACAACTCAAAATTTTTACATTTTCAGGAGGAGCAAAAAACAATTTTTTTTCTTCAAGGGACTCCATCAAAAACAAAAAGATAAAATTTTTTTTTAATTAAAAACTAAGAATATGTGTACAAAATTAAAACAGCCGATGTAGATGACCACTACAAATAGTTTTACATGAAAAAGAAAAAAAAATGAAAATTTTGAGTTGTGCCTCTTTTGAAGAGGGTGTGGGATATATTCTTTTTAATTATTGGATGTTATTTAAATTTTTAAATAAATAAAAAATTTTGCGGACAATATTATTCTCTCATGCATTCCATATAAAGCATATTAAAAATATTAAAATTATCTCTATAAAATTTTAAAATTTTTAATACACACGAAAACGTGCCGTATTTTAATATACAAAGAAATAAATAAATAAATCAAATAAAATAAAATAAAATAAAATAAAATAAAATAAAATAAAATAAAATAAAATAAAATAAAATAAAATAAAATAAAATAAAATAAAATAAAATAAAATAAAATAAAATAAAATAAAATAAAATAAAATAAAATAAAATAAAATAAAATAAAATAAAATAAAATAAAATAAAATAAAATAAAATAAAATAAAATAAAATAAAATAAAATAAAATAAAATAAAATAAAATAAAATAAAATAAAATAAAATAAAATAAAATAAAATAAAATAAAATAAAATAAAATAAAATAAAATAAAATAAAATAAAATAAAATAAAATAAAATAAAATAAAATAAAATAAAATAAAATAAAATAAAATAAAATAAAATAAAATAAAATAAAATAAAATAAAATAAAATAAAATAAAATAAAATAAAATAAAATAAAATAAAATAAAATAAAATAAAATAAAATAAAATAAAATAAAATAAAATAAAATAAAATCAAATAAAATAAAATAAAATCAAATAAAATAAAATAATATGAAAGAAAGTTTTCTTGTTTTTGTATTTGCAAACAAGAAAATTTCTTTACACTTTAACTAGAAGCAATTTAAAATTTATTCTTCACCAAAGGAAGTGTATAAATTTTTATAAAAAGTGTAAAAAAGTACTCTAAAAACTTACATAATTTTATATATATCGTCACAAAAAATGCAAGAAGGTATAACAAAAAATTCAAAATCGACTTTTTGATTAATTATGATGCATCGTATCAAAATTCATATTCCTGCAAAACTTTACACTCCTACAACTAAAAACAACGTTTTTATTAACAAAATTCTAAAAGTCCTCAGTGCAAGCGCTTGCGAAATTTTCTTGCTTCTGTAAAATTATAAAAAGTGTTGCTAGGACTTCTTGCAATTTAGGTGACGATATGTAGACACCTACTTTAAGGAGTGTATATGACACTCCAATAAGTAGTGTATGAATTTGTATAGAAAGTTTAAAAATACTCCATAAGTACTGTTAAAAAAATTAGTGTATGTATTTTCAAAATGCCGTCTGTGAAACATACAGTAAAATTTGAAGTCTATGTTCGAGCGGAGGGTGGTCTGGGACCAAATCATAAATTAATAAAGGACAAATAAATCAAATCAACTCTTCTTACCCTAAAGCAGTCCTCCAAACTTAGCTCGCGTAGCCAACGCAGGTGATCGATGACGCACTGCACCGACTCGTCAGTGACACCATTTATGCATGAACCAATATTGAGCACTCTCAACTCGCGCAAGTTTTGGGCGCACTGTTTAATGCAAGCCTCGCAGAGGTTCAAATGCGACAGATATAACTCGCGCAGCACTGTATTCGGGGCGCGTGCCACACCCTGCATAATACCATCGCTTCCGATGCCATCACAGTTGGAAAGATTTAAATAGCGCAACCGCGTCAGATTTGCCAGCATTATGGCTCCACTATTACTCAACTTTGCGCAACCCTTGATGTTAAGCGATTCCAACAGAGGAGTTGAAACTACCAAACATTCAATGCAACCATCCGTAATGCACGTATCGGATAGATCGAGTTCCAGCAGCAAAGGCTGAGTCTGCAAAAATGCGTTAATGCCGTTTGGATTCAACTGACGACAAGCACTCAAATGCAGACGCTCCAACTGTAAACCATCCTCCAGTTCACGCAAAGCTGTCATGGCGGCACCACCTATCAAAGTGTTGCTAAAATTGAGCTCACGCAACGTCTTGCGATGAGCCGCAATTACATGTAAAATAAATTTAAATGTCAATATTGACTCGCTGGGCTGTAAGCCCTGTTCCTCCGGGTAAAAACGTCGTTGTATGGCGCAGTGGTAGGCAATGTGGCAGCCGGACATATCCAGCGATACCAGTGCCTGTGTGAGCGATGCCAGACGCAGCAGTATAGCGTCTGAAAGATACTGATTGTAGCGCAGCGAGAGAGACTTTAACTTGGACATAGTTTTCAAAATACTCTGTTGATCTTCGATGGAGTCGAGAAACTGGCCGGCCATAAAGAGCGGTGAGCAACGTGTCACTGTCAAATCACGCAGCTGCTGCATATGCTGCAGTAGATGGCAGAACTGCTTGTCATTTAGATCCACACTATCGAACGTAATGGAACGTGTTGATTTGCTCAACTGTGGCAAAAACTGCTCGAGTGAGCCGAAGGTGACTTCATCCAAATACAGCTGGCTGAAGCAACGTTCACTGGTCAAAAAGAGCCGTGCAGGTGGTAGCTTATCAGCTAGACAAAGCTTGGCAAATCTAACACAAGCGTTGGACTGAAATTCGGCATACTGCGAAGCACCCAACCAGCGGCGACATGTTGCGGCAGCGGCCTGAAGATCGGCAAAGTGTAGGTGGCGAAAAATTACAACGATTATCTGTGGAGAAAGTGTAGAGTGAGAATGAGGCTAATTAAATGCACTCAACAGTTGAATGTGATATAAGTATGATAATAAAATTTTTATCACGCTAGAAAGCTTAAAAAATAATTGATGTAAAGCTGCTAACTGATGCGTCATGGCCAAGGCTATCCGCCCTCAGATAGCTAGAGAAACAAGCAGTTCGTGGAAAAAGAGCATCTGACTGGTTTTTAGCGTCACGGTCACGTGCAGTCTTTGCAATGAAAAGAAGAAAAAACTATTTGTTAGCACTGCTAGGCAAGCTTACCTCCATTGGTAGATCCGCATAACTGGGTTCCATGTCATTAAAGTCGTCCAGGACATCCATTTTCTTGAGCTCAAACTATTTTTAGTTTTTATTGTTACTTTACTTGCTAAATTATTTGCCTATGTTTTGGCTTATTTTAATGCCCTTTCTGCTTGTACAGAAAACAACTCCAGCTGACTGAATCTCGCCCACAACCTACACTGCCACTAAACACTGAAGCTTTCTTTCGTTTTCTTCTGTTATGAATAACAAAACTTTTGTTTTTATTTATTATTTATATAATATTTAGCTAAGCAAATATTGGTTCATTTGGAATTTCGCGTTTGTTCAGCTTGACGTTTCTTGCTCTATTACGCACTTACGCGCATTCGACTCAGTCCTTTTTACTGTCAAAACAATCAGCTGTTTTCTTTTGTTGTGTATCTCTGTTTATGTTTAAAAACTCTCTGTTGTGATTTCCTCTTTCTTTGAATATTGGTGATGTGCATGTGAGCAAATTAATCGATCTTTCAACTAATGCTAGCTTAGTCGAAACGTGTGCGATAATTGTGCAGGTGTCATACCAGGGTGGGGAAAAGTATGGTCGATTTAATGCCTAGGTGCATTCAATTTGAAAGTGCTTTCTGGTAAAGAACTAAAAAAAATATGATTGACCGAACAAAAAATCGATTACTCAACTAGCTATCGAGTTATCGAATTTTTTAGTTTTTTTGTTGCTAAAAGATCTTCAAAAACATCCACTTCTTTGCCAATAACCAATGGATTTAAAAGATTGGTATGTCATATGAAAGAAAATTAAATTACCTTTTCAATGATATACAATAAATATATCATTGCAAGCGTATTTGTAATTTTATAAGCAAAACTATATTATATTTGAAATTTGCAAATAAAAAGCCGTTATTTTCTGCTTAATTTGCGTTATTCAGGTACTAAAATTATATTTTATTTTTAAAGCTTACAATTTAACCTTTCGTTTGATATAGTTATATATATATATATATATATTCTTTACAATTTTCACTATATTACATAAAATTAATAAATATTGCTATTTGCTATTGTATTGTCCAAAATATTCAAATAAAAAAATCGATTTTTGACTTTTCATTTCTTTTAAATATTTCAATGAACGATTTTTTCGAATTCGATTTTTTTGCCTATCAAACTCGGTTTTTCGACTCTTTCCATTATCTCTTACATAATTTTTATACACTGAGAATAAAAGAGTTCAAAACGTGATAACCTCAATTCAAAGCATATTTGAAAATAAACATATATTTTTTAATAAAACTTTTTTAGTATGTTTTGAAATCCTTGTTTTATTAAAGTGTATTAATTAAACAAAGGTAAAAACAAATTAAAAGAAAACAAACATAAAACTAAATAAATCCTTTTTGACTAGATTTCAAGGAACACCTGTAAAAAAATAAAAGTGAATTGGAACTGATTTCACTTATATTACGATTATTAAATAATTTAAATTGTGTTACGATATTATTTTTGTCAAATCAGATGTCCTCACCAATTGAATGCAGAAAGGCTAACATATTGACATTTTTAGGAGAAAGGCGGTTTCGTAATTGGTTGGCGATAATACCTGCATGCGAAAACAAGCGTTCACAACGTACAGATGTTGCATCTATAGACAACATTTTTTTTGCAATATCCCATACGAAAGGTAACACAACTAGCATTGTATCCTATAATAAAAATGGATATTTTTTAATTTACGATTTGCTATTGGTTGGGCATATTTGCGTAGTTGAATAGGAATTCCATCAACTTCAAACTTGTAGTACTTTCGGCAACGCTGACACAAATTAACATTATATTAGGGATATTCACGGGTTGATGCGAAACGCAGTTGCGACGATGCGAAAATGCATGATTGCGAACTTTCGCATCATTCCAACAACAAACACATTGGAAGCAATTTTGCAACTCTTCTTGAATTACGCACTGCTCAAACCAATTGCGAGAACACACAAGCAGTGATGCTAATAGGGTTGTTCACATTTCAAACCGCTCATCAAATCATTTGTCAAATCGTTTGACCACAAAAGTGTTCAGACTCATCAAATTTTTCGTCAAATTTCATTTTATCTTGAACACCGAAGTAAGCACATCGCGATGACGAAAAATTTTTAATACCAATATTATTAAAATCGTATTGGAAGAAGATGAAATTATTTTATATATTAATATAAATTATTTGCAACAGTTATTTATTATTTTCTCGCTCCCTCTTTTGCCACGATGTGCTCAGGTTGAAAACTTTTTTGAACTGACAAAATCGTACTACACAATTTGACGAGTGTTCACACTCGTCAAATCATTCGTAAAATCAGCAGAAAAATCAAAAAATTTTGATTTACATCAAACGATTTGACCAACGATTTGATGAGTGTTCACACTCGTCAAATCGCCATCAATTCCATACAAATTCTGTTGGTCAAATCATTTGTCAAATCAGTTTATGATCGATTTGATGAGCGGTTTAAAATGTGAACAGCCCTAATCTGATGACTCATGTTTTGGTTGTTTTCGAACGTAGTTGCCACCTGGGTAAAACTTTAAAATGTTTTTTTTGTACGTAGATTTTAATAACTTTTTATAATTTTGAAATAAGGTGGCAAAATATTTACTGTTCATTCGACATTTAATTTTATTGCATAATTAAGTTGCAATATTGATGTTCACTCGTTTGTGCGCAAAATATATTGCACTTTCACATTATTGCAATTCGCAACAACCCGTGAATACCCCTATTGTTTTCTCAAAGTTGGCTGCGTTTTTGGTGAATTGAACGCATCAGTGTTGCTCTTGTGTAGCAATCGTTTTTCACTAAGGGAAGTTTTATCGATGCAAACCTAATTGATATTAGGGCTATTCCCAGTTACGGGCAAATAGCTTTGCAAATGTATGCCCTACCAAATATTTGCCATCAACTGTGAGCACACTTTTTAGAACACTGTTGCAAGCAAAACTCACAGCTGTTTTGGAGGAAAAAAAAACACAACACGAACAGTATTTGTGGTGTTTTTGATTTTTATTTATCAAAGTGTATTATTTATCAAAGTGAGTTCCATATCAGAGTCTGTTAATCTTGTTTTATTAGCGGCGTTTGGTTAAAATGTGACAGCTGATTGATTGGCAAATAAGAGTTGCCCATGCTCGACTGTATGCAATGCGATTTTAGTGTTGCAAATTTGACACAGTCGGGCAAATGCAAATCTGTACATTTTGTTGTTGTGTTGGAAATATTTGCCATCATAGTTTGCAAATGCCACGATGCCACGCTATTTGCCCGTAATCGGGAATAGCCCTATTGTAACAGAATGATAATAATAATTATGAATAAAAAAAATGTTCACAAAAACCTAAAATAGTCGATAACAAATCGATTTTCGACTAATAACTGAAATCATTAATCGACTTTAAAAAGTCGAAATTTTTATGAAAAAGTCGACTTTTCGACTGCTCGACTATACATCCCTAGTCCAAAACTGATCAACTAAAAATTTCAACTTCTTTTCGCTTTCTAGAAAATCCTATCCATTTATATAAATATTACAGCTACAATATTGCCTTAAGAACAATTATTTATTGTAATGGTTATATAAGAAAATATGGAATAAGAATACAAAACAACTAAGCTAAATATGTTTGAATTAACAACTTTCCGTACAAGGGCAAAGCATTTCATCATAAAAAATACACCATAAAAAATCAAATAAATCATACATATTATATACCAAATAAAAGATAAATTTTGAAGTTTCAATAATTTGTTTTTTATTATCCATATTAATAACGGTAGTTTTTGAGAAAATAACAGTTTTATGTAAACAAATACTTTACTTTTGCATAAATACAGCTATAAAACATTAAATTCTCAACAGATTTGATATATTACCTTTAAAATAATTTCTTAAACAGCGATATCGGTTATACACGAAGAAAAATAAAGCCAATTTTCTTACCCGATCTAAAAAATTTTTTAAAATCGATAACTTGAGAACAAATAGATAAATGAATTTTTCCTTCGGCCATTTTTTTAAAAGTTCTTCATGAATCCATTTTCAAATCGTGGCGCCCCGGAAGTCATAGTCTCCCCAATGCCTACTCTAATTGCATTTTTCTGTATCACGAAGAAGCACACCAACGATGAGAAAGACACGAAAAGCAATACTGTCCTCCATACAAAATTGTATTGCTTCTCGTGTCTTTCTCATCGTTGGTGTGCTTCTTCGTGATACAGAATAATGCAGAAAATTTCATTATTATTGTGAGCTTTCTGACATTATTTCTATAGAATTTTTTGTCAGAAAGCTTACACTAATTTAAGAGTTGACATTAAAATATTTATTTTTTATTTTTTTTAATAAATTTTTATTAAAAAAGTACCGAGAACAATCGATATCAATTTAGTACCTTTTGCATGTTATGGGCAAAAAATAACATTAAAAAATGGAAAAGCATTTTAAATTGAACAAACATATTTATATATGTATGCAACCATGTGCAAGTATATTGTTTTTTCTTCTTCTTAGTTTTAATTATATTAATTTGTTAAATATTTGCCGAAAACAACAGAATTTACATTAAGTTAAAATTTTGATGAAATGTGACAGAATGCAATTTATTGTAAGCATATTATGCTTGATTTTTTCTTTTCGCGCAAAAAAAATTTCTTGTTATTGAATAATAAACTCGATTTTTAAAGTCTAAAGAAGTGCTAATCTTGCATTAAATGACTATATAAAGATCTATAGTCAATAATAATCTTCTTGTAAAGTAAAGGGGTAAGAAACTTTATAATATTACCAGTAATCTACTTAAAAAAAATTACCCCACACAAATGAAAAAATAATATAAAATTAAGTTAAAAACTTTCCTGTGTTTTTTTAATCTAAAACAATTTTAGTTGAATATACTAATTTTTTTTAACATTAAAAAGAGCCCGGAACAGAATATACTCATTACTGCAATATCTATACATTAAAAGGTATAATATACATTGAATTACCAATTTTAGTTATAAAAGTACTCTTTTATGTTCTGGTGGATACCATTGCATCGAATCCAAATTGGTTGAAGTCACAGAATTACAAGGTAAGCTCAGATTGAAGTAGAATGTGATGTCAAGGTCAGGTGCTCGAAAGAAGTTTTTTATTGTTGTTGTTGCTTTGATCATTCGACGTTTATGGTCTTCACAGATTTTTTGCTGGAAAACTTGACTACTGAATGGTCATACAAAAAATTAGCTTAACTTGTAATTGTATCACAAAATAAAAAATATAAACCGATTTGAAAACTTTTCAAATATGTTTCTATTTTATCAGAAAAACTCAAGCTGAATATAAATTGGACAATAATTTTTTTATCACTGAAAAAGTCAAGTTTAAATTGTTATTTTTCGACAGAATATAAATAATAAAAAATTAACTCTTGTAAAGTGATTTTTATTGCAGGGGAAAAAATAACAACTTTTTGAGACTTTTATTTTTTCGGCTAATTTAACTCTTATTTTTCAATTTTTATTCTTCAGTCAAAAAATAAAAATCAGTTTCGGACTTTTATTCATTCTGTTTTTTTAAAAAATCATTTTCGGACTTTTATTTTTCCTGTGGGAAATAAAAATCCTTTTTGTGTAATTTCTTTGATATTGTAGTTAAATATTTTTTTTTTAAATTTGTGTAAATTCTGTTGTATATTTTCCCTCCATATAATTGTTTTCTCCGAAAACCTCTAAAAAAACTTTATACAGAATACAAAGACACTAGCCCATTTTTCTTATGCTGGCTTTATAAAGGATGATTTTTTAAGCGTTTGGTTTTTGAAAATTGGGAAAAAACTAGAAAATTTGCAACAGTGAATAAAATATTTATTTGGAGCATTACATCAATGCCTGCTCAAAATATATTATTTCAGCGTCTTCCTTTAATTAAAAATTTTGTTTTGTTTATTGTGTATTATGTATAAAGTCATTTTTAAGAGTTTTTCGGAAAAAACAATTTAATGGTGGGAAAATATACAACATAATTTACACAAATTTAAAGAAAATTAATTTAGCTACAATATTAAAGAAGTTACAAAAAAGAATTTTTATTTCCAACCGAAAAAAAATAAAAGTCCGCAAATGATTTTTTTGAAAGACAGAAAATAATTTATTTTTTGACTGAAAAAGAAAGGTTGAAAAATAACAGTTAAATTAGCCGAAAAAATAAAAGTTCGAAATATTCGTAATTTTTTCTTTGCAATAAAAATCACTTTCCAAGAGTATTTTTTTTTTAAAATAACAGTTAAAAGCTGCGTTTCATTCGCTTCAAAATAATCCAGATTATTTTTTTTAAATGTAAAGCAAAAACAAAAATAATAATCTTATAACAAATAGGATCATTTTTGCTATCCATATAAAATTGTGATAAAGCCTTT
The DNA here is from genome assembly GCA_963920525.1 of Dichetophora obliterata. Taxonomy (NCBI): domain Eukaryota; kingdom Metazoa; phylum Arthropoda; class Insecta; order Diptera; family Sciomyzidae; genus Dichetophora; species Dichetophora obliterata. Next base: position 259,360,004 of record OY986437.1, read on the forward strand.
AAAAAGTTTTAGACACTGGTGCCACACCTGTATATTTTTATGAGTTATCAGTTCATTTTTTGAATTAATAGTTTGCATGATACAATCACTATTAGGTAGCCTTGACAGCTACCTATTTTCTGCGACCATAGAATGTGAAACAAAAGAAAACAAGATAAACATCGTGTACGACACACATTGGCCGCATTCAGCGAAGCCAACAATTGCACTTAAATTATTTTTATAATTGCATAATAATAATAATAATTAAATTAAATAATTTAAAATTTTTCTGACGTTAAGAGTAAAACAAGTTGATACGAAAACGTCGTTCACTATGGTATGCTACCATAATAGTTCACAACAGTTGTTAACGACACACGTTCTCATGATACCTAATAGTTATTGTATCATGATTATTTGTTTGAATTGAATTTTGACTGCAACGGTAGTGCCCTCTACGAGTCGTTTTCCTTGCCGTTCCTTTGAGAAAATTTGTTATCGCGATTATATTAAGGCGAAAGGAACGCAGCTAAAGATTGATTTTAGGACTTTTCTTGAATATCAAAACTATTTCGAAAAGATATTTCAATGAATTCATATTAATAAAGACCTCATATTCCTGCGATATCTGCAAGACCATGCTTTTTTTGATAAAAATTTTTCGATAACAGTTATTTGTGGTCCCTGATTTTTTCATTCAAATAACATTTAACAAACTTTAAAGCTGATTCTTGAAAATTTGATTTTAAGGGTATTTACATATATAACATACATATAGTAAAAAAATACTACATAAAGTATAGATTGTGCAGATTGTGGTAAATTATTATATTTTTTTACACTTTTTTCTTCTCTACGTTTTAAAAAATAAATTTTTGAAAAATTATACATTTAGTTTTAATAAAATAAAATTAATTATTATAAATACAGTGGGACTTTGGGCTATGTATTTTGCAAAGTTTTGTATTTAAACTCAATGTAGTTGATTTTTATCGATGTCAAAAAATTTCCTAGAAATATCTAATTTATCACAAATAAACAATACATTAACCAATAAATATAATTGTGAATACCCTTTTTATTTTATTATTAAAATTATAACAATAAGCCTTTTAATTTTTTAAAATTATAAGCTCTTAGATAACTTTTAATAAGTCCAGTGAGCATTTGCAATCATAACTTCAAGTATGCAAGAAAATAAAAGTTTCTGGAAAGCAAAATATGATAAGTTTGCGTTACTCTCATCTTCTGGCCAGACATTTTAATGCCTCCCATTGTTTCACTTACGAAAAATACAATCAACACAAGTTTCAGCAACTTTGCATTCCATAAACTTTGGCGCTTTGCCAGAACGAAACTGACATTTGACTTCGCTTTTCTATTGGCGAATTAAAAATGCATGCCACAATAAGAGAAGAAAAAAATGTACGCGTCTGATTAAACGCGACTAGCTAACAATAAAGAGAGGAGCAATAAAGAGATGAAATAATTTGGTATGCAAGTGAAATATTGACCGACAAAACAGCAGTTATGGAAGGAGTTATCTAACTTGGTTTACTGGAGTCACAAGACAAGTTGCAACATCAGACACGTGCGGCATATTGTAACCTCTTGGCTAAATGAATTTTCGACTATGTACATAGTTTGAGGTCACGTTATTGTTGTTGTTTTAATAACAACTTGTTGGTAACCCGGTGCCAGGTTACAAATCATAATGACCCCAAAGTGCGACTAGCCGCGCGCCTGAGTTACACGCACTTCAAATGTACGTTTTCATATGAAATTTTTTATGACATAATTTTTACCTTACACCATCAACACTTTTATTGCGGACCAAACTACTTTTTTTTCTCCTTCTTCTACTGATATTTTTCTACACTAACTACGTTGTCAAAATTTTATGACCCTTAATAAAATCCATATCATACCAACAGCTTGTAGCTCCAAGTGCTAAACATGCGCGCAATATTGTTAATAGAGCTGTTATTGTGGTGCGTACGCGGCGGCTATCTATAAACAGTAATAATAGCTAAGGTTACATTTTCTATGCGCAACTTGTCAAATTTCGAATTCGCCCGTCTTGGAGCTTCTTGGCATGAAGCCGACTCGACCTTTGCTTAGATGCTGCTTGCTACACCGACGTTGAATCAAGTGGTGTCCATTGTGATAGTGACCGGTTTGTCACACTCTGAGGCCAGGCACGTCTCGTTTGTAGAGGTTGATGTATGTTTGTTTGTTGTAATAATGATTTAACTTAAGATTGTGGCTGAAACAAATTTTAAAGTTCTTGTGTCTTCTGGGGCAATTTTTCGTTTACTCTTTTTATAGGACTTTTTTAATGTTGTACGCAGAATTGCAATTAAAAAATTTGTCTTATATTTTTTTAGACCTTTTTTGTTGTAGTTTAGTGAAACATGTTGCTTTTTGACCATGTCTTAATTGGGACTTTTAGCAGGAAACAAGCGATTTTATGCTATACGGCTATTCAGCTACCGTTTTCCCGTTTTTGAAATGTTTTTAATTCTACAGAATTTTATTCAACGTTATGTTCATTATTGACAACGTGATTTTGTAATTCATTGGAGTCATTGACTTGAGATGGAAATGTTAAGGAGGTGAGGTTTTCGATATCCCAACTTACAAATAGGAAAGGCCAAAATTTACTTTTAAAAATGACTGAAATAAAAATTTGCATAAATATCTGCCAGAATTGTTCAAAAGTTGTAAATATTTTTATATATTTAGGGTATTCACAAGGTGTGCTATCATGTCATAATGTCATATTGTCCTAAGATTTTACACTAGTTTAAACATTTTATTGTTGCCTTCCATATAAAAAAAGTACTAATATATTACAACTCTGCAAGCTATGTTTATTGAAGTGTCGTTATCAAACTACTGTTTCTTATTTGCATTTATTTATCTTGTAAATTTTAGTTGTAAAATTTTAGGACAATATGACAATATGACATGATAGCACACCTTGTGAATACCCTAATTAAGTTTTTCAATATTTATACGATAACCCTTTCCAGGGCACTGTAAGAAAACAGTAAAAAAACGAAAGTTGTAGGCTTTTTTGTTTGCTTTCATCGCTTAAAGTAATATATTTAAAACAAATTTTAAAATTGTCCTTTCCTGACACTTTCAAAATTAGTAGGCTGTTCCTGAACTGTAAATTTTTAGTCCAATCTATCAGTTTTGCAGATTTTAGTTCGAGAATCGTTCCCGTACTCGATAAAATAGTAAAAGAGAGTACAACCGAGAGAGTAAAAAATTCCCCTACCTGTTGAAAGCTACAAGTTTTAGCACTAGAAATTTATTCTGATAAAAATGGTAAAAGTGTCAAACTGCTTAAAGTCAGCTATTTACAAGTTAGCAAAGCAATTAAATAATATAAAAAGATCTTTAAAATAAATAAAAACTATTGGAATGGAAACTAGAAACATTGTAAATTGTGTAAAAACTAAATGGTAATACTAATTCTAGAATTAATTTCAATTTTGTAATACCACAATGTAACAATTTTTCTTAATTTTGACAAACGATTTTATTTGACAGATTACAAAATTTTAGTCCGAATATACCGCGTGTTTCCGTACTTTTTTGTGTTTTTCTTTATTTTTCAGAATTTTTTTTAACTACTCTCACGCTTTTGACAGTTTTACTATTTTTATTCCAAAAAGTATGGGAACAGAACTATTATTATACGGAGAGAAATAATATTATTGTATTAAAAAAATTATTTTGCTTGATTCATATATAATAACCGTATGCATAAACACTAGACTAAGTAGTGAACAGTTGATTTTTCAATTTTGATATGCATAAAAAGAAAACACTATATAGTGTTCACTTTCTTTTTTGACTACACTATTTTCGATAGTGTATATCGAAATACTTGCTTATATTTGATATGCATAAAAGAAGTGTTCACTACTAAAAAGAAGTGATCACTATTACATTTTTCTAGTGTGCTTTTGATTAGATTTTTTTTTTATAAATTTGTTTCAAAATGGTAATGTTTATAAATTTTAATCGCAAAAATAACAAAAAACGTCATAAATTGAGAAGATTTGGCCATGAAGATAATTTACAGTCATTTGATCGGTTCTCAAAAGTAGGGAGAATACGATTTCTTGGCCGCCGCGATTTGACTGTGGATTCGTAAACTACTTTAAAAAAAAAGACACAGTTTCGATAGTATCGTAAGTATAGACGTAGAATTCCTTTTTATACAGTAATAAAGAAAAATTCTGGTTTTTTTCATGTTTATTCTTCAAAACCTTTTTAAAGTATTTCATCGTCTAAATAAAAATTATTTAAAAACAAATTTGTTGTTGTTGCCCTTCTTTAAACTTACCTGATCTAAAAAGCTCACAATTAAATTTATGTAAAAATTTGTTTTGTTTTATAAAAAGTTTTCATTTGATATTTATGGTGATGAATTTGTTGTTCTTTTTCATTTGTTTTGTTGGTTAAAACTAAATGTAATTCAAAGTTATGTCTAATTAATGGAAATAAGTATGGGTTAATTTGAATTATTTATTTTTTCTGTTATAAAGCGTATAAACATATATGTATATTTTAAAAGTAATTTAAAATTAAAATTTTAGTAAACAAAATAAATTTTTAATATGGAAAGAATTTAATGCATAGTAAAAATAATTCGAATTTGATATGGTATTTAAAAACTAAATGCAGTTTTTAAAGCACAACGCATGCTTAGTAACGCATGCGCAAATTTGCGTAGTAGTATATAACAAGCTGAAAATAAACATTCGTTTTATTCGTACTCCAACTCATGGCAGAATAACCAGGTAGGGCCGACTCGGAGAGGAATGAAGTAGAAAGCAGAGAAAAGCGAGCTAGTTGTCAAATACAGCTGTTCATGTCGAGTAAAAATTAAGAACATCTAAAAAAATTTCAGCTAACTGAACCAACAACAATTACCAAGCAAATCTAAAACAATGACGCACAGAGAAGGGCATGATCACAGCGGTTGAGCAGCGTTAGAGGGGATGAACTGAATCGTCCACAGAAAATAAACAGAACTTTGCTTACTATGTCCCGCTTTTCACTCGTTAGGCGCATGTCACACTTGCGCAGACACGAACAAATTTGTTGTTGTTTTCGCTGGTAAAAGAAAAAACTGGAAATTGAGAGAGCTTCTTTCACCCGTGAAAACGACAACAAATTTGTCCGTGTCCGCTAAGTGTGACATGCCCCTTACATACGAAAATTCTCGAGCTTGCGGTGAAAGCAATTATTGCTCTGGTAGCAAGATCTCTTTGTCCCGCTTTTCACTCGGCAATAATAGCCTTTGCCGCAAGCAGTTTGTGGATCATTCGCCCGCATGAGGGGTTTACGAAAGTTCCCTTTAAAACCGAGTAGTCAACAAACTACTTGCGGCGAAAGCAATTATTACTCATAGAATTGCCGAGTAAAAAGCGGCCCTTTGCAGCACATGCAGAACCAAAACAATAATATCAGCAGCTAGTAGCAAAGTTGCCAGTTATGTTGGAAAAATCCTATTCGTGGTAATTTTTAATTGCCCTGAGGAATTTGTCTTTCTGGGAATTCCTATTAAATTTTTTAATTAAGCATGGCATTTTTTAATTGACGTGGGAATTCAGCGGGGTATTATTTAAATTTTCGTGGGAGTTTGGTAATATTCTTCTTACATTTTTTTTTCTTTTTTAGTAAGCAAAGTTTCTTTGTGGTATTTCTAAATGTTTTTTAAATTGTTTTTTTACTTATTTTACTTATTGTGGTATTTTTTAATGCGAATGAGATTTTTGTGGCAATTTTAAATGCATATGGAATTTGTGGAGGTAATTTTAAAACGCTTGGTATTTTTGTGGTAATTTTTAATGCGAATGAGATTTTTGTGGCAATTTTAAGTGCAAATGGAATTTTTGGTTGTATTTTTAAAACGCGTGATATTTTTGTAGTGATTTCTAATGATCGTGAGATTTTTTTTGATATTTTTTATTGCGGTAGAAACTTTTTTTTTTATCTTTACAATGGTAATTTTTGTTGTATTTAATTTATGTTACTGTGAAAAAGGGAATATTTGTCGGAACTGTTTTAAATTTTAACTGGCAACCTTGGCTAGTAGAAGAACATTTTTTTGTAGCCACATACTGGCTCTCTTTCTACATGCATCGGTATTCTCTATTGTATTACAACCCAACAAGCCATGAATGTTACTGTTCCAGCTAAATGGTACTTAAAACAGCAGCGTCTGATTTGCTGGTATGAAAACGACATGTTTTTGTACCTTTAAACCGTTTTCTATATAATTGTAAAGTCCTTTTTTATATTTATCAAGAATCGAATTGAAATTTATGTCATATTCGCTTGAAGCGTCGTTTGTTCTTGTCTTTTTTCTAACCTGACCTAAAGCACAATAAACGATTTTAAAGTATCAAACAACTAGAATTTGTATTTAAAATCAAGAATGATTTAAACTATCAAACATTTAGAATTTATATTTAAATCATAGAAAATCTACATTAATATACAACTTAATAAATGGTACGCTTATATGAAACACACAATGCATAGTTTGCTGACAACGAAACGGTCCGCTTCAGTGCTTTAAAAAGTGCACACCGTTTTCAACCGAGCCGATTGGCTATCTAGGAAACGAAAAAAAATTAAACCAACTGATGTATATTTATGTATGTATGTTTAACATACATATTAATAAAAACAACAACAACAACAAAAGCAGCACAACAACGAGCGACGTGATTACGAACCAAACAAGCAAACACAACAACAACAACAACCTTAAAAACAGCAGAAGCAGCTACTGCAGCTAAGCAGCTTGTGCATTTCTCATACGAATATATGAATTTTTCATCTTAGATTTTGCTATTTTATTAGATATTCGTTTTATTCCCACTAAAACTGATATTTTGGCATTTTTTTTTTCTTTGTACGATGAATATTAAAGGCTGTAGGTATACCCCAAAGTGTCAAATATGGCTTTGAAAAAATTCGTGAAACTGACCCCCATACAAACAGCGCTGTAAGACGTAATTCTACGTCAAAAAAAAATAAGAATTGCCGAAGGAAAAAATCGATTTATCGATCGGTTTCGAGTTATCGATATATGAAAATAATCTTTTTCTTCGGTGATCGTCTTAGAAAACATGCTACATTTTCCTTATTATATTATCAATTGAAATAGTTGAGGTAATATTTTAAAGAGAACATAAAAAGCTTTCATAAAAATGTTAAATTAGTCAAATCCGTTGAGTATTTTATTTTAAAAGTAAATTTGATTCGTTGAGTAAATTTATTTTTCATTTGATATATTTGATATATATTAATAATTTGTTTGATGTTTTATGGTGTTTTTTATGATAATATGATTTTCCCTTGTATAGAAAGTTGTTATTTCAAGCATATTTAGCTTAGTTTGTCTACTTTCTAAGGAGACTACGATTTTCGGGGTACCGCGATTTGAAAATGGATTCGTGAAATACTTTCAATAAAAAAAAGACGGGCCGAAGTAAAACTCGATTTATCGATTTATTTTCAAGTTATCGTTTTTTAAGAATTTTTAAAACAAGCTTTTTTTCTTGTATATAACCGATATTAATATTTAAGGTATTATTTAATATATAATATATAAAGCTTTGTCATAAGTTTTAAATAAATAAAATACGTTGAGTCTTTCATATATTATAGCTATTTGTATGTAAAAGTAAAATATTTGCTTGCATAAAACCGTTATTTTCTCAAAACTACCTTTACTACAATGTGTTATGGAAAAAAATTATTATATGTAATATATTATTAAAAATTTGCTTAAAAATTTATCTATATTTAATGTATTATATTATATATTTATACAAAGCGTATATAATATTTTTATATTTATATAAAAATATATGTATATGCTTTATTTTATGTTTTATGGTATTTTTTGTGATGACATGAAATGACAAGGGCAGTACGGAAAGTTGTCTTTTCAAGCATTTTACCCTAGTTGTTTTGCTTTTCTTATAAAAAATTTTTTATAATGCACAAAATACATATATATATTTTAATGTATCAAATGAAAGATAAATGTTAAAGCTTTAAGAATACAATTTATTTGTAGTACCTTAATAACGCAAACTTAATACAAAATTACGGTTCTTTCAATTAAAAAATTCAAATATGATGTATAGTTGCCTATAGAATTTAAAATATTCTTGCAATGACATTTGTATTGCATATCATTAAAAAGGTAATTTTTTTTCTTTCTAATGACAGGTCTATCTTTTGAATCGACTGAATAATGGCAAAGATAGAGATGTTGTCTTAAACACAACTTTTGATACGAAAAAAATTTTAAAAAATCGATAACTCGATAAGTAGTTGAGTTACCAATTTTTGTTCGGTCAAAAAATATTTTTTTCTCTCTACCAGAAAACATTCTTAAATCGTGGCGCCCAAGAAATCGTAATCGTTCCACAAAAGTTTTATTTTTATCACAAAAAAAAGAAGTGTATTATGCTAAACGAGATTTAAATGAAAAAAAATTAAAAAACATATTTTTCATATTTAAGCTGCTATAAATAATTCCATGGTTAAAAATACCAAAAAAATTTAATAGATATTAGTTAACTAATTAAAAAACTTAAAGAAACCGTTTCAAAGAGGTTCCTATCTGTAATACTTTTAAAGTTATTGCATTAAAACTGACGACACCTATGAATGCCATTTTATGCTATACTTTCGTTTATAGCTCGAAACAGAGGGGGAGATGGACCCCCTGCCATACAATTTTTTGTTCTTGTCTTGGTCCAAGAAATTAACCAAAGCCGGATTGAAGCGTTGATCTGGGACACCCTGTATAGTAAAGAACAAAGAAAGCAAAAAAAGCTTGCCTGAACACGGATTCGAACCGGGGACCTCTGAGTTGATAGTCTAGCTGGCGCACGTTTAACTAGACTACAAAGGCTGACACTTTATACTCACGGTCACGCACGATCACGATGACAATTTTTTACTCACGAGTGCTCACGAATATAATTGTTTACGAAAAAATTCTTAAAAAATACCTATAAGCAAGGACCGAAAATAACTGTTATTTTACAAATTTTCACATGAAAAAGGCATAACGAAAAAGTGGCCGGAGGACTTTTTAAATATACCATTATTGTCGTAATGGCAGCCGCTTCGCGAATATTTAATGCCTTTTAAATTTTTGGCTGTTACTATAAAAATTAAAATTAACTGTTATTTTTTGCCTTTTATTTTTTAGGTCAAAAATGACAGTTATTTTGTAGCTTTTATTTTTTCGGTCAAAAATATCAGGCAATTTGTATTTTTTGAAAGGCCAAATAAAAAACTTTAAAAACTATGCGCTGATGAAACGATAACAATTGCATAAAACTTCATAAGTAACAGTTATTTTTTGCCTTTTATTTTTTAGGTCAAAAGTAACAGTTATTTTGTTCCTTTTATTTTTTCGGTCAAAAATAGCAGGCAATTTGTATTTTTTGAAAGGCCAAATAAAAAACTTTAAAAACTATGCGCGCTGATGAAACGATAAAAATTGCATAAAACTTCTTTTGCCGTTCAAGTGGCCTTTAAAAAAATTCAAGTTGCCTGATATTTTTGACCGAAAAAATATAAGGCACAAAATAACTGTTATTTTTGACCAAAAAAATAAAAGTCATAAGTAACAGTTATTTTTGCCCGAAAAAATAAAGGGCATTAAATAACTAGTATTTTTGTCGGAAAAAATAAAAGTTAAATGATAACTGTTAGTATCTGACTTTTTTGATAAAAACCATAACCGGTACGGTCCCTGCATATAAGTTTATAATAAAAATGTATTTAGTGTTTTTAAAATAAGAAACGTAAATTCAATTTTAATTTTATATAGCTGCAGATTAGTTTGCAGCAAAATGATTAATTTTTAGAAGGAAACCGCAGACCATAATTTGAGTGAAATAAAAACTTTTCTAACATTTAAATACATTTAAAATCGATTGAATTTAAATAATAAGAAGTATTATTTGAAAAGCAAACAAAGTGATTTAATCTACATTTTAATTAAAGTTTTAATTTAAAAAAAAAAACTAATCTATCCAAATTTTCACCCAGCACTGTAAAACAAAATCATTGTTGACTTTTGCAGAGGTTTAAAAAATTGAGTTAAAGAAGGTGTGACACGAATACATTTAAGTCACGCATACGCACACATGATAAAATTCAATCACGCATGCTTACGAATAATTCGTGATTTTTAATGGGTTCGCTCACGATCACGACGTGATAAGTTCCTGATACATAAACTAGGGTTGGAAAATGGACTTTGTACCTGTTACGTTCTTTTTCCCGGGCGCAAAATTTTTAATCTACTTTACCTGAAATATTTTGGATTCTTTAAAAGGAAGTGATAAACTTTTTACTGCTTTTTTTATTTATTTTTTTTAAAGTTCAAAGCGCCTTATACAAACAAGGTTTAGTCTTTGACCTACAAGGAAAGGGATAGATTATTTAGAGGAATTGATTGAAACCATGAGTGAACTATTGATTAGGCGAAACAAACGTTTGAATTGTTTTTAAGCCTTAACCTCGGCAAGCATTTCCAGCCCTTAGTTGTTCCTGTCCTTTAATTTCACATTTTCCACAATTTAGTTGTGGATTTTAGGCTATTCATAATTCTTAAATGTAGGAACGAACAAAGAAAGTGAAAATAGCCATGTCCGAACCCGGATTCGAACCAGGGACCTCTGGGTTGATAGTCTAGCGCACTCCACTAGACTACAAAGGCCGACAATAATAATAGAAGAGCTTTCGAGATGAGCAGTCTTATGTGGTAATACAACGAGGCTTAATATGTAGAAGCACTTTTCTAAGATTCCATGCAAACCACAGTAGCATGGAATTGAATTCTAATGGGCTTTTTCTTGTAGGTGACTGATTTCACGTTATTCTGGTGACAGCTACGAAAGATCTAAGTGGAATTAAAGTCAGAATGGTAGCGTTACCTACCGACAACTTTATTGTATCTTAGCTCTTAAAATACAAACGACGTTTTCCATACTTATTATAAGAGTAAAATATGGTTAGTATAAAACTATTGTAGTAAAATTAAGAAATTGATAACTATGTGAAACATATCGAAGTACGAAAAGAGCATATTTAGGATTTGACAAAAAAATACTGCATATATCTTTTGTGCTTAAATATGTTTGGGCTGATAGCGAGTCCCAAGTGGAAAACAAAATACCATTATATTCGTGTTGTTTCTACTGTGCTAACATTTTGAATTTTATTTTTTTTATTTTGTTCACGGTCATAATCATTTGAGATGCCGCAATGTGTGTGATACACTCAAGAATATCTCGAATGATATATTAGCTTTGTACTCCTAACATTTCATTCATACATTTCACTAGCTTAATTTATCAAAAAGTTCTACTTCTTCCCACATATTCATATCGTACTCAAGGCTGCTGAACATCCTTTTTATTTATAAAAATATTCATCCTGCCTGAGATGAGTTTAACTTGCAAATTGATACAAATGATGAGATTCCATTTTCGCTTGATGTGATGACGATAATGATAATGATGCTGTGGGAAATATTTTTGCACAACTAGCTAACGTGTAACTAAATCAACCCTCCGACACTTAATTTGCAATAATAGCCCTTAGCAGAGCCATACAAGAGCACTTGGGCTAAGCATTGCATCAAAGTGCAAATAATACAACATGAGCTACAAACATACCTTCACGTAAGACAACCAGAACGCCAGGACGCACCCCCATACTGACAGGCGGGCACTGAGAGAAAGAGAGGAAGAGTGATTTTTCTTCACATGCCACCGGAACATGCTTGATACGGTTCTCATGCCGTATATCCTTCCGGCAGCACATTTAGAGCCAAAGAGCATGCAATGAAAAAGCATGCCAAATACAAACCGAAAAAAAAGCACAAATCTTGTAGGAAGGAAGCAGGTTACTTTGAGAGCGGCAAAGAGTTCCGCTAATGTCAAGGGTGAGGGTTCATTCATTATGCGGCGATTATCCGGTTCGTTATGTGGGTTTTATGCTTACCAGACATTAGCGTGATTTGTGTTCATATCAATTCGCGACTTTTAAGAGCTTCCTTGAAAGATTTTATTTGTTTTTTTGCAAAATAAATAACTCACCAACATCAACATCTTCCGCAACAAGGTGGAAGAAAAGGGTCTGCATTACTTTACTGACATTAAACTGCCAAACGAGGGTTAGTGTAGCTGATTGATGGGAAAGCTTCAGCCTTAGCTAACGTCAAGATACGAGCAGATCCCACATATTTTAAGATGTTTTTGGAAACTTCTGGATTATCGCAATATTGAACTCTAAATTATGACAAACTTTACATACAGGTTTTTCGCAATGTTTTAATATATTTCCTGTAATATGCAAATTAGCTACAGCGAATAGTAGCAAAAAAAACGCATCTTAAAAAGTCCTAACAGGAATCAGCAGTTGGATTGATTTTTCATGATTTCCATTAATTGATTGATGATTTAAAAAAAAAATCTTTTTATGACAGATTTCATGACAGTTTCATTAGACAGGATACACAGTGATTTGGTATTTTTGCAAAGGTAATACTTGCGCAAAAAAACTGTAACAATATTTTCTGGATTTACTAATTGAAGGGCTTATTGCAATGACGTGATAAGCCACATGATCCAAAAACTCGATTTTTTTAATTTATTTTTTTATTCATTAATGTCTTTGGATACCATATCCTTACAGACTACTTAAAACTAATAAAAAATAAAAACAAAATATGTGTATGTACCTACTTAAGTAATATAGAATTAACAAAATAAGATAAAAAGAAACATCTTTAGATACGAAAGCAGTAATTTAGCAATTTCTTAAAAGTTAATTCAAAGAGAATATATATAAAGAGTTACAGAAACAGAGAAATTGCTCTTTAAAATATTTTCAAGCATGTAAGGATTGGGTTCTGCCGGCGCGCTGCTATTGTTATGCTGCCGACGTTCTTGAGGTCTGTTTTGGGCAGAGCTGTTGCTAAATCTATGTGTGCACAAGCGAGCTGGGAACATGTTTGTTCTTTTTTCTTCCTATTAGAATTGCGATCATTTGGTATATTTAAGGAACTATGAATGAAATAAAGCAAGCAGATATTCTTATGTTCTGTTTTGATTATCAAGTATGCCCAAAAATTGTTGGCTTTGTTTTGGCTGATTTTTGTATGCATCTTTTTTGGAAAATTTCTAAATAGAAGATTTTTGATGCAATTCCATTTTATTTTCTACATTTTCAGAATTTTATATTTTCTAGATCTATCATTTGGTATATTGAAAGAAATATTTTAGAATGAAGCAAACGCCTTTCTTTCAATTTACCAATATAGATTTGTAGATATCTTTATTTTGTGTTTATGTATTCATGAATGCCAAAAAGTGGTTAACTTTGCTTTGGGTAATTTTTTATTACATTTGTTTGCTAAATTTTTAAAAAGAAGATTTTAAAAATTAATTTAAAAAAATATCAATGCAATTGCAATTATATTTTATTTCAGAATTTTATAATGAAATGTTCTAAATTATTCATTTTTTGTAATATGCAAAGAACTACTACCTACAGAAGTAAAGAATTTTTTGATTTGTCAATTTAAAGTTGTCTTACACTAGCTGATATATCCGGTGTTACCGAGAAGTTAAATATATTTTAAATTTTAACATATGTAAACTTCTCGTTTTAATGTTTCTAAAAATGCCGAACATGTCCGCGAGTTACCAAATTTCAGCGTTTAAGTTACAAAGCCCTGAATTGCTTAAGATTTAATTTATGGTACTTTTTTCTGTTTGCGACTGCCCAAGAAATTACTCTTAAAGGCAAAGCATTTTTTAAATATTATAAAAACGACATATTAAAAAATTGAATTCGTCACAAAAATCAAAGGGGGAAATATTCCAATTTTCTTAAAAGAAATAGAAAAACAAATTTTTATCTCAAACTGAAATAGTTATCCAAAGAGTGATACGATATTTGAAAGAATATAAAATTGCAATTTTGGGTTTTAATTGTTTTTACAATAAAAACAACTTTTGTACCATTTTTTGGAAGAAAAATATATTTTTTTGACCTTTTTTTAAAAAAGGGTAACGGAAATGTTGCAGTATTTTTTTGCAAGTACTTTAATTGAACTTTTAGACAAAAGAAGATTGAATGAAATATATTAAAAGAGAACGAAGATATTTGCGTCGAAATTCAAAACTTTGAATTTGAATACTTTTTTGGCATTTTAGGTTATCTACAAAAATTCATTGTACTACGACAGTTTTCAAGGTATGAGAATGTTATTGGTGTCAAACATACAGAAAAATTTTTTCTTTATTATCCTTAAGAAAATTAAAAAAGTTAATATACTATAACATATATTAAATTAAAAAGTGCATATTGTAGGGAACTCATTATAGATAAACGAAAACAGTCCAGGAGGCGTTTATAGCCCTTTTGATAATCAAAACCTCTTTAATAGGTTATCCAAACGCATTTATAGCTTTTATGCTCATTATGCAACAAATTATAACTGGCTTCTGTCTTACTCTCTTGACTTTCATAGGCTCTCAGACATAAATCCTTCGTATCCAAATGGTTCTTCTTTTCTTGATCATTTTTTAATAAGCACTAATATAATCGACATTATAAATGGTAATTTTTCAATTTCAAGTCTGCCTTCTTTTTCGGATCATTATCCTTTAAAAATTAAAATCAGATTACCTGATTTTGATTTTATTGTTAATACTCCACAGTTTTTTATTTCTTATAAAAACACATCATGGTCTGATTTTCGTTCTGATCTAGATGGAGCTCTTGGAGAAATAACTCCTCCTTCAAATTATAATCTCTCAAATTCTGACATAGATCACTCAATTGATTTATTCACAACAGCAGTTGTCTCCACGATAAACGCACATTCAGAAACTATTGAGCTTAAAAATAGAAAAATTATAGTTCCAGAAAACATAAAAATTCTTTATAAATTAAAATATCAATGGCAAAAACATTTAAAAAATATTTATCATCGAAATTATAACAGAAAAAACTCCGAATATCAACTATTATCAGCACAGATTAAATTACTTAACATAATGATTAGAAATCAAATAAAATTTCATCAAGCTTTTGTGCTCAATGAGAAATTATCAAATATAAAACCTGGTCCTTTTGCATATAAAGAATTACACAGATTCATTAACAGGAATAACTCAAAATTTTGTAATAAGATCGAGAGGAATGATGGTTTTATTTATGACAGTTATGAAATAGGAGAGGCTTTCAAAAATCATTTTACGGAGATTTATCAGGAAAATATTCCTATTGAAGCAAATTTTAATATAATTGATACATCAATTGATGAGGTTTTGTCAGGTTGTTCCAATCCAGTTTATATTTTTGATAATAATTTTAATTCTATTCAAAATATTTCAGACACTCATTTTACAAATCCTGATAACTTACAAAATTTAGCAAAGAATTTAAATGCAAAAAAATCAGCGGGGCCAGATTTGATTTCAAATTTTATTATTAAAAAATTTTCAAATTCAGCATTTAGTTTTCTATCCATTATTTTTAACAATTGTATAAATAATGGCTATTTTCCGCTAAAATGGAAAATTGCTAAAATCATTCCTATTAGAAAAAAAACACGATTCTTTTGCATTAAACAATTTCAGACCGATTTCTTTACTGTCTAATTTAGGTAAACTGCTCGAAAGAGTTATTAAATCAAAGATGGATTCTAATATGAACTTTAGCTTTATTCCTGATCATCAGTTTGGTTTCAAACCTGGTCACTCAACTCTTCACGCTTTACTAAAATTACATGATGACGTAATAAGTAATTTGAGGGAAAAATCATGTACAGTTGCAGTATCACTTGATATAGAGAAAGCATTCGATAGAGCTTTTCACAAAGGACTTATTTACAAATTGATTCATATTGGATTTGATCCCTTCATTATAAAATTGTTTTCGAGTTTTCTTAGTGATAGGATTTTTTATATTCAAATAAATAATCTAAATTCAAATTTTTGTTCTATTAAAAGTGGAGTACCACAAGGTTCTGTTTTGGCTCCCCATCTTTATAATATATTAATTCATGATTTCCCTCACGAAATAAATAGATCCAAAAGCATCCTTTATGCGGATGATTCTCTTATTTACGCTCATGATAATTCTCCTGCTGATGCTCTCCGGCTAGTAAGAACTCATCTTAGAGTAATAAATGACTATTATAAATCTTGGGGCATTACTATAAATGCCGCGAAATCACAAGCTATATGTATGAGAAATGCTTCAGGTAAATGCAACAGAAAAGTAGTTCCAGAAAGCAAAAGTCTCAAATTGAGTTTAAATGGTGCTGATATTCCTTTTCAAGACAGTATAAAATACCTTGGAATCACATTTAACAAACTTTTCAAGTTTAATGAATATGCTAGATTAACTATAAAAAAAAATTAATAAAATTAAAGCAATGTTTTCCAGATTATTTTACTGCAAATCACTAAGTCAAAAAACAAAATTACTTATTTATAAGGTTAGTATTCGCTCTGCAATTTTATATGGTTTCCCTATCTGGTTTACAATCTCTCCATCAGTAGCTAAGGAATTACAAATCATCGAAAGAAAAATCCTAAGATCCTGCGTTAACAAAAACTTTGAATCGCCTACTAAAAGATTTTCTAATAATTACATATATAATAAAGCTCTTGTAACTCCTCTTTGTAGCTATGCTTTTGATCTTCAAAAAAGATTTGTTGACAGACTCGAATTTCACGAAAATTACCTTATTAATGAAATTTATAATCGAGAAAAGGAATTTAATTGGTCTAATTCTTGCTACCTTTCTCCGATTGGTATCTTGAATGAGACATTATCTAATTCCAACTCCCCAACCGCTTTACCAGAATTTTATAGAATTAAACTACCTAACATGCATAGAGGCTAATTTTTATTATCTTTAATAATTCTCACTGATTACTTTACTGTAAACTTATCATTAATTCACATGTGCTTTAACTCTTCATGTTTAAATACAAACATTATAAATGTATAGTATTTTAATCTTTTGTATTTTTATATTAGTTTTAAGTTGTATACAGTTGATTATGAGAATAATTCCTCAAAATCAACATGCAAGTTATGAGCAAAACTTGGTCACTCTAATTGTCTCAATTATAAAACTCCTTATAAGATTTCGGTTGTTATCAACATTCTATCCTAAGCACGTTGCTTCTATATATTATTGCCAACTCACTTAGATAATACATTATAGTCTATAATTCAACTTGTTAAACACGATGCAATGTAACTTTAACAAAATTTTGAAGTCTCAATAAATAAATAAATAAATAAATATGCAACAAATGGTCACACAGTCAAAATAAACTAATTAAATTAAGAATAAACGGTTTCATTTTAATAAATTTGCCGCACTTGGTTAAACAATTTTACAACTTCTTACCCGTTTTTCCAAAACGTCAAATTCATAAAAGAATTCACAGAAATTAAAATGCATAATTAGTAAGGATTAGTAAAAATAATTTAATTAATTGAAACATTTAATTTTGATTTAAAATAATAAATAAAAAACATGAATTTACTAAAACATTTAATTACATTTTTATTAAAAATAATCTACAGATAATTATATAATTACATAAGATAATTGTTTACAAATAAAATCTGTTACTGTGCGATAATTGTGTATGTTAAGGGATGCATATTCGCTCAAACGGTTCTCGCCCATTCAATTACGGATGTATGTTTTAAGAAATTTAGGAGATGAGAACTATATATTATTTCTCAAATATTTTAATTTTACACAAACTTTATAAATCATAAAACCAAAAAAAAAATTACTTCAACGATTGAGTTAAAACTTTTCATCAGGTCAGAATTCTGAAAAATCAACTTTGAAAAATCAAAATTGTAAGATATATTTTGAAAATATCATGAATAACTTAACACATTCCTTAAAAATTAAACTAGTTTTAGGCTCACATCTTTAATTCGAAAGTTAATTGGAAAAAACTCTTGACAACAAAATAGTCTCAATGAAAGGGGCTGAAAATTTTATTATATAAACATTTTTTGTTGTGCCGAAAATTACGAAGAGACTGTGATGCAATGCCGCCACAAGCAGAGGTAAAGAAAACGCAGAACTTAAAATAGGAGCCATTTGCATATTTGGAGTAAGCCAACAAGCTCCAGCGACAAAACCATGGGTGCTAAAATTTAAATTTTCGGGAACCGCTCAAGGGAAATTTAAAATCATTTGGTGGCTAAAGTATACTTTAAAATCTCTCGTTTTGGAAAGGTTTTTTCAGTATATATATGTCATTCTTGTTGGATTTACTGTTATCATCACTACCATCATCTACAACTGCCGATGTTAAGGGTAGTGATGACAATTGTTAATGTATCGCGTATGATATGACAAATTAAGAAATAGTGCACCATTTAATCTTGGAGTGCACAGAACATATTAGGCTTCTAATTAGGCTTCACCAATCGTGAGAACTATGCGAAAATTTAATAACCTATCAAATGTATATTCTATTGATTTTTCAGCCACTAAGACGATAATTTTCAATCAATTAAACTCAATTTATTAAAGTGTAATATCTATTTCTTAGCATGTACATTTTTTAAGCATATAGTCAGTAAGGTTAACATACCATTGATTAAATAAATAAGTAAATAAATAAATAAATAAATAAATAAATAAATAAATAAATAAATAAATAAATAAATAAATAAATAAATAAATAAATAAATAAATAAATAAATAAATAAATAAATAAATAAATAAATAAATAAATAAATAAATAAATAAATAAATAAATAAATAAATAAATAAATAAATAAATAAATAAATAAATAAATAAATAAATAAATAAATAAATAAATAAATAAATAAATAAATAAATAAATAAATAAACAAATAAATAAATAAATAAATAAATAAATAAATAAATAACGATACATCGGTTTTCACTATTGTTTAGACGATTCAACTCATGACACAGAATTTTACACGTAAACGCAACTTCAGTATATGACTTGTTAAGTTTTTATAACGTATTAAAGTGATTCAATGAAATAATTGCTGAAATGTATTAATTCTTATTAATATGTCGAACCTCTCGGGGGTTTGATCCCCCCAAAACCTTCCCTTGTCTACGGCCCTGCATGTAGTTCCTAATTATTATATTAAATAATAAGCTAAATACTTGGAAGTTTGGAAGTTTTAAATTTAGTGGTGGAAGAATAAGGATTTCAGCGGAAATAGAATTAGTAAGTAAAAAACCTCCCAATATTTGAATTCAATTACTTAAAATATTTCATTTCATTCAATTATGTACTTAATAAATGTTAAATATTTTTATAAATTAATTTATAATACCATCCTGCAAACACTTCAAATAAATTGTTACTTTTCTGCATTTCTTTCGCAGAAATCAAGTGCTGATTTTTTTTTAAGAAAATCACAATTATTTTAACGTAATCTAGAATTCTGCATTTCGAACATCCGATAATTTAAAGTATCGCATGCTTGATCAGACATCAGCTGTATTAAAAAAAATCGCAAAAATTTCTATGTAATGTTGTGAAAATGTTTTCTTAAACAGGTTTAAAAAATTGTGCAATAATGTTCGCAACTTTGATCTTTTTTAACAAAAAAAAAATTAATTCTAAATAAATAAAAGAATTTTAATTAATATTTAATTTAATTTAATATTTTTTCGGAATTTGTAATTAAAATTTTAGAGTAAAAATTAAATTCAAATACAGTAATATGTTCGATATTGGTGCATTGAAAGAAAGCCGTTTTGCTTTATTTCATAAATATTTCTTTGAATCTACCAAATGATCGGATATAGAAAATATAAAATTCTAAAATAAAATACAATTAAAATATATTCATGAAATATAATTTCAATTGCATGTAAAATCTTTCTTGCTAGAAATGTAGCAAAAAAATGTAAATAAAACTCAGCCAAAAAAAGTTGAGAATCAAAACAAAACATTAGAATATCTGAAAATTGGTATATTCAAGGAAACGTTGCTTTGCTTCATTTCATTCATAATTCCTTAAACATACAAAATGATCGCAATTCTAATAGGAAGAAAAAAGAACAAACATGTTCCCAGCTCGCTTGTGCACACATAGATTTTGCAACAGCTCTGCCCAAAACAGACCTCAAGAACGTCGGCAGCATAACAATAGCAGCGCGTTTCTGTAACTCTTTATATATACTCTCTTTGGTTCTATGCATTTGGGAATGAAATAAAGAGTAATGCCGCAACGACCTTGCAGGAATATTAAAATCAACAAAATTTAATAGCTCGGGATAATCTATTTGAGCAGATAATAGATTATGAATAAACTCTAAAGATTGCATTTTTCTTCTTGTTTCGAGTGATTTTAAGCCTAGTAGTAAGATTCGTTTATGATACGAAGGCAAAGATTCATCAAAATTCCAAGCACGGAGCGCAAAACGAGAAAATGATTTTTGGATTTGTTCCAAACGAGAGCAATTTACATAGAAAGGACTCCATATAAAGGAAGCATACTCCAACTTTGACCTCACAAAAGTATTATAGAGGCAAATCAGAGTATAATGATCAGAAAATTCTGAGCTATTACGGCGCACATAAGCAAGCAAGGAATATGATTTTGGAATGAGATAATTTAAATGGTCAACAAAAGTGAACTTCGAATCAAATATAACTCCTAGATCCTTAATAGAATTAACACTTTGCAAGAGGGTACCCAAAAGTGAGTAAGAAAACGTGAGAAAGTTATTGGACTTGGAGAATGTCACAGAAAAACATTTGCTAAAATTTAATGGTAGAAGATTTAAAAACTCCAAGAAAGTAGATTATTGAGATCGCTCTGTACGAGAGCAGCATCATTAAAGTCAGATACTTTGCTAGATAACTTTAAGTCATTAGCATAAAGTGAACATCTTGCAGTATGTAAACATTACCTACATCTAATATATAAAAATTAATATTTGTTTGTTTGTTGGTTTGTTCGTATGTTATGCGCTGCCAAACCGCTCATCCGATTATGACAAGGTTTTTTGCAAAATGTTCAGAAAAGTCCCGGGAAGGTTATAGGCTATGTGATTAGACAAAGTTGTGATTAAACAATGGGGAGGTGCCACGTCCCTTTTTAGAAGAAGTAAAGACCTTCTTATCATGGCCGTAGCTCATTGGCGTCGGAAGCGGGGGCAAAGGGGGCAGTTGCCCCCCACTTTTTTAGCTAGATAAACAATTTAAAAGGAAAACTTCAAAAGTTATTCAAAATATCAGTTTTTTTACAACAATAATATTTTTGTATTATATATTTTCCTCTTCTTTATCTCTTCTTCATAAGCATGCTTGCGGATAACCATTTTCTTTCTCTGTGTTTGCAAAAAGATAGAACAAAATGTAGAGTTTCTACTGCAAACCCACCACTTCAGTTAAAAAGCACCCTTAAGTATGTAGCTTAATGCTTGTTGATTTTGCAACTCTGGTAAGAAAAAATTTGACATGTTCTTAGGGGCTTTCCATATTGGACGACATGTTGTACGATAAGTTAGATGGAAAACTAATATGACTATTTGATTGAGCGTTCGAACGATCCAACTTTTAAAGCAACATCATTAATTGCAAGCTCTCAAGCAGAACACATCCGGCTAATAGCTAAGCAACTTTTAGATGCCGTAACAATTGATACTACACGCATGGTACTACATGTTGTACAATCTGCCATGTTGGTCCAATGTTTTGGACCATGCGAAAGCCCCTACTGTGAATTAGCTGATGAAAATCCACCTCGACGCTTTGAACAAACATAAAATCCGGTTCCTTCAGTACAGTTGCTACGAAAAGATTATTTCGAAATTTTTGATCTTCTCTCAAATGAGATAACGGCTAGATTCGATCAAACAGGTTGATATTTGACTGATTTTTTTATTTTTGCATGTTTACACCAGCTTCACTCAACCGACTCACTTTGATTTAACATTAGGTGAGTCGGTTGAGTGAAGCTAGTGTAAACTGGCACTTTGTAAATCTTATTGTATATTTAAACAGATCTTGGACACACTGGAATCGTTGGAAAATATTGTAATCTAAGCCTTCAACGGAAAAGTGCATTCTGAACAAAATCTAAAAACAAAACTAGATCTTTATGCAGATGACTTTGATGTGAGCGACCTCCACGCGCAACTTAAATTGCTGAAGCAATTGCCTGGCCAAACCCCTTCAAATAGTAGTGGCATTGTATCCCAATTTGCAAAAAATTCGGATACTGTAAAAAAACTATTAAATGAAGTTGAAAAACTTATTGCTGTGCTTTTGACTGTGCCTGCATCAGCAGCTTCATCTGAGCTTTCTTTTAGTGCACTAGGACGCCTTAAAACGTATCTTCGAGCAACTATGACACAGAAACGACTTACTCATGCGGCACTCATACACATTCACAAAGATTAAACTGAAGAATTTAATTCGATGGAGGTGGTGAAAAAGTTTGTTTCTCGCAAGGACAGAAAGAAGCATTTTGGAATAATTTAAATTGATATAACTTTTTGTACCGTATTGCATTTGAACCATGTAAAGATATACCTAGTCTTGCTTTATAAAAGCAACAATTATTTCTTATATTTTCATATTACCATATGAAAGATACTTTAAAGAATGATCTCTAATATTGAAATGGGAAAAACTTTTAAAAATAATGAAATTTTAATATTTTTTGTATATTTTTATATTTTTTTTATTTTAAACTAAAATAAAAAAGTAGTTTATTCACATTCATGTTTCTTAAAAGAAATTTTGGTGAACTTTTTTGCACCACCATTTGTACTTCCCCCCCATTTGTACTGACCCCCCAGATGAAATTCGCTTCCGACGCGCTTGCCGTAGCTGCAATATTTGAAAGTTACTAGCGGCTTAAGCCCCATTTTCGATTTCGGCACATATTTTTATTAGATTTTAGGCAATAAAAAAAAGGGGTAAGGGGCCCCGAACTGCAATTTTTTTACCTAATTTCTTCATAAAAGCCCCAAACTTAGTTCGCCCTCCCCTTTTTTATTGCCAAAAATTTAATAAAAATATGTGCCGAAATCGAAAATGGAGCTTAGGCCGGTAGCAGCTTTCAAAAATTCCAGCTACGGCCATGCTTCTTATATCTAATAAGGTCTCTTCGCCAAATAAGGCCCAAGCCTTAATAAGGCCCGATTTCTAATATGCACATTTATTGCATTCCCTGCAAAATGATTTTTTGCACGTTTAAACATGTTCATATCTGCATCACGATGCAAAAAAAAATACTTCGATTGCGCATCTGTGAAGCGAGTAACAGTCGAACGAAGTCAGCGGTAGCGTCAACAACGTGGTTGATGTAATATTGTGCTCGCAGTAAAAGTCCGTTATTCTACGAATTAACTATTGCCTATGTCCAGCTTTGAATTAAAAATCAAGAGAGGTATTTTAACGAAAACAAAAAGGTTAATTGATCAAATCTAACTGTGTTGTATTCCAAGAAAAACTTGATTAATGAAATTATATTGAAATTATATTGGGCCTTATTTAGACATGGTGGTCCTAATATGGATAAAATCAGACCTTTTTAAAACCTTCTGAGCTGAATATATTTTTTACTTTTTCATGCTTTATTTTTATGTTTTTGAAAAAAGAATTGAATAAACAAAAATACAAAATTGCAAAAATAAGTTTAAAAAACCCATTTCTCTTCTGTCTGGTAAAAACCGTTAGGTTGGCCTTATTTGGGTAACTTACCTTATATAAAAATGAATGTTTGTTTGTTTGTTTGTTCGTTCGTTCGCTATTCGCTGCAATACCGTTCATCCGATTACGATAAAACTTTGTCAACTTATTGTTTGCACTTACGCAAACAATATAGGCATATTTAAAATTTGCCACACCCCCTTTTACCGCCACAAATCAATAAAAATGCTATATTTAAGACAGTTTTTGTCGTATTAGACTAAAATTTGGTAATTAAGTTCGTATGATAACTATCGGTAACTATACTTAAAATGGGCGTGGTCCCGCTATAGCTACGCCTACTTTTAAAAAAAGATAAAAAGACTTCGAAATTACTGGTCCGATCGAGCTAAAATTTTGGAAGTGGATTTGTTTCGAGTGCGGGATGGTTAACGATACAATTGCCACACCCCCTTTTACCGCCCACAAATATATAAAAAATTCGCGATATCAAATTGCTTTGGAGTTATGGATCACACAGCCTCGAAATTCGATATTCAACCACAATTAACACATGTCGCTTCACTGCTGACATTTTATGGGAGTTAAACAAGGTGGAGTGGAACCTCCGATACAACCAAAACTTGCGATATCGAACAGTTTTGGAGTTACAGGTCACACAGCATCGGAATTCAGTATTCGACTTCAATTTATGCATGCAGTTTCATTTATAACATTTTATGGGCGTAGAAAAAGGGGGACTGGCATCTCCTATACAACCCAGATTTGTGCTATCGAATAGCTTTGGAATTATAGGTCGCACAGCGTCGGAATTCAGTATTCGATCCGAATTTACACATGCACTTTCATTGGTAACCTTTTTTGGGCGTTGAACAAGGGAGAGTGACACCTCCCATACAACCCAAATTTGCTATATCGAATAGCTTCTGAGTTATTTGTCGCACAGCGTCGGAACTCAGTATTTGACCTTAGTGTACACATGCCATTTCATTGATTAAATTTTATGGGCGTTTGCCAAGGGACCTCTTATTTTACCCAAATTTGCGATATTGAATTGCTTTGGAGTTATAGGTCGCACATCGTCGGAATTCCGTACTATACCTTAATTTACACATTCAGTTTCATTGATCACATATAATGGGCGTTGGTCAAGAGGGCGTTGCACCTCCCATACAACCCAAATTTGGGATATCTAGCAGCTTTGGATTTATAGGTTGCACAGCATCGAAATTCAGTATTCGACCTCAATTTACACATGTAAGTGAGCGTGGCAGCAACTCGCCGGGTTTCAGCTAGTCATTAATAAATAACTTAAAAAGCAAAGAACCAAGAATACTCCCCTGTGGAACACCAGAAGAGGCTATAAAGTTATTTGTTTTCACGCCATTTATCTTTACAAAACATGCTCTATTTTAAAGATAAGACTGTATCCAATTCAAAATATTAGAATGAAAACCCATTTTGGCAAGTTTGGACAGTAAAATATTATGTGGGACCTTATCAAAGACCTTAGAGAAATCAGCATACAGAACATCAACTTGATATCCATGCTCAAAAGACGAAATGCAATATCTCGAAAATACCGCTAAATTAGTCACAGTTGACCGACCCGCAAAAAACCATGCTGTTGAATACAGATATGTCGCTTTACTAAGAAGAATAAATTATTTTTTATAACACTTTCAATTGCTTAGAAACATTAGATAGCTTAGAAATACTTCTATAATTCGAGACATAATTTTTATTACCTCCTTTTAGAACAGGTGTTATAGACGCCCTTTTCCACTTGTCAATAAAAGTGCCTGACCTTAAAGACTTGTTAAAAAGATCACACAATGGAATAGCTAAAGATGGAATGTGCCATCATTTATTAATCAAAATCGATGAGATACCGAAATTTTCATTAAAGACATCGCTTTACTAATTTCATCAACAGTTAAGACTAACGAACCCAGGTTTAAAAATGAATCCACATTATCTAAAATTGACACATCAAAACCATAATCAACCGTGACATAATTTAACTTAAAGTAAGCAGCAAAAAGTTTTACTGTATCTTCAATAGCAAAGACATGAATACCATGAATTTTGGCTAGATACATAACTTAATTAATTATCAACACGTACTGAAATGATTTCAGCTATTCTCTTTTAAATATCAAATCCATGGTTGAAAGTTTTCTTGTGGAATTCCATTTTTACATACAAAAATACGTTTTTTAAAAACGTTAAAGCAGGGACCCAATAATAACAGTTATTTTCGAAATTGCTATTCAAAAAGTCAGATGAAAAGAATTAGTTTATTCGATATTTGAATACAGCAGTGTGATGCTTGTTAGCTAAGGAATAATAATCTTTCATGATTTTAATTTTTCTGATTTTTTTTTAAAAAGTCAATAAATAATCGTTATTTTTTGACCAATTTTACTTCGATCAAAAATATAAGTTAAAATTTGAGTTTTATTTTTTTTTATCAAAAATAAAAGTTAAAATTTTACTTTTATTTTTTCGATCAAAAATATAAGTTAAAATTTTACTTTTATTTTTTCGAACAAAAATAGCAGTTAAAATTTAACTTTTATTTTTTTGATCAAAAGTAAAAGTCATATATTTATTTCTCATCATTTGCTTGCAGTCTCTGTTCCAGTCGTTTGCGAAATAAATGAAAACAATATGCAATGATAAGCAACTAAGCGATGCAACGCAACGATATGAAGATTGATAGCAATAGGGCAGTTCACGATCTTGTTGCATCGTTGCAAATGCAAAATAAATAGCTTTTACAAAAACAAAAAGCATATGTTGCAAAAGCTTTTCAATGCTCTCTGCTTTTGTAAAAGCTGTTTATTTTGCATTTGCAACGATGCAACAAGATCGTGAACTGCCCTAATGATTTTTTCTGTGCAAAAATGTTACCAATATAGATGTACACGAATAAAAATCTGCTCTATTAATTGTTTTAAAAATTTTAACTTTTATTATAGTTAGTAAGAAATAGCATTGTAAAATTTTAAATCTTTATTTTTGATCCGAAAAAAAAGTAAAATTTTTACTGTTATTTTTGATCGAAGAAATAAAAGTCCAATTTTAACTGTTATTTTTGATCGAAGAAAAAAAAGTCAAATACTAACTGCTATTTTTGATCGAAAAAATAAAAGTCATATTGTAACTTTTATTTTTGATCAAAAAAATAAGTCAATTTTTAACTTTTAGTATTGATCAAAAAATAAAAGTAAAATTTTAACTATTTTTTTTAATCGAAATAAAATCGGTCAAAAAATAATGATTTATTGACTTTTTTTAAAAAAATCGTAACCGATACGGTTCCTGCTTTAAAGCTAATTATTTCAAAATATATTTATGTTGCATATTAGCGCAGTTCACGATCTTGTTGCATCGTTGCAAATGCAAAATAAACAGCTTTTACAAAAACAAAAAGCATTGAAAAGCTTTTGCGACATATGCTTTTTGTTTTTGTAAAAGCTGTTTATTTTGCATTTGCAACGATGCAACAAGATCGTGAATTGCCCTATCATGTTTTTACAAACAGCCCTTCAATTACACAGTGCTACAGCCAAAACGTGAGTAAGAAACCAACAAATGTTTTAAAATATTTCCGGAGTCCTAATCACGAGTCTGGCATCCAAATTTCTCCATTACGTTAGGATTTTGAAAAAACCGTGATTCAAGGTCAACAAATTCTTGTAAGAGAAATCAACTTGAAGTGTCGAAACTAAAAATGGTATGCGATTTTTGTCTCTGGCAAAGATGTTTTTTATAAGTTGATAAAAAATTGTTTTTTATACTTCCATCCCCACCCCCCTTTTTCACCCTAATTTTTACGTCTTTCAAAAATTTTAACAAATTTATGTTTTGAGAACCACGGAGAAATGTAATATTATGTGGTGGCAAAAAATCATCCCCATAAAAAACATATAGGGTCTTCCGACAACAAAATTACCCTAGATCCACCACAGGGCCGCATTAACCATGTCGGGGCCCCTAGGCACTGTAATTTTCGGGGCCCCTTTATGCTTTTCTAACGCCTTCAAATAAATTTTTTCTACCACAATTCAATTATATTCATAATTACGCTATTAATACCTCTACGCGTACTGTGTCAGGGGTATATTAACTTTGTCACTCTGTTTTTAGCGCTAATAAGGAGGCTTTGCAGGTATAGAAAAGTATTTATGTTCTTGATCAGCATCACATCCTGAGTCGATTTCGTCATGTGCGTTTGTCTGTCGACAAGATTATAGCCGCAATTTTAAATCTGTCGTATTGATATATGTTATACAGTGAAAGCTCCCATAAGCGGACACCGATGGTTACCTACTTTTTGTTCGCATATGATGTCCGCTTATGGGAATATCGTAAAAAATAATATTAAAATTCAAATTAAAAAATAGACATTGCGATATTCTAATTTAAAATATTTTTTATTCTTCAATAGACAAAGAACAAAACTAGTACAAAATAAATTAAAATTTAAATATGTACATTAGAGTGGTCCTTATTTTTCTTTCGAAAGTAATGCATTACGGACCGAGGTTTAATTCCTTCACAAAACAGAAGTAAAGCGCAAAATTTTTAGAAAAAAAATATTGATATTTAAACGTGCCGCTTGCGGGCTTTAAGTTGAAAATCTAATTTTTATGGGAAAAGTATTTTTTCAAAAAAAAAATCCCAATTAGAGAAAACCGGTACCCGCCCCTTTTTAATTTAATTTTTCTTTCAAATGAGCTATTAAACATTAAAATTAGACAAAAACTACTAGAGTTGCAATTTTTTACTTTTCGAAAAAAATTCAATTTTTTCTTGGTTGTATTAAAAAAGTCGCAAAAATGCAAATTTTAATAAAATTTCATTGAAATGTTGTGAAATATTTTCTTAGCTATATTTAAAACAGACACAAAAAATTATGCGGTTACATTAATTTACCTTATCGTTATGAAATTTTTTGTGAGAAGTGTACCTTTTTGGAAATTTCGAGTTTAGGTATTTTTACGGAAAAAATTTAAAATTCAAGTTTTGAAAATAAGCACCGAGATAAATGTTTGTTTTAAAATAAGCTGTTAATAATAAAATATTACAAGTAATTTCGAAAAAACAGAAAAAAGTCGAACTGGTGAAAATACCAAAACAAAACAAAAAAAAAAAAAGAAGAAAAGCAGTAATGTTTGTAATCCAACAGCCCTATTCGGGCAAATTAACAAATTGTTAACCAATATTTTGAATATTTCTATGTCTTTGTTGTTTTCAAAACAAAATTTAAAGCTCAAAAATCAAAATTTGTTAATGAAATTGTCAATAACTGAAAAGCAGTTGACAATTTTTATCAGAATTTTTTATTTTTGAGCTTTAAATTTTGTTTTGAAATCAAAAAATTACAACAAACACATAGAAATGTTCAAAATACTGGTTAACAATTTGTTAATCTGCCAGAATAGGGCTGTAAAAAAGAAAAAATTGTTCACTTCTTAGAGCTTCGCGTCCGCTTATGGGAAATTTTTTCCCTAAATAGGCATGTTTGTGTGCTCAAGTCCGTTTATCGGAAAGTCCGTGTATTCGAGAGCAAAACCCAAAAATTGATCGTTCCCAAGAATTTGTCCGGTTAAAAGAAATGTCCGCTTATTAGAGCGTCTATAGAAGCTATCACTGTATCTGCTTATATTCAAATAACGAAGATCAAGTTCGAGAATGAGCGAATACGGATTAAAATCTCGCCTACCTCCTATACAAAGTTACTTTATCAAAACAATAAAATCTGTAAAACTGCCACAAAAAATTATGAAGTAACTTGTAATGTCGTTAATTAGCTTTGAAGTAAAATTTACACCATATATTTGAAATTAGTTAAAATCGGATGAAAACTACTTCTACCTCCCATACAAAGTGGCTTTAACAAAATGGTAAAATCTTTTTAAATGCCACAAAACTAACACAATGACTTCAAGTTTTGCACATAAGCTTTGGTTGCAAAAGTTCACCATATATTTGAATTTTGTTAAAATAGGGTGAAAATCACTCCTACCTCCCATACAAAGTTAATTAAACAAAATGGTAAAATCTCTTTAAATGCCACAAAAATTACTTGAAATTTTGCACATAAGCTTTGGTCTCAAATATTCAACATTTAATTCAAATATGCAAAAATAGGCTGAGTTCTTATATGCATTAATACAATTTAGTGGCAATGAAAAATTTTAATGGTAATGAAAAATTTTGCATTATCACTGAAATTTTAATGGTAATGGAAGAAATTTACATCACCATTAAAATTTCTGTGCTCTTGCACCGAATTTCAATACCCTAATGTCAATATTAACTTGCATACAGTGTTTTTATAATAGCGGCACGTCCTTTTCCGAATTCCGCCCACTTAATTCATCTTGTTTTATAAAAATCATACCCATTCGTGTAACGAGTTTGACTACCGTAGTGTCAATATTATTCGAGATACAATATTTTTTAATATTGTGTTTTCTACCCCCTTTTCTCTAATAACGCCCACTCTCTTGACAGTAATTTTTAAAAATTGTGTCTACCCCTGCCACGCTCCTTTCTCCAATTACACCCAATTTTAGATGGGCACCTCCGTGTTCAATGTTTCTTTCTGTTGACAAAAAAGTACGGCAATCGGACAAGTGCGTTAGGAGTTATCGATGTACATTAGGGTGGAACGAATTTTTAACCTCACCGGCTTCATATATTTTTAAATACTTCTTGTCAAAACAAATTTGTCTGCATCCTTAGTTTTGTCTGTCACATAACTTTTGACTCTGCTAGAGGGTTTTCGTATTTCATTGCCATATTTTTTTCACTGAAATTTTTTTTTAATCCGAAATTTAAAAATTAACGTTCCAATTTTTTTGATGCAAGCCTCTCAATTAAGTCGTATTTACAACCTGTCATGAGTTCCCTATGATACCATGTACGCGTTAGAAGATATTCGCGTTCAAAGTTCATCGAAATCGGTCATTCGCCAATATCTTCGCTTCTCTAACTCGAACATAAAATCTGCTTGCTGCAAAATTGTAGATCAGATAATTACCTTTAAAAATACCATCAACAATTGTAACGTAAGTACCACAGTTCTTACGCTATGAGACTATTTATGTCTAAATGTGCAAAGTAGAAATTTCTTACTATGAGCAGATTTTTAACTTTAATTATAAGTAGGTTATTTTCAGAATTTTAATATTTCTTTGTTATTTTCTCACTTCGAACATTTACCGATAACCAAGCAAATCGTCTAATAAATGTATATATTTTTAATGAGTACTGTAATCATAAAAGTAATATATGTTAAAGTAAAAAATTTCTACTTTGCACTGTTTAGACATAAATAGTCTCATAGCGTGTAAACTGTTACTTTTACGTTTAAACTATGTGAGACATTTTTCAATTTCGTTACAATCATATTTTATGTCCGACTTAGAAGAACGGCGATATTCGCGAATGACCGCTTTCAATAAACTTTGAATCCGTATAACTTCTAGAGCGCACATGGTATCATAGGGAAATCATGACAAGTTGTTAATTCATGACTTAGTAAAGAGGATTGCATGAAAAAAATTAGAACCAAAATGTTTCAATTTCAGATTAAATAAAAAAAATCTAGTGAAAGTTTAAAAAATTAAATTATACAGATTTTATTTCGAATTACATTCAGGGCCGCCTTCTCAATGTCCGGTTAGTCAAGCTCTTAACCAGGAGTTAGCTAACCATATGATAGCTAAAAAAATAAATTTTGATTTCACCAAGTGATGGTTAAGCAACTGTCGGTTTTTTGTAATTTTGTAATCTTGTCAGCTGTTCCTTCGATTAGCAGCTAACCGAAACCACAACTTGTCGTTAACTTAATCACCATTTAACTGACAGTTAGCCTTAACAGAACATTGGGAAAGAGCTTTTTTGCTAGCCCGACATTGAGAAAGCAGCCCTCAGAGTTGAAGAAAAAGCGTAAAAATGTTCATATATTTAATTTTGTAAGCAGAAGTTTATGGATTTATTTTTTCATATATCATTTTGATCAATGTTTGTTTTATGTAAATCATTTAAACTCAGAAAAGTCAACTTAAAAGTTTATGGATCTGAGATCTCGAATTCGTGTAGAGCTCGTTAACGAGGCCGAGATTGCAGATCTCGGAATCATTTCGAGCTTGATATCAACTCTTTGTTCGTATGGTGTTTATTGGGACTTCATACTTGACTAAATAAGCAACTGTGTTTACCTGGTTTTTTGTGTTGAGGATATCAATTAACGGAATCATTTACAAACACTCTTTCGTATATGAGCAACTTTATTATGTGTCTCGCATATTTTGATTCAAAAGTCTGATTATTGTACGAACTATATTAATTTACTTTATTATATAACAAGGTCGGGAGTAAACCTAAGCGCTGCGAATCTTCTTCTTTTCCCGATAGACGCAATCCATTTGCACTGAAATATAGAAGAGCGGTATAGAAAATATATAATAATTTTACCACATGGAGTGTAATCAGAACTAACCGTAAGGATCAAAGCGAATAACTTCAATTTTATCTGCCAAACGCTCGCGGAAGGTATTGAATGTATGGCCACTGACAATGCTCTCCACCATCACCATGATCCGTCTGTTGTGTTAAGTGTTTTTATTAAAAATATGTGTATCATTTAATTAATACCTACTTGCTCTTCACTCTTTTGAACAGAATATTCGTAAGTTGCATTTTAATTCAGCAAAAATCTATTAGTTTCTATAAAAATTAAAAACAGCCACTGAAATTACTTCGTTTAGCAATTAAATGTCATAATCAGCTGTTTGGAGAACGATGAGCAGGGTTGCAGCGGCATAAAATAAAAAAGTACTTTTATGCGGCCAGATTACGTCTCTTTAAATACGTTTGGCACACACGCTGCGATGGTTGCAACTGCGACCAAAATATTAAACGATTTTAATTTTGCTGCAACCTGAGTTGCAACCATCAATGAGTTGTATAACTTCGACACACACGCTGCTACTTCATCATGATAACTGTCAAAAACTTTCAAGTTACACATGCAGTTTTGCCTTGGTTGCAGCGTGTATAGTCCCATTAAAAAAATAAAATATATATATCATTAATACAAAAAAGTCGAAACAGACAATGGAAATTTCGGGGTCATTCAAAAAAACACAGATACAAACATGATATGAAAAAAACCATGTATTAAAATAAATACAACAAACTTATGTAATACTGATGACCAGGGCTAGGATTTCGATGACATGTCATATTTATTTTCTGCTGCTTCTTAGACATTTCCTGGTTATTTTGAACGTCGATTTATATATCCTAAATTCCAAATATGAAAAGTTATTAGGTAAGTTTATGTCTTTGGATTTTGTGGATTTTTGGGTAATATTAGAAAAATTTTAAAAGAATATTTTATCGTTTTTTTTCGTACTAAACTATATAAAAATGGAAATTTTTAAAAATATTTCTTTAACAATAGAGTTCCTTCAATTAAAAACATTACCTCCCGAAAAAGATGTAGCTTTGTTTATAGCCCTCGAAAAAAAAGGTCTGCGCGTAGTGAAACTGATGAAAGAGGGTATGTAGAAAGATTAAACAAGTTAGTTTTAATCAAATCTAGTTTTATGCTTTATTCCTGAAATATTAGGGGGTAAAAATATTCATACTATGATATTAGAAAAGGAACTTATATCCAGTGACATCTTGTCTTTTTCATAAGTTCCTCTCGTTAGTGCGGAAGTTTTTTTGTGTACAAAAATATTTTGCCAGACAATCGACCTTCTTTCAATTTTAATAACTTAGAAATGTACCTTGAAATATACTGTAACGCTGTGTATAAGAATTATAAAAAATTTCAAGTTTAGTAATGTTTTATTTCTAAAGGTTTATTTGTGTTTGTTTTTTATTTATTTTTTTTGCATTTTTTTGGTAATTTTTGTCAGTTTTTATGTAATTTTCTGCAGTTTTTACGTAATTTTTGTCATTTTTTTAGGAAATTTCTTGCAGTGTCGTAGATCATCAAAATCCAAGCTGTGCTGATGACGAATTATCCTTCTTATAATTAACTATACTTACTCTATGACATTCATCCTCATTTAACGTAGAGCAGAACATATGAAAAATTACTATAAAATTATAATATTTTTTACCGTGAGCTTAAGCAATTACATTTAGACATCTGGAATAATGTTTTTCCAAAATAATTCTTTCAGTTTAAGCCTATTCAAATGTTTTGTTTCCTGTATATTTAGTTTTTTAATATATAAATGTTTCATTTTTATTATATTAACCAAAAAAAAATTATAATTTTTTTCACTGCATGTCGTGGCAGCACCTTTTTAACAGCATGTGCATACCATACTGGGTACGATAGTAAATTTTATTTAAAAATAATAGAGTTAATGCCAACATTTTATAAATGTTTACAAAATATTGAGAACGTGTAAGAATACATATATAAAATTTTTTGCATAGAATGCGTAAGCATTTTTCATAAGGCGCAAAAGTGTAATAAAAAATGTTTGATTCTATTGAAAAAGCGCTCAAGAAATGTGAAATGATTCTTTTTTATTAAAAAGTTGAAAAAAGAAGTTATAACTATTTACAATTGATTTTAGATTATAATTTGGTATTTCTATTTGTTGACAAATGTTGTTTTCGCATATCAAATTGTATAATATGTATATAATTGTATAATATCATACATATGTAATTGTAACAAGTCTTTTATCGGTTTCGTAGGCTGAAAGAAGTTTTTAAAATTAAATATGATTAAAAACTATCTTCGAAATTCGATAAAACAAGAGCGATTTAAAGGCTCAGCCACGATTCAGACTGCGCATGATTGAATCTAAGTTTAAATTTTTGGGGTATATGATTGAAATCGAATTGGGGCACCTAAAGCTGTTGGACAGGCGCTATGTCGTATATAACAAAGCAAAACAAGGCGAATTGTTTTCCAATGATTACAAAGTTAATTATTTGCAATTACAAATATCTAATAGTTGATTAAGGATTTTCTCGTCATTTAGATAGTGCAAGTGTTAATTGAAAAACAATATCAAAAAAGTGTCATTTCAGTTTGCTATAAAAGCTAGACATGAGTCATGCCATATGACTTCTATTATAAGAGCAAGTGTTAAAAAACTCATTGGCAACGCATCAAATACAATTTGAAAAGTAGTTTTTAGTGTCAAACTTCTTTTTGTTTTTTTAATTTTATTTTTTCTCAAGTATGTATTTGGTGTAAAAGCCAATTTCTTTCACATTTTCTTGACGTTTTTTAAAAAGGTAAATTATAATTACAATAGAAATAAGCTGTTGCTATGTATTCGACCTAAATTTTACTTTTCTCATGTTTACGTATAGCAAATCAGAAAATTTGCTCTTACACATTACATTTGTTAAAGTGCCTCTACACTATATATTTCATACATATGACACGTCAAAAAATTGCAAATGGTTTTAAGCTACAGATAGTGTGGAGCATAGTGGAAAGACATTTCAAAACAACATTTTCATTTGTTTTGAAATGTCGTTTGTATTTGCGTCTGTAAATTTTTGAATAAGAACCATCTCTAATTTCGCATGTTTTTCCATCTGTACAAAATGTCAGTTTGATAAATTTTTATTTGAAAATGGAAGAAAATTCAAATTTTACGATATTTATTCAATAAATTGATTTAAAATGAATTTATTCTTAGTTTGAATGGCTACAGGAGGACACTTAAGAGCTTTAAGGTTTACACAAATTTCAAAAGCTTTTTTTTATTTTCAAATAACGTGTCCATAGTGTGGAGACAATAGAAAAAAAGCTGTCTGACAAAAACTTAATTCTGACACACAGATGAAATTCGGTATGTAATTTTATTTGACATGTCATATGTATGAAACATATAGTCTGGGGGCACCTTTAGCTCGTAAAACTCTCTCTCTTCTTCTTTTATATGCATTCCAGAACTTATTTGATACGAGAACAGAACTTAAAATATTTGATAGAACTCGTTTTCCATTGAATAAAGAGACAACCATAGCAATTGTCATAGTAAATATGTACATAATACTAATTTTCAAATTAATTAGATGAGAACAAAAGCAAAATTTAAATTTTATCATGAATTTTAATAACAATCAGATCAAAAAAATTTTTTGTGGCAGCTTTTGCACCAGAAAACTAAAAGTAAATAGCAACATAATTATTTTAACCTGAAACACAATATGAAAGCATATCTTTTTATTCGCTTCAGTTAATAACCAGAAAGTGTTCGGATTATTTATAATAATTTAAGAATCAGATCGTATGAATAAAAAAAATTAAGCTTTAATTAACGTGCATTATTCTATATTCATAGGCCATAAATTTGCTCGGCATGGCAATATTTTTTTTTCATATATCGGCCACTCATATTGTTAGTAAACTCAAGGCTAGAACTTTCCCAAAAAAAAGTACCAACGTATAAAAATATCATACAAGCTAAATGGTGCTACTACGTATTGTAAATTTCTTCATTTTCATAAAATCATCCCTTGTTGATTCTCTGCATTCCGTACGTCAGCAAGCTTAGGAAAGCTAAAGAAGTGCTGCCATTTGACTATAACGACGGTAGAACCAAACGTGATGGGCAACACCAAGAGAAATATTCACAAGAAAACGAAAGAAATAAAATTGCACAAGTACGAAAAATATGGTATTTCGTACATATAATATAGTAGCGTATTAAAATGCTACGAAAGTCAATCTTGTGCAACATTGACGGTGAACTTCAAGTTCTTGTTTTGTAGTGTACGCTATCTAGCTGTCAACCATAGAAGTAAAATATAAATGGAATTTACTTTATTGCCAATTTTTGGAAGTAAGCAGTTATCCATTTTTTGCGCAGAATTGATCATCATTTTTGTCTGCACATATTTTGTTTGTAACGGTTCATATATTTTAGAAAAATGGGTCGTAGTTCGTGCAAGTAAAATATCGTTTTTTACTATACTTTGAGTTTATTCGTTATTCCTTGTGACAACAGAAATGTGAATATTAATCACTTACCGCTATTTTTTCGACCAGAAATAAAAAATATTTATATATCGCAAAATATGAATTCTAGTACAATGAAATCCGATATAAAAGGTTGTGGCATAGTAATCTATACATAATGAGGATTTGGGCTGGCCAAACACCTTTTTAAAGACAATATCTCATTTGACAATAAGGGTATTCACAAGGTGTGCTAACAAGTCAGAATGCCATATATTCCTAAGATTTTACACTAGTTTAAACATTTTATTGTTGCCTTATATATAAAAAAGTACTAATATATTACAACTCTGAAAGCTATGTTTATTGAAGTGTCGTAATCAAACAGCTGTTTCTTATTTGCATTTATTTATCTTGTACATTTTAGTTGTAAAATTTTAGGACAATATGACTTGATAGCACACCTTATGAATACCCTAAATATTTTCGAAGAAATAAATAAAAGGATTTTCAATCGATATTTTTTCGATCAGACATAAATTGTTTGTTATAAAAATAATATCGATTGAAAGAAGCGTTAATCGTTGACACATATATTTTCGACCAGAAATAAAATGATATTTTATCGATATATATTCGATCAGATATAAAAAGAAATTTTTATCGTTGTTTTTACCATAAATTATAATGCATCATGTGTAAATCTTTTTGCGATCGGATAAATAATATATCGATACGAACAATGCATATGTTGGTCACTCAATAAATAAAAATTTGAAGCGAGACAATTTATGTGAATATTTTGTTTTGCAAAGGATACAGATAAGCAAAACTGAGTACTGGGGCTTAAAGATAAGAGATCGAAGTACAAATTTTTGTACCCAGTTTCTGTTTTCAATTTTATTTTTATAACAATAGCAATACTAAAAAGTTCTCGTAGAAAACTGGATATCTCGAGTTACCAACTTACACGTTGGACGTATAGATATATTTTCGACCAAAAATTTTTATCGATACTTTTTCGACCACAATCCTTTTGTGAAAAATTAGCGTTGCCACCTTAATTTCTGGTGAATTTTTTTCGTTTTTTCATTATAAAATTCAAACCAGTTTATAGCTGAAAACATT
The DNA here is from genome assembly GCA_963920525.1 of Dichetophora obliterata. Lineage (NCBI taxonomy): Eukaryota > Metazoa > Arthropoda > Insecta > Diptera > Sciomyzidae > Dichetophora > Dichetophora obliterata. The sequence goes on from OY986437.1 coordinate 259,397,892, forward strand.
ATTTTGGTAATGAATTAAGTTTATTTAATCGTTATCTTGCCTCGTTTTCGAATTATTATAATTATGAAAAATTTGGAAACCAAATTAAGGTTCCGAAACTGCTAAAATGTTTATAATTACTCTAGATACAAAACTGCATCATTGGAAAAATTTTCAAAATTAGCGTTGCCACCTAAATCGTAATTTTTGGGAAGGCGTTTTTTGTTGAATAATTCCTTGTTTCCTCGCCATAAATGAAAACATCGGACAAAAAAAATTTGTGCACCAATCTTATAGTTTATTTATGTTTTTTCGGGATTTTTTCGTAAAAATATCCAAACTTGAAATTTAAAAATGTTGCGCTTCTACTTAGTAAAAAATTTCATAACGACCAAGTTATTATAACGTAGTCAAATAATTTTTTTTAAAAGTATGTATTTTGACGACTTTTTTGTTCCAACAAAAAAATAAAATTTTTCTAGAAAAATAAAATATCACAACTCCGATACTTTTTATCCGATTTTTACATTTGAAAGCTCATTTTAAAGTATAATTAAATAAAAAACAAGAAATATTCTTTAAAATATTTGTAAATTTTTGTTTGTGTTACTTCTTTGATTAAATATTAAAAGAAAAACTCTGGTAAAACGCTTCTCCAACTATCGAGCTCTTGAACGAGTTCTAAAAATTTATCAATGGGCACGAAACTTGATAGATTTTAGTTTTTTATATTAAATTTAAAATTTAAGCCTATAACGTACGCAAAAGTATTAAAATCTTTCTATATCTTCAAATATCTTTACATACATATATCTTAATACATTATCTAAATCTTGTTGTTAGCAGCCAACAATGTAAATATATGCCATGTAGCAGAGCTGTAAAAGAATGCATTCAATTTGATTTTATTCACAAAAAAGTGAATAACGAAATAAGAAAATTGATTAATTATTCCTTTTCATTATTCAGAATAATGAATACATTTTTTTATTCATTTGAATGCTATTCACAAAGAATGCAATTCACAAAGAAATTCAGCATTTTCAATTATTCTTTTTTTATTCATTATTAATTTTTTATTCTTTATTCATTTTATATTCGTTATTCATTATTCATTTGTGAATCATTAGTCATTTTTTATTCATTATTAATTTTTTATTCATTATTAATTTTTTAATTCATTATTAATTTTTTATTCATTATTCGTTTTTTATTCATTATTCGTTTTTTATTCATTATTCGTTTTTTATTAATTGCTCATGTTTTATTCATTATTAACTTTTTATTCATCATTCATTTTCTATTCCTTATTAATTTGTTATTAATTTTTAATTTATAGCTTAGTACTAAAATGAATAAAATTAATTAAATTTAATTCACATTATTTTTTCAAAAAATAATTAATTAATAATTTCAATTATTCATTTTCGTTATTCAGAATAATGAATCAATTTTTTTATTCATTTGAATGTCATTCATAAAGAATGCCGTTATGCCATTCACAAAGAGTTTAAGAATTTTCAATTATTCTTTTTTTATTCATTGTTCATTTTTATTCGTTATTCATTTTTTATTTATTATTCATTTGCTATTCATTATTAATTTTTTATTAATTTTTTATTCATATTTTATTCATTATTTATTTGTTATTCATTATTAATTTTTTATTCAGTATTAATTTTTTATTCATTATTCATTTTTATTCATTATTCATTTGTTGTTCATTATTAGTTTTTTGTTCATTTTAATAAATTATTTTATTATAATTATATATATTATTTATTATAATTATATTAAATTAAATTATTATATTATATTAATAATTAATATATTATTATTATTATAATTATATTATATATATTATTTATAAATTATTAATTTTTTTATTCATTATTAATTTTTTATTCATTAGTAATTTTGTATTCATTATTCATTTTTTATTCATTATTCATTTTTTACTCATTATTCATTTTTTATTCATTATTTATTTTTTATTCACTATACATTTTGTATTCATTATTCATTTGTTATTCATTATTCATTTGTTATGCATTATAAATTTCATATGGCTTAGGACTAAAATGAATAACGAATAACTAATGAATAATGAATAAAACATTAATAATAAATACAAAAATTAATAATGAATAAAAAATTAACAATGAATAAAAAATGAATAATAAATAAAAAAGAGTAATGAATAACAAATGAATAATGAATAAAAAATGAAAAATGAACAACAGAAGAATAATGAATAAATAATGAATAACGAATAAAAAATAAATAATGAATTAAAAAAGAATAACTGAAAATTCTGAAATTCTTTGTGAATTGCATTCTTTGTGCAATGAATGAAGCATTTAAATGAATAAAAAAATTGATTCACTATTCCGAATAACGAAAATGAATAACTGAAATGAAAAATCATCATGAATAAATAATTTTTTTAAAAAAATGCAAAAATTTTGCATTCATTGAAAGCATTCTTATGTCGTTATTGAGTTGTATTTAAAATTCTGAATATGAATGCCGATTTTACAGCTCTGCCATGTAGCTTAAAATTTTTTGTAAGTAATGTCACAACATGACATCTCCCACTTCCATTGGCTGAATATCAATACGTACACACAAGTTGGTTTTTTTTGTTATTTTTCCTCACGTATTGGCACATAAGCTTTAGATTGGCGGGGTTTGTTTATGAAAGGGTGTGTTTTCCATCATAAAACATATATTTTAACAATAACTTAAAGCTTTATATAACTGAAAACTAAGTAGAAATTTGAACCATAAAACTATTGTCTATAACAAGTAACCGACAAAATATATTGTGCTATAAAAAAAAATATATATATATATAAACACTCAATCAGCTGAACAATAAGCAATGTGCCGATTTTCAATTCACAATTTCAAAGAAAGCGTGTAAAATGATACGCCTTCTTCAGCGCCCACAAACAATGGAATACATTCCAAACATCAACAAGATAAAAAGTACAAAAACAACAATGAACCAAAATTTAAACTCCCAATTTAAACACCAAAACAAAAGTATGACAATCCAGTAACTACCCAAAGCAGCACAAAGGAATCGAGGCGGTTTGTTGCTGTTGCTTCCGTAACAAGCGAGCAATTTAAAAAGTTGCTGACATGTGTAATTCGGCACCTCCACCTTCTGATCTCTTAAAAAGTGATCGTGCGCACCACGATTAAGCCAGCTACAAATGGTGTCCCAGAACGAGTCCTTAATTTGAAATATTTTGTTGAAGCTCCATTGTACATTATTTTATTTTTTACTATCATACAAAAATAATGCAAATGTATTGCATTACACAATGGGAGCGGCAACTGATCTTGTTGTTCTTCTTTTTCTACCATTCAACACAATTAAACCGCATTAAAAACAGGGATTCACAAAACAATAAACATCCTTGAGCAAGTCTTGTCATTTAAGGGTCCCTGCACGTCGACTCACACACCATGCACCATAGAACCACGTATCTGAGTTGTTTTTGTAGATTCGTTCCTCTACATGTTTGTATTTAATTGAGTTGATAAGATTTCCCAACTTCAAAATCCTTAAAAAAACAAAAGCCGTTCACTAAGCTATGTTGAGATTTCTACACTCCCGCACATAAAGGAGTTAGTTATCTCGATTAAAAGATCAAATTTCATATTGCTTAAGGCGATCCAAGGTACTTGTGCTCTGCAGTTGTGCTTCTTGTGTTTATTGGTGTATGAGTATTCCGCAATATCGAGTGTGTCGTTTGCTCCTTCAGCAAAAAATTCCGCGTATTCGCCAAGATGCTCTGACGTGAATTCTTTGCTCTTACAGATGTTATCAAAAGTACAAATTTGTAGTAGCTCTACATTGTAGGATGTAGAGCGATTTTGTGAGGACTAGTTCGAAACAAGAAATTTCGGTCCTTTTAAATATTTAAAACTTACAGTGCGTTCTTGACAAAAAACAGTGTAAAAGAATATAATTCTTATATAAAAAATTAATGTTAATATATACTCTGTGAGAACATTGAGTGACCCCTATTTTTTCGAAGGTAACGAATTACGGACCGGGGTTTTGTTCCTTTACAAAACAAGTAAACCAGATTTATCTTTGAAAAAGTGGTCTTTGAAATTTTCGAGTGTGAATTTAAAAAATGTTACGCACCTCGTTTTTGAATTATTTTTAGTTATTAAACGTGATATTTAACAAAACTGCCAGAGTTGTGATTTTTTAGTTTTCAAAAAAATCTCATTTTTTTTTGTTGTATGAAAAAAACCACAAATATCCAAATATGATGGTATTTCAATAAAATATTTTCTGAAACTATGACTAATATTGACATAAAATATGGCGCGATTACGTAAATAACCTGGAAATGAAAGTTTTTTCTAGAAGTGTAGGGGGACAGAGGGCACATTGATACGATTTTTGTTCGGACTCAAAAAAGGAACCAGATTGACCAAAAGAAAATATTTAGTTGTGTTTAGGGTCTATCTAACAAAATTATTTAAAACTGTTTGATTTATTAAGAAAAATTTGTATGACCATTTTATAAAAAAGTGAAATTCATATCAAACTGTCCCATTCATGGGGAACATTCATACAAGTCAGAGGCACTTTGATTCATTGCCGATTAACTAATATATATTGAAATATCTTTATAAAAACAGTGGTGTGGTTGGGGGACCGCCGCACAGTGCGCTTTTTTAATTTTAGGATGACATTTGGGTTTTTTTTTTGGTAAATTTTATAAAAAAATATTTATAATCGTCAGATTATAAAACATGTATTATGAATGTGGTATTAAAAACTAATACATCAAGTTTAGTTTTTTATAAATTTCGTCAAAATTGAAACTTTTTTAACAAAAATAAGCTCAATAAAACCCAAACAATAAAGTAAGGTTTAAACAATTATAACTACGAGCACAAAGTATATTTCAAGGTCTTATTTTTTTGGATTCTTTATGTCTTAATCACAATTGAATTTAATATAAAATACAATAAAAAATGTTAATAAATAAAAGTAGAAAAATCGTTGAAATTTAACTGTAAATTTTTTAAGGTATGAAAATTTAAGTAAAATTTAGTAAAAAATATCTAGCTAATTTAGCTTTATTATAGTTGAAGGCTATAACTATCACAAAATATCGTACTTCTACGTCTGTTTCTGTAAAAACCTGCTGCATCTAGCTGCTATTAAGAAAAACCACTTAATTTGAAAAAAGTCTTCAAAATCAAATTTTGTCCTAAAATGCACTGATTTCCAAGACAATTTGTAGAATTTATGATAATAGAATTTACAATTTAAAACAAGTTGTGACCTTAAAAATAAAATAGAATTCATAATTTAAAACAAGTTGTGACCTTATTTTCTTATTTTGTATTAGCAACCATTTTTTTAAAAAATTTTAAATTTCGTTAATTTGGTAATATTGTTTTATAGGAGATGTAACTAAAAGTTATGCGATTTGAAATATTTTTAGCATGACGTTTAAGTGAAGTTAAATAAACTAAATTTACTCTTTGAAAACATAACTAAGCAATTTTATGCGGGTTTTTTTTATTAAGAAAAAATATGGTTTGTATGGGAGGTAGGCGATGCAGTTGATCTAGAATTTTAATTTTTTAAAACTTAGTTGTACAAATTTTCATGGCCCTAGCTTTTATTGTTTCTGAGATAATGCAAATGTCATCCTAATATCGAAAAAAGCGTACTGTGCGTCATCAGGAACCAAATTACTTAAGCTTTTTCTTCAACTCCATGTGTAATTCAAAATTAAATCTGTATATTTTTATTTTGTTTTATTATTTTGCATTTAATATAATTTTTTTCAAGGCAATTAATGTAAATAAACAATCATATCAAAAAGTTTAATATAATATTTTAGGAAAAAATTATTTATGTATCGAAAATTAAGATGTAAAATTCTTATGAGAGATGAAAATTTGTAGTTACCGTTCCAACAACGATTGTTTTATGACGCAAAAAAAAAAACTGGACTTAAGAATATAAATATAAACAAAAAGCACATTTTTAGGGTCCACCCTAGTGTCAAAAAATTTTTGAATTTCTAACATCAGATTCAAAATTAGTGACCCCTTAATGCTGCCAGCACATACACAAAGAGTATAAAGCAAAAAAACACATTTATAGGGTCCACCCTAGTGTCGAAAAAGCTTTTTGAAATTTTAACATCAGATTCGAAATCAGCGGCCAGCGTATCTACAAAGTGTATAAAGCTACAAAACACATTTTTGCACCTGTGTTTAAAATTTTTAGGCTATATTACAATTTTATATGGATAGCAAAAATAATCCTATTTGTTATAAAATTGTTATTTTTGTTTTTCCTTTGCATGAAAAAAAAATAATCTGGATTATTTTGAAGCGAATGGAACGCAGCTAAAGAAAGATAAGTAAAAAACTGCTATGTAAATATTTTAAAAAATTTTTTTATAGATTTTTTATGACACCTGAAAGTTTGACAAAAAATTAACAAAAAAAAAAAATAGTAAAATTTTGAGTCAAATTCAAACATTTGTTGAATTATTTGTAATAAAAATTTGATGTGCTTTATATTTTCATGTACTTACTTACTTACTTACTTACTTTGTTGGCGCTACAACCGTATGTCGGTCTTGGCCTCATCTAAGAATTTGCGCCAGCCATTTCTATCTTTCGCTTGCTGGCGCCAGTTGGAAATTCCAAGCTTCGTCAGGTTGTCCTCTACTTGGTCTTTCCAACGAAGATGCGGTCGTCCTCTTCTGCGTTGAACGCAGCTGGGTACCGAATCGAATGTTTTCTTCACTGGAGCATCGTCTTTCATGCGCTGAACATGACCAAGCCAGCGAAGCCGCTCGATTTGAATGCGCTTGACTATGTCGATGTCAGCGTACAGCTCATATAGTTCATCATTCCACCGTATTCGGTACTCGCCACTGACGCAGATAATTTTCATGTATTACATCAAAACTTAAGTAATCAGAAAAAATTAAAAACTGAAAATAATATTTATGTCTCATGTTTTAAAAAATCATTGAAAATGTACATTTTTTTGAAAATTGTGTTCAGCTGAAATGGAAAAAACGAAAGTGATATCCCCAGTTTTTAAATAAAAAATGGTATTGGTGGTATATGGGCATTATTGTGACTACGCACATACGACTTTAAAGAGTTTAAAAACAAAGAAAAATTAAACTTACAGTTTTCTTATTATGATTTTTCAATAATTTATTAAGCGCACTATACAAGGTGTAAAAGCTAAAATTTGTTAAAAGTTTGGCCCTTAGATAGAAGCCATCAAAAGTGATACGTTACGTGACAAACAGTAGATGTGGTTTTTTACTGCATCAATATTAACGAACAAAATCTGCGAAGTGTGCATGAGTTTTTTTATTAAATTTTTTTTAATATAATCTAGAATAGTGCTGTTGCTTATTCATAAGTGTTTCGTCGAAAAATCTTTTTTAATTATTTTTATACAAACCATAGTATGGCACGTTACGTGACATATTTTTCCCTTCAAAGAAGTACAAATATTTTATAATTAATTGTTCTAACTTTGACCTTAAGCTCAATAAAAACGATTTTAAACTATCAAACAACTAGAATTTGTATTTAAAATCAAGTATGAGTTAAACTATCAAACATTTAGAATTTGTATTTAAATCATATAAAATCAACGCAATAAATAACAAGGTCATTTAGAAAAAACTTTAATATTTTATATATTTTATTTATTAAATTGAACTAGAAAAACATGTAAGAAGTGTAATTTAGTACTGTAACAATCGAAAACTAAAAAAAAGTGAATTTAATTTTGTATTATACGAGTATTTATTATACTTATAATCATAGCTGTTAAATTGCTTTTACGATTATTTATAAATTATATTATATTTTAAAAAGAATTGTAATCATTACATAATCTTTGAGAAAGAAGTTTATGATCAGTAATTGATTAAGAATACAAATAATCAAAAAATAATTACGATTACTTGAAATTACGAAAAAACCAAAACGAATCAAAAGTAAGAAAAATAATCCACTACTGCTAGAAATTATTTAAATAATAAAAAAACATCAAAAATAATTTCTAAAAGTAGTCGGATTATTTCATTTGATTCTTTTCGATTATTTTCGTAATCTGATGTAATCGTAATTATTTTTTGATTATTTGTAGTCGTAATTATAAGATTACGATTACAAACAGAAAAAAGTTGTACTGAGTCAATTATTTTTCCTATTGTAAAAAATAATCGAATTTCTAATGATTACGATTAGTAATCATTATTTAACAGCTATGCTTATAATATTCCAAGTTTCGTCCAAATTTTTTAACTTTTGTCACTATTTTACAACTTTTGTTGCTATTCAGCCTTTGTAGTTTAGTGGAGAGTGCGCTAGACTATCAACCCAGAGGTCCCTGGTTCGAATCCGGGTTCGGGCATTGTTCTTTTCACTTTCTTTGTTCTTTCCCACTTTTAAGAATTATGGAAAACTAAAAATCCACAATAAATTTGTGGAAAATGTGGAAATAAAAGACAGGAACAATTAAGGGCTGGAACTGCTTGCCGAGGTTAAGGCATAACACTAGCCTCGGTTAAAAGCAATTCAAATTGTCTTTCACGTTTGTTTCGCCTAATCAATAATTGCCGTATGGTTTCAATGAATTCTTCTAAATATTCTATCATTTTCCTTTCAGGTGAAAGACCAAACCCTGTTTGTATAAGGTGCATGCCTTGGATCTTTGATCTTAAAAAAAAAGAATTCATCATGTTTGCTGCCTTTTTTTTTATATATTTAAATTGAGATCAGCTCTAAGTACTCTCACAATATTAATTTAAACATTTTTTTCCTAAATATTATGGAGGTTTAAAATAATTTAAAACAATTTTTAATTTTTGAGTCAAGATAGACTTTTTGGCGGAAACGCCCAAATGCGTTTTAACGAAATTTCTACATGTCAGAAACATATACACACAGAAAGAGAGAGAAAGAGAGAGTTGCGGACTAGGCTGCACACTCACCTACTCGTTTGTTAGTCTGCTCGAATCTCAATACTCGCACCGCACACACACAGCGTACTTGTCTGCTACCCAGTAGTTCGCGGTATCATTGACGAACTTTTCGTGATGATTTCTTGAAGGAAGTTTCTGCATGAGCTACTGGACTTAAAAAAAATTCATACAAAATATAATGCAAAGCAGCGGTTGTCAGCGCCTAACTTTTTCCACTCTATTACAACAACTTGAAGATATTCATGATTGTTGTAATTCGCCGAATCGTTCAGAGGCTAAGCTGCAATAATACAGCGTTTTCACTTCTTCAACGTTTCGGAAGGAATGTTACTTCACGAATTTTATTTTTCGATTTTAAGTTTCGATTTTAATTCCTTGACGAATTTTCTTTATATTCCTGTCTACTTTTCGTTAAGGAAACTTCCCCAATATTTCGATATTGGCTTCGTGCATGATAAATCCCGACGTTTCTGCATTGCGTCTTGCACGAATTTGGAACATTTATATGAAATTTTCGTCAATGAAATGTATGGCCAAATCAGCATATTTCGTCAAGGATCAAGAAAAATCGTACATGATTCATTTGAGATTTCTTAAAGACTGGAACTACTGGGTAGTTTTTGCACGCATACACACACAGCAATCTCACTGTAAGGTGACGGTTTCTACCAAATCACAACATCCGCAAGCCGCGTGAAGGAACTTCGTTCCAAAAATAAAATACTTATTAATAAAACAAATTTCAAGGAACTGGGCAAAATGGTTCGTTTTAAGCGAAGTTCGCTTTAAATGAATACTTTACGCTTCAGATTGTATCCAGGGAAGCTAAGAACAGTCAAGTTTTCAAGGGTTTTGCACCTTGTTGTAAGCGTTTTTAATTCTCTCTTTTAAATAAAAACACTTTCTTTGCTTTCCAACTGCTATTACGCTCATTTTCTAACTTTGTAATTTTTAACAGATTGCGCAACGTCTTCACACGAAAAAACATTAAACTTAGGGAAATTCCTCGGTTCAAGAACATAGGAAAATAAAACACTTGGAGTTATACTACGTTTACATAGTAGATTAAAACAAATAAGATTAATAAGATTCCCTTTTCTAATCTACACTGTTTACACTTTTGTGAAAGAGATTAATTTTGACATTTCGTTGCTTCGTTTGGTTTTTTTGTTGTTGTCAGTTAAAGGCACGTCAGGAATTGTTGTTGTTTCAATGTAAATGGGAACTTTGAGAGAGTGAGCAAGGGAATAAATTTGGACCAAATCATGGGGTCAAAGCAGGTTGCGTTGAGAAATTATTCATAGTTTGGATCATATAACCTTGGATCATATAACCGCCACCACAACATCGCCCTTATTGACCCTCAATAAGTCAGGGGCCGAATTACAGCATCCGTGATCGAGCAAAGTCGTTAAAATTTAGCGGCACTTGTCTTGTCGTGCCGTTCGTAATTTCGCTCGATCATGGATGCTGTAATTCGGCCCTTATTTTTCTTTTCCCACTTGCAGTGGTGCAATTTTCAAGAAATTCCCAATATTTACAGAGCTGCAAACTTTTTTTAGAAAATAAGCAAGGAGATTAATTATTAATCTACTTTAAAATGAGGTTAATTTTTCAATAGCTAATCTATGGAATCTATAAGAAAAATCAAGAAAAATTAAAAAAACATACGATTAAATCAATAATTTTCAGATATGGTTGCAGATTTGCACAATGTCGAAAAAATTAACCATATTGATTCTATGATAAACATGTCCCTTTTTATAATGTCCAGTTTTTAATTTTAAAATAAACATGATCGATTCTATATTAAGAATTATCCAGTTTGAAATTTTAACATGAATAGGATTGATTCCTTCATGCACATGATCATTTTTATAACATCCATTTTGTAGTTTTAAAATGAACATAATCAATTCAATATTGACATGATTACAGTAATAACAGTAATAGTATTACCGTATTGCCAGCTCAAAAATATTATTTTTTGTTCATAGAACTATTTTTTGGTTCGTTTTAACCAAAAAATAACATGTTTTGCAAGCAAATAAAGTTGTTAAAACCGAAAGTTCGTTTTAAACAGATTCGTAATAAGCAAAAATTACTGTATATTGATTTTATTTCGAAATTTATTCGGAGTTGACCGTACCACTTTTTAAAAAAAAAAATTTTCAAGTAGTTTTGTATGGATTTTATTGTGTCTCCGGGTCCATTTATCGTTTTCGAATTTCGTCAAATATGTTGATTTCTTCTAATGAATAGTAATTTCCCACAAGTAACTTAATTGTTCACCAAAGTTTACTAACTAAACTATTCAGAAAACCGACAAGAAAACCCACGCCGGAAATTTGAGCCAAGGAATTAAAGCAACTACTTGTAATATCAATTAAATTTTCGACAGGGACTTAATTAACACATCCCTGTCGCCACATGTCAAATTATTACAACAACCACAACAAAAGGCACACAACTACAATAAAGCTGTAAGACATTAGCATAAGACACAATGCAGTAAACCGTTGAATAGTATCACAATTTTCGTATAATTAAATTATAAATTATGAGAAACAATACAATAAACAAGTAGCAAACGTCATATCATCAAATCTTCCCCCATTGTAAGTTCTTATTATTGTTGGCATGCCATGCTTGTACGAAAGTGTCTTAAGACACTATATTTTAAATAGTTACTTGTTGGGTTTTCATCATCAACTGCTTCAGATGATGGCAGAGACTTTGCGGCGCAACAGTTGCTGAAATTCCACAAATTTTTTAATTCTGGCATGTTTTTTGTTGTTGTTGGCTTTTGTTGTGATACTGCATGCAATACCAAGTGAATCCCAAGTCCAGCACAAACCGACCTGTACTTGATGCACTTGAAACAGATCAAGGCTTTTGCGCCTCTTCTGCGGGAATTAAATGCATTTCAAATCGATCGAATTCAATTAATCATCTTTGGTGGATAAAAGCCGCTCTGTGATGAGCTGTGATGTGTTGAAATGAGATGAAATGGGATGAGCCGAGTGAGAACGCTAATTGACCCACAACAACACGCAACTGTGACAACCGAAACAACAATAATAATAACAATAATAATAAAAAGAATTCAACTAGTTTTCCCCAACCAACTGCTGCCTGCATGCCATTTATGTTTTTCCACCCAAGTAAGATCAGTTTTTGATCGATCGCTGTATCGATAGCGGATGATCCTCATCAAATCGCTTAACTTAAGCGATGGAAGCAGTAAAGCATGTTTTGTCAACATAAGAATTCGCACTTCGCCTGCAATTCAACAGCAAAAAACATATAAGCACGGCAGTAAAAAATAAGCTCCACGCTTAGTTCGGGATCGATTGGGGGAGGGGGGGGGGAGGGTAAAACAAACCACAACGAGCACTATACGTGGATACTCCAGATTTTGCAAATATTTTCGTTTGCATTGATCTGCGCAATACAATTGTTACAATTGCAGGCGGCATTGATTTTATTGATTTCATTGGTGCTTATTAACAAGTGGTGGCCTGTCGGCCTGCCTGCCTGCCTGCCGGTTTGTCTGTGGGCTTGGGTTTTCGAACTGATCAACATGACAGTGGGCTAATATTTATATTGATTTTGTGAGCAATAAAAATTGCAATACAATATGGGTCTATAAGGGTCTTTTAAGGGCACAGATCCCTTAGTAAGTTTTAGGATTCTATTAGCGACAATGTTTTTAAGCTTTGACCTTGCAAAATTTCGAATAAAAAGTCATTGAGAAACATATCATTTTACGACTTTTTATTAAAATTAAGTTCAGTCTTTTTGTTATAGTGCGATTTTTGTAACGAAGTTCCTTTAAACGGTTTGCGGGTGGTGTGATTAGTAGAAATCGTCACGTAACCACGAGATAGCTGTGTTTGTATGCGTATGAGTAGCGAGCAGATCAAACACACGAGTATGCTGGTGAGCAACTCTCTCTTTCTCTTTCTCTCTCTCTCTCTGTGTCGCTGTTTTTGACCAGGGTTGCCACACAGGAAAAATATGTTCTACCGAAAATCCTAAAAAAATTTATCAATATGAAAAAAATTACCATATTTTTCTTTTATGTGAAAGTGAATAAAATATATATATATTTTTTCTTTTTTAATTTATGAATTAATAAAAAAAGGGTTGCAAAATAAGAAAGAAATTACTTTCTGACGTGTCCAATATATTTTGCAATTCCACTAAAAAGTTTAATAAAATATATATAAAATACACCGGCGGTCACTTCAAAATATTTTGTAATGATACAAATTTAAATTACTAATTTTTATTTGTTATTAGAATAATTTAATGAAAATAGGAGGTAGCGGAGTAAAAAATTCATTCCTGAACAATACTCACGTTTGAATTTTGACAAAAAATAAAAATATAAGTTAAAACAAAATATTCAATGCATAATGCAACAAATTTTTTTCAGCGTAGATCAATTAAATTCTTTTTGCAATACAAATTTTTTTTAAGAAGTTTCGTTTAACAAAAATAAAAATAAATCAATATGATGTCACACCTCCTCTAGCCTGTATAACGGCCATAAGTGCTCGTTCAATTTTAAATATAAATGTATTTGAAAAATTCTAAATATATATAAGTCACTAGAACTTACCAACTTACGTACATTAGGTGGCGCAAAAGTAATCCTCCTATCAGAAAATCAGAAAATTTTGCGATTGGCCCCTAATGTCAGTTCTGTTTTGACATTTGTGTAGTAAAATCATGCGAAATACACGTTAATAAACAATGTTACGCTACATTGCTCCAGAACGCGGAATATTGGTGACTATTTATTTATTTCATTTTTTTTTAAATTACAGCCAAAAAACATCGCAAGGTTACTTTTGCGCCACCCTGTATGATGATGAATGAGTAACCACGAGAGGGGTTCTTCTGCACCTAGAATATACCAACTGTATACATATATGACAAATGTCACTTAAATTAATTTTTTTCTTTTTAGTCCACGTCTTTTTAAATAAAAGCCTTTTTTAAATTTTTTTTACTTTTTATTTATTCACAACAGAGCCCAACTGCAACAAGAGATCACTCGCGACTAACATAATTTTTCAGTCAACACATCACCAACACTTCAATAAGTGAAACCCCTTTTATAGATTTAAAAAAATCCGTTAATTTCCCGAAATTTTCAAGTTGAATTGCTGTGTTGCCATTGCTGCGGTTTTCATGACCGCCAGTGTATATGAAAATAAGGAATTTTGGAAAAAAAAATTTTGTATTTTACGTTTGTAAAAAGGATTTCTTTTTTAATCGTTTATACCCAGCAAAATTTTTGATATAAATGTGGCATGCATTTTAAGAGACACTGCTTCTATATATTCAATTGTGCTTCTTTTAAGTCTTATCGAAAAAAGCTTGCAAGATGCGTTCTCATAAACTACTTCTGAAAGATATTCCAACAGCATTTAATTTCAACTAAAGTAAAAAGAAATTATAAATAATAACTATATAAGTTTTAGATATTTTTCGTGGGATTTTAGAAACTCCCAACAAAATCCAAACACATATCAAGTGTGGTAGTTTTTTTTCTTCAAATGAGATTTTGGTTATTTGGTAAATTTTTTTTAAATTTGGTAGATTTTTTAAATTTTGTAGACATTACAAGATTTGTCCAAATAAAACTTTTAAAAATTAAATAAAAATAGAAATCATAACGTTTGGTTCACTTTGTTAAAATAATGATAATTTGTTAACCCTTTCCAAGTATTATATTTTTGAACATTTTCAAATTTAGTTCTTTTGTTCGAGTGTCAGAATTGCCCGCCATTTTTCGAGTGGAAGCAAAATAATGTTTTCTGACTTAAGCTTAGTATGCTGTAGGAACGAAAATTTTTGGGCATATAACTCCACACGTGAAATTTTGGTGTTGAGTCAAAATTTTTGTGTGGAGAAAAAGCACTTGCTGTTCTGGTTGACAGATTCATATTTTTTTATTGCTGCAATTTTATATCCTATAAAAAGCAAGATTACACATTAATAAACTAAATAAATGCAACAAGAAATTTGTTAAATACAAAATTCAACACTTATGGCAAGTTTTTCAGTACGAGTTTAAACTTTAGTCAAATTAAACCTAACTTAACTCAGCAAAATTGGACGTTTAAACTCGGTCTAACTAGATATTTTAGCATTCGTTGAAGTTAAATTGACTTAAATTATCATGTAATGTGTTTCATTTTTGCCTGAACCGAGATTAAATGTCCAATTTAAGTGAGTTAAGCTCGATTTAATTTGACTAGAGTTTACACTCGCACTGAAAAATTGGCCCTTAAACATACTTACTGCTTATTTATTATTGTTGAATGGCAAATTTCCGCGCCAATTAAATGTACGGGCATACGCTTAGTATGCTGTAGGAACGAAAAAAAATTTCCATAAGAAACACATTGAGATTTTTGACAACGAACAGGCAGCGAAATTTTTTTCGCCAGCTAGTACGCTGTAGAAGCGTAAATTATTGCTATGTTGCCAAATTTCTATTCGTGAGTGGAGAGTTGAAATTTTAAAATTTAGCTGTCGATTATATGCCCGTACATTTAATTGGCGCGGAAATTTGCCATTCAACAATAATAAATAAGCAGTAAGTATGTTTAAGTATTGAATTTGTTATTTAAAAAATTTATTGTTGCATTTATATAGTTTATTAATGTGTAGTCTTGCTTTTTATAGGATATAAAAATGCAGCAATAAAAATATGAATCTGTCAACCAGAACAGATTTTTCTCCACACAAAAATTTTGACTTTACACCAAAATTGACCTACAGCATGCTAAGCTATATAATTTTTTATTTGTTTGTTTATCCATAGTACAATAAGAACTCAATTCTTTTAATATGTATCGACAGTAATAGAATAATCGACAGCGAAATTTTGAAATTTCGACTCTCCACTCACGAATGGAAGTTTGGCGACATAGCAATAATTTTCGCTTCTACAGCGTACTAGATGGCTAAAAAAAATTTCGCTGCCTGTTCGTTGTCAAAAATCTCAATGTATTTCTTATGGAATTTTTTTTCGTTCCTACAGCATACTAAGCTTTACATTGATAAAAACAAAATATAGGAGCAAGTATAAGTAGAGCACAATTAATAATATAATGCTGGCTAAAGGATTGGCCAAAAATAATTCTGATATTCACTACATTTGATCAGCTAAAACCGATTTTTTACTTTTTTAATTTTATATGGAATCACATCTTTTTCTTTATGACCCCTTAAAAGTTTGTATAGCTTTATTATGCTTTTCTAGTCAAATGAATAAAAGACTGTGAATTTATAAATTCACAACTTATATGTATGAATTTTAATTTTTTTAAATTAAATTAATATATAAATTTTCGAGTTGCCTTAGAAAATCGATTTCTCGTAGACTGGGCCCTACAGTGTATTTTAGGCCATTGATTTACCAAAACATACGCATTGCCCACTGTGCATCGTTTAAGATTTTCTTGGAAAGAAAATTCCGCAAATATTCGCCAGGCGGTCTATGTCGCTTGACGACAACTAACTGCACTGCCTTCCTGGCCGTGGTGGTACGAGCTCGTAAGCCAAGCGAGACTTAGCGACTCGACGCTTGTTCTGCTGCTGCTACATTTTAGCCAAACGCACCGTTTGGCACTCATGGAATTGCGCTAATTAACCACTACCGGTCGTTTAGTTGATGAAATCAATCGACTGATCGATCGATCAAACAAACACTGCTGGCTCTATGAATGTCGCATTAGCAGCGTGATTTCATTGAACTTCTTTTTATATTTGCTACACTTGCCGACAGGTGCTCGCACGATCGATGGTGCGTGCACGCAGCTACAGACTTAAATGCTTTCCGAGAATGAGGTGCTACTTTGAACTACTTTAAAATAACTTACAAGAGTTCTCCCAACTGATCGCACTGATCTGAGTGGATTATCAGAGTTTGTGTTGTTATTTTTTTCTTAGAATTTCAACGATTTCTTGACAACCATATATATATATATGTACATAATCTCTTCAATCATTTTAATTGCACAAAAAATATGCCTACAACTTGATGAAATTCTCAACAAAACTACTGGTCTTGAAAGCTGACACCGACACGGCGCATTAAAATCCTCAAAATAAATTGTCGATCAGGCGTGCGATAGCGATCAACGTTGGGGATCGTGTTGAGTAAGGTACATGATGGTGTTTGTATGCTTTTATGTGGTTTTTATTTCTATATTTTGTTTATTTGTTTATTTTTGGCCAAAATTTTAATGTTGACAACATTTGTTTTTATTGCTTGGTTAAATTCGGCAAACCTTTGCTCGTGTTATTATCAGTTAAAGTGTCTTGTTTTCGTTGTCGTAGTCGCCCATTTGTCACAACAACTTCAACAAAGATAGTATGTAGACAGTAGCAGCAGCAGCAGCAGCAGTCCCAAAACTCAAGCTAAAGCGCAACATTGACCGTGTGCACCTTTTATTGCTGCTACGTGATGAAGGCAGGGACAATGAAAAATTTTGCCATAAAAATGAAGACTTTTAAATGCTTCAGTTACGATTTTGACGATGACGTTCCAAAAATTTCAATGAAAGAAAAAACTAAAAACGCACTGGGAAGTGTGAGGCGGTAAGCTGGTTTAGCTGATTCAAAGAAGCCGTTCGTTGAACACCTAAACCGCTAAACTTCTTCTGACGATATTTAAGTGGAGGAAACATAAGTAATTTGAAGAGTTTTGAGGCAAAAGGAGCTAACCATAACCTTAACGAAGAATACAACTATGCTCGGACTTGAAAGATCCAACTTAGTTTTTTTGTCAAAAAAGACGTTCTTTAAAAATTTTTAATGCCATTGCTTAAAGTAGCCGTCAGTTGAATATCTAGAAGTCTAGACTTCTGTTGACTTCGACAGCATTTAAGTGAAGGACATAACCTGTTAGCGAATTTTTTGTGCCACATCAGCTAACTACTGCTTCTAAAAGAAGTCAATGTGGTAAGTTTCTCTGAACAAATTTTTAAGGATTGCACTATACGCGAACTTGTAAGATCCAAATACAATTATATTACAAAAAAAAAAGGTGGTGCGGTCAGGGGCCCACGTCAGGAACGAAGCTTCTTATGCTTTTTATTTAACTCCGAATGTAATTCGAAATAAAATCTGTGTATTTTTTATTGTTTATATTTTGTATATTATTTTTTTAACGCAATTGATGTAAACGAACAATCAAATCAAAAAGTTTTATTTCATATTTTAGGAAAAAACGACTTATTTATTGAAAATTAAGATTAAAAATTCTTATGAGAGATGAAAATAGGCAGTTACCGTTGCCAGCGCTGTTTGTTTTATCACGCAACAAGGCGTTGAGCATTGAACATTCATCATGTTTCTAGTATGGAGCTTGAATTGATGAAAAGTTGAGTTGAAAACTGTACTTACTTAAGAGTATAAAACAAAAAACATTTTTAAGGGTCCACCCTAGTGTAGAAAAACTTTTTGAAATTCTAGCTTTAGATTCGAAATCAGCGACCAGCGCATCTACAAAAGTATAAGGTCACAAAATACATTTTTAGAGTCCACCCTAGCGGAAATTTTTTAAAAATTTCAACATAAGATTCGAACATAAGATTCGAAATCAGATATCGGCGCATATACAAAGAGCGTAAATAAAAAAACATATATTTTGAGATCACCCTAGTGTAAAAAAACTTTTTGAAATTTTAAAATCAGGTTAGAAATCAGCGACCCCAAAGAGTTTAAATCATAAAACATTTTTAGGGCTCACCCTAGAGTAAAATTTTTTAAAAATTCTAACATCAAATTCGAATCAGCAACCAGCGCATCTATTAAGAGTTTAAAGTCAGAAGACACATTTTTAGGGTTCACCATAGTGTCGAAAAACTTTTTGAAATTTTAAAATCAGGTTCGAAATCAGCGACCCTTTACACTGCTAGTACATATAAACGGAGTTTAAATAAAAAAACATATTTTTAGGGGTCACCCAGTGCCAACATTTTTTTTAAAATTCTAACATCAGATTTGAAATCAGCGACCAGCGCATCTACAAAGAGTTTAAAGCAAAAAAAAAAACACATTTTTAGAGTGTTTTCTCCCTAGTGTCAAAAACTTTTTAAAATTTTTTTTTAAAAAAAAAAAACATATGTTTTAAAAAAACATATTTTTAGGGTTCACCTTTTTTAGGTTTTTTAGTTGCAAACATATTTTGAAATTCTAACATCAGATTCGAAATCAGCGACCAGCGCATCTACAGAAAGTATAAAGCCAAAAAACACATTTTTAGGGTCCACAATTTTTTAAAAATTCTAAAATAAGATTCGAAATCAGCCATCAGCTCATCTACAAAGAGTATAAAACACATATTTGGGGTCCACCGTAGTGGCAAAAAACTTTTTGAAATTCTAACACCAGATTCGAAATCAGCAACCAGTGCATCTACAGACAGAATAAGGTCAAAAAACACATTTTTAGGGTCCACCCTAGCGTACAATTTTTTAAAAAGTTTAACATAAGAATTTAAATCAGCGATAAGCGCATCTACAAAGAGTATAAAACACATATTTGGGGTCCACCCTAGTGGCAAAAATTTTTTTGAAATTCTAACATCAGATTCGAAAACAGCAACCAGCGTATCTACAAAGAGTTTAAAGCCAAAATACACATTTTTAGGGTCCACCCTAGTGTACAATTTTTAAAAAATTCTTATTTAAGATTCCAAATCAGCGATCAGTGCATCTACAAAGAGTATAAAACATACAAAAAAATACAGAGTTAGGGTCCACCCTAGTGACAAACATTTTTTCTAAATTCTAATATCAGATTCGAAATCAGCGACCAGCGCATCTACAGAAAGTATAAGGCCAAAAAACACATTTTTAGGGTCCACAATTTTTTAAAAATTTTAAAATAAGATTCGAAATCAGCCATCAGTTCGTGTACAAAGAGTATAAAACACATATTTGGTGTCCACCGTAGTGGCAAAAAACTTTTCGAAATTCTAATACCAGATTCGAAATCAGCAACCAGTGCATCTACAGACAAAACAAGACCAAACTACACATTTTTAGGGTCCACCCTAGTGTAAAATTTTTTAAAAATTATTATTTAAGATTCCAAATCAGCGATCAGCGCATCTACAAAGAGTATAAAACAAACAAAAAAATACAGAGTTAGGGTCCACCTTAGTGACAAAAATTTTTTTTTCTATATTCTAATATCAGATTCGAAATCAGCGACCAGCCTACAAAGACAAAATTTGTTTAAAACTTCTAACATCAGATTCGAAATCAGCGACCCCTTAACCCTACATCGCGCCGTGTTGCAGATCTGGAACATTTAGAAATTTATAAAGAAAAATAACTCCAAGAGAACAAATTAAGTCGGAATTCTTATAAATGACTCATGAACATTCCACATAACTCTCACTCTCTAATTAGAGAGTAAATCAAATCCCACCACCCGCAAGCCGCGTAAAGGAACTTCGTTCCAAAAAAAGGTCCAGCCCAAGTAAGAAAATCACTCTTCTCTTTCAAACTTTTATAAGAAGACTTTATTTGTTTAGATGATGTGTATTGATATAAGTTACAAGTGCCTGCTATGGTAACAGTAACAGTTTTTCCAACCGTACGTGTTTAATAACAATAAAATTTTTAAAATGCTTTTAAAATTAATAACTAGACTTAACTTTTTTTTTATATGAGACTACAAAAAGAACTACTATAAAAAAAATAAATATTTAAAGTAGAAATACTGAAAGAAATAAACAAATTTCTGCTAACAAAAATGTCCGACATTAAAGGCTTATCACAAGAATACTGGAATGTGTACTAATAACTACTAAAACTTTTTTTATGTATGTATATTTAAAGTTAAGGATAACTTCTGCAATCTAAGCTAACGATACTATTTAAAGTTTAAACGCCTTTTTAATCTGTCGCCTCCAAACCGCTTAGTTTTTCGGTGGCCTCCGTTGTTTGTGGGACTTCGGTGTTTGCTCTATTAAGATTGGCCAGCTCGGGCACCTTTTCGACTTCAATGTATTCATCATCTTCCTCACCAGCCTCATGCTTATTGTGATTCTCGAAAATTTCTTTCTTAACTGCAGCTGCTGCTGTTGCTGTTGCCGTTGGCGCTGCGACGCCAAGCATATCCGTGCTTTGTTGCTTTTGCTGTTCCAGTTGATCATTTCCTCGCGGATCTTCCCGCTCTTCAGGTGTCAGCGGCGAATTGCGCTGCTTAACTAAAATCTCTCTCAACTCATGATCGACCAAATGATGATCCAGCTCAGCGCGAAAATAGAATTTATCTGTGCACAGATTACAATCGTAGGGTCGTGCATTTAGACCGTGTTCGGTCATATGATTTAGTAGGCCGGCGGGTGTCGTGAACACTGCCGAACATATGTAGCAAATGAAGCCGCGATCTTCACAACCTGCAAAAGTGTGTTCGACCAGATGTTCCTGTAGCTTCTGCGGATGTGGCAGAATCATTTTGCAGAGATTACAACGATTTTCGATGTAATGACGTTGCTCGCTGCTAGCGCGTTCATAGCTCTCACGACTTTTATTAAACTTATTGTTCAGGTTGTGTTTGCGACAACATTTCTCACATACTTTAGTCTCGCTCGGAGCATTCGGTATGGGTTCAAGGCAGAGTGCGCAAATGGCTTCGGGTGTGTTGGAGGATTTGGTGTGGAATCTGCAAAGACATAAGGGAAAGAAAAATACATTTTCACTTTAGAATGGGACATAGAGTAAGAATAATGAGTAAAACTAAAATCGTTGTGAGTGGTTGCGACTTACTTTGCATGAAGCCCGATCTCGAAATCCGAATGCAGTGACTGGCGACAACAGATGCACTGCACAGGCATTTGTCCTTCAGTGTTATGCTCCGTCAGGTGACTCTTGAAGGCAGCAACATCATTCAATGGCTTGGCACAATGCGAACACTTGCCCGATTGTCCCACCTTCGAGTGCTGTAGCTTGTGTTCAGCAAGTATGGCGGGCGAGGGGAAAATCTCATCACAGATGAGACACTTATGTTTGCCCGTGGAGTTGTGGCACGTCTTCATATGATGCTCCAGCTCGCTGCGTGACTTGAAATTTCCCGAGCAGTAGGCACAACGCAAACTAACACCAGTTTTCATGTTGTGGACAATTTTGCGGTGCGAGTGCAACTCGGTTTCCGTGCGGAAATCATTGCGTTCACACATACCACAGCTGAAGCCAGCAGTCAGTGAAATTGAGCCAGCATCGGTGGGTGTTTTGCGCATGTTGGGTGGAGTTTGTTCCTGGGCTTGCGGCATGGCCGAGTGTTTGGGACTTATAAAGTAAGTGCTAGAGCTTGGAACAATTGAGTTTTTCTCCTGGTGATGCTGATTGTACATGTCGATAAGCGTGCGATTGGTGTCGAAGTAGCGTTGACCCAAGCCATACATCAAAGCGGGATGTTTTATGCCACTGGTATCCACCTGCAGTGGACTGTAGAACTTACCCGCATTAACAGCGGCAGCAGCAGCAGCGGGAAAGAGTCCTTTATTGAGATGTGCCGCAAAGGCTACATTGTAGTCGAGGATACTGTTGTTGTTGTTTTGAGCAGCGAGTGGCATTAGCGGAGATTTGCCAAAAAGCGCGTTTACGTAGATGGAATTCATAGGACTCAGCTGATTATTGCTGCTGTTGTTGTTGTTGTTGCTGTTGTTGTTGATAGTAATGGGCGAGGAGTGATCCTCAAAGTTGTCCTTATTAGGTGGCAGCATCGCTGGTGGGCGTTCATTGCCCGAATGATGACTCTGCATATGACGATCGAGCAAGAACTCCACGTGGAATGTCTCGGGACACGAAGGGCAACGAAATTGACGTGCGTGCGCTGCCAAGTGAAAATGCATTTCCAGATCCGAGGAACAGACAGTGCGACAAAACATGCACTGCAACGCGGAGTTATTATTATTGGCGGCAGAAGACGACCCATTGACCGCCTGATGACGTGTCTTGACGTGCGTGTTAAAGTCCTGTTCCGTGCGAAACACATCCATGCAAGCCGAGCAACGTAGTAGCTTAGTTTCCTGCGAGTGTGTGCAAGCAAAATGTACTTGAACGGCCACCTTCGTCTCGAATAGCTCCGAGCACAAAGCACATTTGAACATTGTCACCACATGACTATCCATCAAATGCTTCTGCAATTCTTCAGGTTTCACGTACGATTTGCTACAGTTGCCCCCACCGCAGTTGTACTCTGAATTGGTGATGAGAAAGTGTGAGATCACGTGTCGTTCATATTCAGATTGCTCACGCAAGTTTAGGCCACAGTGATGGCAGACTAGCTGTGCACCTTGCACAATATGTGACTTCAGATGGTTGCGAAAACTCTCGAAATCAGGCAGGCCAGCGTTGCACTGATTGCAAAAAAATATGCCCGGCTTCTCAGGAGTTCGTGGAGAGTGTTCCAGCTGCGGTGAAACGGGTGAAATGGGCGTAACGGAACGCCGCTTATTCTGACTCAGATCAGTGGGCTCTTCTTGCTTTGTCTCCTGAGAGCTTTGAGTCTTGGGACTAACATTTTGCTCAAGCTTGACGTTGTTCTCCTCCGATGAGCTGGCACCGGGGCGTTGCAAAGACTTGTTGGTTGAAATCAAGCGTGGGCTAAAGGTGCCCGTAGCCGCCAAGCGATTAAAATGCTCAAAGTAGGAGTTGGGGCTGGTCAGTCGATCGATATGTGTGGTGCGCATGTGCTGAAACATAGCCGGAAGATTGGGAAACTTCATGGTGCAATACTCGCAAGCGAGCTGAAATGTCTGCAGCTCTGTGTTGGTGGGAGTTTGTGCAGCCGGCGGCACCAGCTCCTTCTCATGCATCGAGTGGATGTGCGTATTGAGCTGTTCCAGCGAAGTAAAGTCATTTTTGGTGCAATAGGTGCAGGCTAGAAAGTTGCTACGCAAACGTTTGGGATACTCCAATCGACTAGGACTGCTGTCTGAAGCCACGGAAGTCATGGCATAGCGACGTTTATGCAGACTGCCGTTGCTGGAAGCTGAACCTGTTGAGCGTGGGCTGTAGTTAAGAGCCTGTGGATTGCCACCGGCTGCAAGAATAGCCGCCTGTTTCTTATGGTTTTGCATATGTGAGGTGAGAGCGGCTGCAGTATTGTAGCCACGATTGCAAATGGTGCACTGAAATGGCTTTTGATTGTCGTGTGTCTTCATGTGGATCTTGAGATGATCGCTAAAACGGAAGTGATGGCAAAAGGAATAGCATCAGATGAGGAGAAGTTTTTGATTTCGCAGAAGTCTTAACAAGGGTTTTGGGTGGACAAAAAGGTACTTACCTTCTTGAAAAAGCAGCTTCGCAATGTGGACATCTGTAGCGTCTGTCGCCGGTGTGGAGCTTTGTGTGACGATCGCGCGAACGCTTGTGCTTGAACAGACGTGCACAATAGTCACACTTGAAGGGAAGATGTTCGGCGTGGCTCTGTAAAGAGAGAAGTGAAATGGTTAAATAAAAAACTCGTGAAAAGTTGAGGAGAAGTAGAGGAGTGGAATAGTCCGCTTTGTGATTTTTCTCTATAGCAATGAAACTCATTTTCTGTTTGTTTGATTGTTTCTTGGTTTGACATTTAAACAAATCTAAACGGCTCGACAGATTTCTCTCAAATTTGGTATACATATTAAATGCATTGTAGATTAAACTAGAAAGCCCATGTAGCGTTAAAACGCCAAAATCAAATTTATCTAAATTTTTTTTAAGCTATTGAATAGATTTTCAACTGATCAAAATTGAAATAAAATTAATTTTGAAATGAAACGATATAGGGCCATTTTGTTCACAAAGGGTATAAATATGATTTAATTCGGGGATAACTATCTCTAGGTTAATTTTATACTAAGCGTATAAATCGGGAGATAAAAAGTGAGTTTGTTCACATTTTATCCTAGCTTTATGCTTAGAGCATAAATTCGCTCTCAGTTTATCTCGATTTCCATTGGAATGTTAGAGTGTTGCTCATTAATTAAAAAATGTGTGGGGATTTTTGGTTTATTTTTGCGAATTTGGGGGTTGGAGTGAACACTAGGTAAAAATGGATCGCTAATTTTGCATCTGATGTCAGAATTTCAAAATTCTGAAATTTTTCTACACAGGGCTGCCAACTAAACATTTTTTTAAGAATTTTAAACATGAAAAAACAGTTTTGGGGGTTACTTCTTCCGAATCTGGTGTCAGAATTTTAAAATTCAAGATGGCGGATAAAGTTGCCACCTAATTTCTTGTTTATTTATGCAAAATAAATTTCTCTGGGAGAAACACTAGGTAAAATTGGGTCGCTGATTCCGAATCCGTTGTCAGAATTTCAAAACTCGAAAATTTTTCTACACGTAGGGGTGCCACCTAAAAATGTTTTATTTTAAGAATTTTCAACATGAGGAAAGAGTATTGGGTGCCGCTGAGTTCGAATCTGAAGTCAGAAATTTAAAATTCAAGATGGTGGATAGGGTTGCCATCTTAATTTTTTAAATTTTTACGAATTCGGGGCTGCCAAAAAAAAAACGGTACATCAAAAATGGGTCGCTGAATCCGAACGTGGCCAGAATTTCAATATGATAAAGTTTTGAAATAATAGGGTTGCCACCTAATAATATGTATTTTTTAGAATTTTAAACATCATTTAACAGTATTAAGGAGCCACTGATTTCGAATCTGAAGTCAGAACTACAAAATGCAAAATGGTGTATAGGGTTGCCACCTTAATTTTTTGTATTTTTATGAATTCGGGGCTGGCAAAAAAAATGGTACATCAAAAATGGGTCGCTGAGTCAGAATCCGTGGTCAGAATTTCAAAATGATAAAATTTTATAATAATAGGGCTGCCACCTAATAATATGTATTTTCAAAAGTAAAAGCAACCCTATTATTTCAAAATTTTATAATTTTAATATTCTGACCGCGGATTCGGATTCAGCGACCCATTTTTGATGTACCATTTTTTTGCCAGCCCCGAATTCATAAAAATACAAAAAATTATGGTGGCAACCCTATCCACCATCTTGAATTTTAAAATTCTGACTTCAGATTCGAAATCAGTGACTCCCTAATACTGTTAAATGATGTTTAGAATTCTAAAAAACACATATTATTAGGTGGCAACCCTATTATTTCAAAACTTTATCATTTTGAAATTCTGACCATGAATTCGTATTCAGCGACCCATTTTTGGCGTACCATTTTTTTTTTTGCCAGCCCCGAATTCATAAAAATACAAAAAATTATGGTGGCAACCCTATCCGCCATCTTGAATTTTAAAATTCTGACTTCAGATTCGAAATCAGTGACTCCCTAATACTGTTAAATGATGTTTAAAATTCTAAAAAATACATATTATTAGGTGGCAACCCTATTATTTCAAAACTTTATCATTTTGAAATTCTGACCATGAATTTGTATTCAGCGACCCATTTTTGGTGTACCATTTTTTTTTTGCCAGCCCCGAATTCATAAAAATACAAAAAAATAAGGTGGCAACCCTATACACCATCTTGAATTTTAAAATTCTGACTTCAGATTCGAAATCAGTGACTCCCTAATACTGTTAAATGATGTTTAAAATTCTAAAAAATTCATATTATTAGGTGGCAACCCTATTATTTCAAAACTTTATCATATTGAAATTCTGGCCACGGATTCGGATTCAGCGACCCATTTTTGATGTACCATTTTTTTTTGGCAGCCCCGAATTCGTAAAAATTTAAAA
Source organism: Dichetophora obliterata (assembly GCA_963920525.1). Lineage (NCBI taxonomy): Eukaryota > Metazoa > Arthropoda > Insecta > Diptera > Sciomyzidae > Dichetophora > Dichetophora obliterata. Next base: position 259,424,645 of record OY986437.1, read on the forward strand.
AATTAAGATGGCAACCCTATCTACCATCATGAATTTAAAAATTTTGAGTTCAGATTCGAAATCAGTAACCTCCCAATATTGCTCCCTCATGTTTAAAATTCTAAAAATAAAACATTTTTAGGTGGCAACCCTATGTGTAGAAAAATTTTCGAATTTTGAAATTCTGACAACGGATTCGGATTCAGCGACCCATTTTTACCCTTTAGTTCGCGCCAGCCCCGAATTCGTAAAAATAAAAATTAAGGTGGCAGCCTTATCCAAATTTTAAAATTCTGACATCAGATTCGAAATCAGTAACCCCCAATACTGTTTCCATATGCTTAAAAGTCTGTATTTTCAATATTTTGACACCAAGTAAATAAAAAATATTAAAATGAGAGTGATGAGAGCGAATTAAAAATCTTATCTCACCAATTTTCACGAGTTAAATATTTCTGGGGTTAAGCTATCTCGCCACCATTTTTATCTCCAGTTTGAAGAGTTAAATGCTTAACTCGCTGTGAACAAATGAAAAACTGGAAAAATCATGGAATTAACTCGGGGATAAATTTATCTCTCTGTGAACAAAATGGCCCATAATGTAAGCATATATAATTTTATACCCAAATTTATTTTAAATATACAGGAGTAAGGGCCGCTTTCTCAATGTCCGGTTAAATACTAATCAGAACTTTAACCAGTTAGCAAAAAAGCTCTTTCTCAATGTTCGGTTAAAGCTTAACTGTCAGTTAAGTGCTGATTAAGTTAACGACAAGTTGTCGTTTCGGTTAGTTGCTAATCGAAGGAACAGCTGACAAGATTACAAAATTACAAAAAAAAAAAAAAACGACGGTTGCTTAGCCAGCATTTGGTGAAATCAAAATTATTTTTTTAGCTATCATATGGTTAGCTAACTCCTGGTTAAGAGCTTGACTAACCGGACATTGAGAAAGCGGCCATAAGAATATATCTTGGTTTCAAGTTGAAAAATGCTTTCACAAAAATGTTTCATTACCAGTTACTTATTTCTTATTAAATTTTTGTGTAAATTTTTAAAAAGTAAAAAATTTTCCGCCCAACAATTCGGTCCAAGAAATCATTCCAGTATCACTTTGATATTGAATATATCAATTCATAGTTTTAGCTGTGAGATTAGTAAAGATTATTCTTCAGTATAACAGTTTCATAGGTATTTACCGATAGGTGGCGCTAAATACTTCACATATTTTTAGGCATATGCTGAAATTAAGAAGAGAAATAGCAACAGAACAACAACAATTATATGCAAACTTTAACTCGCTATAACTTAAAAAATATAAATATAAAAACCAAACCATACCAGATTTATTAAAATTGTACTTGTGCTTAAAAAGCCTTACGCCGGACAAAATTTTCGTTTGTGTAATATTTATAAGATTGTTGCATACTTACAGCCGTATTCATAAAAAGTTACAAACCTTTTGTAATTTTGTAAACCCTTTGTAAGACTCATGCCCAAAAACGTTATTCATAAACGTTCAATAACGAAAAAAACCTTTTGTAACAGCTTCACAAATGAGAGAATTTGAAAATAGGAACAAACCTTCTGTAAACCTACTACAAAACTATTTTAAATTTTAATGTTCTCAATTGAGAACAATCTTCTCATTTTGTGAGAATCTAAAATGTCAACAAACAAATATATAAATGAAAAAATTGTGTTTTGTGATCAGTGTTACCATATTGGCAGATAAAATTTTTTTTGCCATTTTTTTGAGAGGGTAGACAGTTTTTCAGTTTTTTTTATTTTACTCAGTTTTTCAAGTTTCAAGTTTTTCAATGCTTGCTAGTTTTATAAATCAAATACAATAAATAAAATAAATTGTATGTTTCGACAAAAATATAAGCAACATTTGAAGCTGCTACTACTACTTTTCACGTCATTTCAAAAATGTATTTATGTGGTAACGCTGTTGCTATTATTGTTGCTTTCGTTGTTTCTGTTCTATTGTCTCGATTTCCATTCGTTAATATATATATTAGGGCGGGTCGATTTATTTTTCGACAATTTCCCTATGATTTCCGTATTCTATGGGTTATTCCATGAAAATTTGCCGAAGGAACCATACGTCTATCGTTAAAATCGAGTCCCCTACTTTTTGTTGGTAGATTTTTTCCCAAATTGACGTTCGTATGAAATATTACCTACACGTTCACATCCATAACTCAAAAACTATCGATCGGGTTTAATCGCCAGTAGGCGCGTTGGAAAGGTGAGCTCATTTTGATCAATTTACAAAAAAAAATCTCCAACATTGGTCCAACGGTTCAAAAGTTACGGGCATTTTTGTCCAAATTTTGGACCATTTTTCCATTTTTTTCAGACTTTCAGAAAAAATAATGTTTTTTTCACATTTTGTCTTTTACTACACTCAAATTGAATACTTTTTTTTAATAATAGGTTGATAGATACTTTATTATCTCTTAATTTGAATTTTTGTAGAAAAAAAAATAAAAAGGGAAAAAAAATCAAAAAGTTGGTTTTATGTGTTATTTTGTTTTAGCAATATCGCATGAATTAATTAACCGAATTCGATAAATTTGGGCTTAAACTCTTCGTTTTGAATTGTAAATTGAATTAAATAATGGAATGAGCCAAAAAAATGGCCATGAAAGTAATAATCTTGGACAAAATCATGAAAAAAATGGAAAAATGGTCCAAAATTTGGACAAAAATGCCCGTAACTTTTGAACCGTTGGACCAATGTTGGAGATTTTTTTTGTAAATTAATCAAAATGAGCTCACCTTACCAACGCGTCTACTGGCGATTAAACCCGATCGATAGTTTTTGAGTTATGGATGTGAACGTGTAGGTAATATTTCATACGAACGTCCTTTTGGGAAAAAATCTACCAACACAAAGTAGGGGACTCGATTTTAACGATAGAGGTATGGTTCCTTCGGCAAATTTTCATGGAATAACCCATAGAATACGGAAATCATAGGGAAATTGGTGAATTTTTTCACTCCCTACAAATCGACCCGCCCTAATATATATATATTAATTTATAAGAAATGATTCCAAGTTTTTAAAAAATCCTAGACATTTATTTAAGAGAAGATTGTTTAAAATTTTTGGTTGAGCTACGCAATTGTTTATTGCAAAAGTTTGATGTTGGGAATGATTTTCTAGAATTTGTCGAACTTTAAGCACCTACGAAAATTTTAAGAAGGCAAGATTTTACTACTTTCAATTTAAGTATTTTTCAACTTAATGTCATACATTCAGAAAAATTGCAAGAAATTGACAATTAGTTGAATGATTTGCACCACATTAATTTCAGTGATTAGAATTTTCTGAATGAAAATAGTATTGAAACTTTTTGGGAAGCAATTTTTGATCATTACTTAGTCTTTCCATTACTTAGAAAACTAGTTTATGTTGCTTTGACGATACCTGTAGCAACAGCAAATGTAGAAAGTATTTTTTCACAAATAGTAATAAAACTAAAATCAGAAGTATATTAGAAATTCCCACTTTGTGTGGGATTCTTTGAACTAAAGATTTTTTAAGGAAAAACGATTGGAATTGCACAAATTTCAAACAATCATCAGAAATGATAAAAAGTTAGATCAAAATATGTTTAAAAAATAGTTAAATTTTTCAGATTTTATCATCATTTAATGATTTGTGAATGTTCGATTGCAAAATTTCACAAAAGGTTTGATGTAAATTTTATTTTTGATTTTGGGTCTATTACTATAGATTTGAAAAAATAAAATGCTTTTGCATTTGCTGGTGCTTTAGGAATTAGCATAACAAACATTCCTTAAATTTAATTTAACTTAATAATGAAAAGACTTGGAACTATCTCCACATTTCTTAAATTAATCCACTAAAATTAATGTGATTTATTAATGTGTAAAACTATTTTATATAGGATATAATTTAATATGATCTCAAAAATTGGTAATGACATTTACATTCATAAAAATATCAAATGTTTATTTAAAAAAATTTTTAAGTTTTTTAATAAATTGATAATTTAAATGATTTTAGTTAATGAATGCGATTGTTTTTGTTTTGTGTAATTATTAATTTAATTTAAGTACTTTATTTCGAATAAAATAATAAAAAATTTAAGCACACATTTTAAAAATATATGTTTTTTTAGTTCCAGTTTTTTCACAAAAAAGAAGTTTTTTCTGAAAATTAAAGTTTTAAAAAATATGGCAACACTGTTTTTGATTTAAATGTAAACAAAATGTTAAACAAATACCAGTCAATATATCAAATTCACAAACCTATTTTTTATTTTTTTAATTTTTAAGCAAATGTCATTATATTTATCAAAGTCACAAACGAAAATTACATTTGTTCCTACTGTAAAGCATCACTATTCTCACCTTAACTATAAGGCTTTTAAAACTCGTTTATGAATACAACGCTTTTTAAGAGTATTTTAACTTTAAAAAGCATTTTAACTAATGAGTGTTTGAAAGTTGTTTTAAAATGTTTTTATGAATACGGCTGTTAGCTTTTTAAACGCTTTCTCCGACCTTTTTCAACTATCGTTTATTTTGTTAGTGTAATATTTTTTAGTGCCGGAGTTGTTTGCCCATTTAATTTTAAATATATTTTGTTGTTTTCACACCAAAAACTTTAACATATCTTCAAAATGGTCTAAGTTTTGAGTACAACAACTTGTTCATACCTAAAAATGAAGAAAAAACAACATGAAAATCAAAGTTTTGACTTTCTATGGAAATATCTTCACTGTTTTTAAATAAAGGGTGTTTTTTTAGAGGTTTGTTTTTCGAATAGAGATAAAACTGGCATTTTGTGGTCAAATCTGGCAACTCTAATGTCATTTATGTTCAGTTTGGCTTGCCATTTCATCATGAACAGGTTGACAAAAGAACAACGCTTGCAAATCGTGCAAATTTATTTCGAAAATAATGGTTCAGTTCGCGAAGTTTACCGCAAGCTCCGTCCATTTTATGGTCGACATAATCGTCCATCAGAGCAATTAATTCGGTTAACCATGGGTCGTTTTTGCACTACATTTACTCTATGTGATAATACGCATCCGCAGAGACGTCGAACAGTGCGCACCGAAGAAACAATTGCCGTTGTAGACCAAAATGTTGAAGAGGATCCGAATGAATCGATTCGCCACCGTGCACAGCAATTGGAGCTTTGTCCATCAACTATATGGGAGATTTTGCGCAAAGATCTTGGCTTGCGACCTTACAAGATCCAGCTTGTGCAAGAATTAAAGCCGCGAGACCATGCAATGCGTCGTGATTTTGGTGTATGGGCCGAAAATGAGATTGATCTCGATGCTGATTTTCATCGCAAAATTTTGTTCAGTGATGAGGCTCATTTTTGGTTGAATGGCTACGTCAACAAGCAAAATTGCCGCATTTGGAGTGAAGAGAATCCACATGAGACCCTTGAGACGCCATTACATCCACAAAAACTGACTGTTTGGTGTGCTCTATGGGCTGGTGGAGTCATTGGGCCATACTTCTTCCGAAATAATGCTGGAGAGTCAGTTACCGTTAATGGAGACCGGTATAGAGCCATGATAACCGACTATTTTGTTCCCGAATTGGATGGCATGAATGTGGATGAGTTGTGGTTCCAACAAGACGGCGCTACATGCCACACAGCGCACGTCACAATCGATTTATTGAAGGAAACATTCGATGAGCGCATAATTTCGCGGAATGGACCTGTCAATTGGCCACCAAGATCGTGTGATTTGACACCATTGGATTATTTTCTTTGGGGATATGTGAAGTCGCTCGTCTACGCCAACAAACCAGAAACGTTAGGGGACTTGGAAGCCAACATTCGTGGCGTTATTGCCGACATACGGCCCTATATGCTCGAAAAAGTGGTTGAAAATTGGACCTGTAGAATTGGCTTTATTCGAGCCAGCCGTGGCGGCCACATGCCTGAAATCATATTTAACATTAATGGCATAAAATTATCCTTCCAATAAAGCTAAATTAATGGACAGTAAAACGATTTTCTTGTGTTTTATTTTAAATCGAAGTTCTATACTTCTAAAAAAACACCCTTTATATTTGATTCAAATTTTTTTGTTCAAAAGTTCAATAAAAGCACTTAATAAAAGTAGTTTGCACTTTACCGTTAAATCAGTGTATATTTTTTTTTGTTTTTTTTTCAAAAAAGGTCTAAAATATTTACAGCCGTATTCATAAAAACATTTTAAAATAACTTTCAAACGTTTTTTAGTTAAAATGCTTTTTAAAGTTAAAATACTCTTTAAGAGCGTTGTATTCATAAACGAGTTGTAAGAGTCTTGTAGTTGAAGTGAGAATACTGATGCTTTAAAGTAGGAACAGTTGTAGTTTTCGTTTGTGACTTTGATAATTAAAATGACAATTGCTTAAAAATTTAAAAAAGAAAAAAATAGGTTTGTGAATTTGATATATTGACAGGCATTTGTTTAAAATTTTGTTTACATTTAAATCAAAAACAGTGTTGCCATATTTTTGTTTAAACTTTAATTTTCAGAAAAAAAATCTTAATTTTTTGTGAAAAAACTGAAACTAAAATATAACTAAAACATATATATTTAAAATGTGTGCTTTAAAATTTTTATTCTTGTATTATTATTTCTTGTATCTTGTATATATTAAATTAATAACTAAACAAAACAAAAACAATCGCACTCATTAACTTAAATCATTTAAATAATCAATTTATTGAAAAACTTAGAAATTTGTTTAAAAAAATACACATTTTTTATTTATATGAATGTAAATCTCATTACCAATTTTTGAGATCATAGTAAATTACATCCCATATAAAATAGTTTTAAATCAAATTAATTTTAGTAGATTAATTTAAAAAATGTGGAGATAATTCCAAGTCTGTTTATTACAAAGGAAAGTTGTTTATGCTGTTTTTTCGATTCCTGAAGCACCAGCAAATGCAGAAAGCATTTTTTCTCAAATCTGTTGTAATAAACCCAAAATTAGAAATACATTTTATATCAAACCTTTTCTGAAATTTTGCAATGGAAAGACTGTTTAAGAAAAATCAAACAGTCACAAATGATGAAATCTGAAAAATTAAATTATTTTTTAAACATATTTTGATCAAACTTTTTTATTATTTCTGATGACTGTTTTAGTTTGTGCAGTTCCAATCGCTTTTCCTTAAAAAATTTTTAGTTGAAAAAATCCCACACAAGGTGAGAATTTCTAATTTATTTCTGATTTGAGTTTTATTAAAATTTATTTGTGAAAAAATACCTTCTACATTTGTTGTTGCTACAGGTATCGTTAAAATAACATTAACTAGTTTTGTAAGTAATGGAAAGACTTCGGAATTATCTCAACGTTTCTGATCAAAAATTGCTTTCCAAAAAGTTTCAATATTATTTTCATTAAGTAAATTCAAATCACTGAAATTAATGTGGTGCTACTCATGCAACTCATCGTCATTTTCTTGTAATTTTTCTGAATGGATGACATTAGGTAGAAAAATACACAAATTGAAAATAGTAAAATCTTGCCTTTTTAAATTTTTCGTTGGTGCTAAATCATTTTAGAAAAGCTTTCCCAAAATCAAACCTTTGTAATAAACAATTGCATAGCTCAACATAAAGTTTTAAGCAATGTTCTCTTAAATCCATTTCATCTGATTCGAATAATTTTTGCGTAGAGCTTAAAGACGAATATACCTTGACTCCTAAATAAATGTCTTTAGGATTTTTTAAGAACTTGAAATCATTTACATCAATTTCTTTGTAGTTTTCAAAGCATATATATTCATATATATATATATTGACCGTCAAGACTTGACGAATGAAAATCGAGACAAAAGAACAGAAACAACGAAAGCAACAATAATAGCAACTGCGCTACCACTTCATAAAGAAATTATTGAAAGGGCGTGAAAAGTAGTATTAAAATGAATAGCAGCTTCAAATGTTACTTATATTTTTGTAGTAACATATAATTTGTTTTATTTATTGTATTTGCTTAAAAACTTAAAAAACTGGGTAAAATAAAAAAAATCTATTTTTTAGGCAAAAACTGGAAAACTTTCTACCCTCTCAAAAACTTGCCAACAAAAAGTTTTATCTGTCTATATGGCAACACTGAGCACAAAACACAATAATTTTCATTTATTTATTTGTTTGTGTGACATTTTAGTTTGTCACAAAATCAGAAGGTTGCTCTCAATTGAGAACATTAAAATTTAAAATAGCTTTGTAGGAGTTTTACAGAAGGTTTGTTCCTATTTTAAAATTCTCTCATTTGTGAAGCTGTTACAAGAGGTTTTTTTCGTTATTGAACGTTTATGAATAACGTTTTTAGGCATGTGTCCTACAAAAGGCTTACAAAAGGTTTGTAACTTTTTATGAATACGGCTGTTAGTATTTAGTCATAAACTGAATCAAAATTGGTTTTTTGTTGTAAAAATACAAAAAAGTAAAAATTTCAATTTTAACTACCTTTCATATGGTATAGCATTCATTTGCAAAAATTCTTACCTTATTTTGTGTGGTCGAGACTTTAGTAAGCATTCATTATTTGGAGCCATTTTTACGTGTCAACCTCTTTAAGAGTGGAAAAAATAAAAAAAAATAGGTTTGTCTTGAGGTCAATTAACTTTCATGGTCCTATGTCCCCTTATTACTATCTATTTTTGCTCCTCGGGCTGAAATATCTTCATTCCAGACGCAAGATTACATCTAGATTAAATTATTTTATGTAAAATAACACGATTATAAATGTTGAACTAGTTTTTAATTAAAACTTAGGTTTAAAGGAATTTTTAATCCAAAAAGTACTATTTCTTAATCCCAACTTTAGTTGAATTTAGCTGGGTCTCAAGCCCACGTTCCAGATAGGAACTTACTTGCATTCGTATTGATGCAAAATAAGCGAAACTATGTTAACAACTGAGTTGGACGAGTGGATAAGGTGTTGGACCAGCACATCAGAGGACGTGTGTTCAAATCACGAACTGGTCAGACAATTTTTGAAGCGAAGCTTTTTACGCCTCGTTTTGTGATTTGCTTGATTGATATCTAAAAAAACGACCCTTTTTTCCATACATCTTTTCTTAGAATTGTTGTTGCTTTTTGCTTGCGTCTGTTATATCGAGAGCTGTATTTATATTCAAAGACTTCCAAATAAACTAAACTATTTTAAATTTCCTTAAATACTTTGTTAGAATAATAGGATTGCTATTTATCCCATTCGACTTCTTGTTTATCATCCCACCCAATCTCATCTAAATATTTTCAGTAATCTTAAAAAACTGGACTGGAAACCTTGCCAAAAACATTAAATCACAACTAAATTTCAACTCCAGTTGTAGGTATTTGCATCTTTATACTCTCACTTAATATCCAGCTCAGCTGTGGAATTTTAATGTCTCTCAGGCATGGTTTGCATATGCAATCGTCCGCAATTCGCCAACAATCGTCACAATTCACAGCAACTGCTCACCGCTGATTTACCAACGCACCGGGGACAAGATTTGCATTTGTGGTTTGGTGCCTTTTAATCATTTCATCAAAAGCGAGCAACAAAGAACATTATGACAACCGCGCGACTACTTGTTATTCTTAGAAAATTATTTGAATCTTGACAGACAGACAACCTGAAAAAACCACCTCATGCCTGTGCCGAGTCACCTCTCTACAAGCGTAGAATTTATTAGTTGAGCACGCTTGCGCAGCAGCAAATAAATCTCACTCAAACTGGCTCTGGCTGCTGCTGTTGCTGCCACTACTCCCGCTGGTAGTGGTGCTGCTGCTCGCTGAGTAAGAGATTACTTTAATTTGCCGACCGTAGGTGGCGTTTGAAGCGCACTGCAGCTCACAAAAAGAAAAAAAAGTTGTGTGCGCGCAATCTTAATGCGAATTTTTGGCATCCAACAAGCTTAAACGATTGCAAGCAAGCGGTGATTCCGCCTTTGAACTAAGGTACAACGCAAACAAGACGAAATTGCGGCAAGCGTGTTAGTCGAGCGGAACAGCAGCCGCTGCCGCTATGAAATGAGCCAATTTGTATTCAGATTGGCGACGCTTATTGCACAATATGAGCTGGTTATTGTGTTGGTTATTGTTTTTTAACTGCTCAGCAAATCATCACACATTGGAGTGGAACGTCGTAGTTGTCAACGCAGAGACGGGGTGAATCTGACGGGAAGGACAGATACAATCTTGCCGAACTTCATCAGAGAGGTTCTTGGCGGCGAAAAACAAATCATATTAAAACGCGTTCAGCAGTTCGCTTACTACGCGGACAACCAAGTGCTACGAAGATATTTTATTGTCAGGCGCGTCCGAGAATACCAAAAAATATAAAAGGTCACCTAAAGAAGAAGAAGAAGAAGAAGAATGATGTGAGTGACGAAGTGATGGAATTCGTCAACTGCATGTGATGTCGTTCAAAGTCGACATGAAATATTTTTAAAATTATTTTTACGTACCTTCAGCAGTTCAGTTAAAATTCCTCAGAACTGGTTGTAAGGATGAGTGAATGAGTGTTAAGCGCATGTTGGGTAGAAAGCAGAGGGAGTTATTTTTCACTCACACTTTAATTGGGAGCTTACAAATATTTGCTTGCCAAAGATTGAAAGTGATAAGAACCTGGCGAACGAAATGGCGATATGGAGAAAAATATAGAGGGAGAGAATGAAAACTCAGTAGAAAATGTTTGCAGGAGGAAGAAAATTTTTAGGTAAACTAGTTTTAGGTAACTATACTGAGAAAAATAACAAACAATGAAACTGTTAGATCCATCCAACAGATGAGTTTTTGAAATTATAGTCAGGACTGTTGATAAAATAACTGTTTTACTCAATTCTCATTTGAATTTTCAATTCTCCTGCACTGATATCATCAATACATATTCACATAAAATAAAAGAAAATTCAATTAGAAGCTAAGCAAAGCATTTATTTTATCGACAGTCCCGACTGTTAATTTGAAAAATCTCGTCTGTTGAATGGAATTTTGCAGTTTTCACTGTTACTACCTCTGTTTTTTCTCTGAGTGTAGTAAGAAAATTTGTTGCATCAATAATATAATTGTCTTTATTATACTGAAAAAATACAGACTGCCGAAACTGTCAAAACGAAGTTGACAGCTCATAGAAAGTCTGAAAACTATGAGAAAGCGAAAATTGGCCGCATTCATCGCAGTCAACTGTCGTGAACTGTTACCGTAGCGATACCTTAGTGAGCAATGCTTTTCTTTGAATGTGTTTTTTATTTTGTGTAATGTGTTGCGAAAATTATTTAATTTATTAATCTTATATATTAATAGGCAAACATCATATGCTGTAATACACTTTTTCGATATTAATTTTAGAATAGGGGCAATGAAACTTATATCATTCGAAAGGTACTGTGCCTTATACAGCTGCGGTAAGAATAATAGCACCAACACAAAAAGATATTTCTTTTATGAAGTAAAAATTAAATAAAGCCCTTCGAACAACTTGTGAAGATCTCAATAAATACAATCAACTTCAAGAATGTAGTTAAAAAGGAATTACAAATTTTATTAGTTCTTTTTGGAAAATATTTCAGGTTTTATAATATAACTTAAAAAATTTGCGGTAAAAAAAATAGCACTTTTATTTCATTTTGCATTTAAAACCTAAAAAAACTGACAAAATTAAAGACTTTTTTTAAGATTAAAGTTATAATGGTGAAAATAATGTAATGACCAAAATTAATATTTCGTCGCATGTCCTTTGTTGGCAATTACAGCTGCACAACGTATTGTCATGGAATTGATCAAATCCTGGCACCTCTTGGTTGATATTTTGTTCCAGGAGTCTTGAACTGCAGCCCAAAGGGTTTGATTGTTGGTCGGTTTTGCAACAGAAACTGCTTTTTTGACATCAGTCCAGAGGTTCTCAATTGGATTGAGGTCGGGCGACTGCGCTGGCCAAGCCATGACATTCACCGAATGATCCTCAAACCACTTTTTAGCTTTCTTGCTGGTATGTTTGGGGTCATTGTCCTGCTGCAAGACCCACAATAACGGCATTTCTTCCTCTGCATAAGGCAGCATCACTTTATCCAATATATCAACATACACGTCTTGGTCCATGACGGTCCTAATCCAATGTATGGGACCAACTCCATAGAAGGAAAAACATGCCCATATCATTATGCTTGAACCTCCATGCTTTACTGTTTTAGCAGTAAATTTAGGGTTGTATTCTGCATTAGGAGGTCTCCTAACGTAAGAACGAGAACCCCTGACACCATAAATTACAATTTTACTCTCGTCTGTCCACAATATATTTCTCCACCTCTCTACTGGCCAGTTCAAATGTTGCTTTGCGAAGTTCAAACGCTTTGTTGCATGCTTAGCAGTTAAAAGAGGTACTTTTCTTGGGCTACATGCCTTTAAATTATGATCTCTAAGACGGCTACGAACATTTTCAACACATGCTGCAATATTTAGTTCCGCTTTGAGCTCCGTAGCTGGTTTAAACGGCTCCTTCTTACTTTGCCGTATTAAGCGTTGGACGAGTAACGGCGACATAGCGTGCTTTCGTCCGCGAGTTTCAACTTTTGGTGCATAGATTATGGCATTACGAATCATTTTATTAGAACAGCCAACTGCATGTCTAACTTCTGCATAAGTTTTACCCTCTGCAATCATTCTTTGAATAATTTCGCGATTTTCGGCACTGCAATGCTTTCCACGACCCATAGCTTTGTAAATAAGTTAAAACTTAAATTTTTTTTATTTAAACCAATTCAACTAGAACAAACCGAAACACTTTGATGCTACCTTTTGAGAAGATGAACGCAAAATGGTGTTTTTCAACAGAAACGTAAGCGCAGTGCTATTATTTTTACCGTACTAATTCGTACTCCTCTCTCAAAATTGCTTAACATAAAAATAACGGTTAACATTTTGATACCAATGATCTTACTTTCAGAGAGTGAACACTCCGTGTAATATTATATTACAGTAGCGGCTAAACAAATTGCTTCAAATAAGTTTTATTTTAATAATAGCTGAACTGTTGTTTCCAGTGCTATTTTTTTTACCGGTACTGTATGTGCAGAATCATTTTAGATTTTAGATTTATGGCCTTTGACCCGAAATATTGACGTTGAAAGTTTGTATTATTTTTAATAAGGAATCTCAAGGCTAAGAAGAGGTAGAATAGTGAATGAGGTATCAAATGAAAGATCTGGCTGCACAGTATGATTACATTTTAGATTGGTGACCTTCGACTTGCAATATGAGCGTAAAACGAGCATTTATTAAATAAAAGCCAAAGTGTAACAGATGAAAAATATAATGTAAGAGGAAGTTTTAGACATTGATAAGGTGTGCAAAAAATACTTGCGACATTTTGCGCCATCTCTTACGGATATCCTACAATAAGCATTTTTTTATGTTAAAAGTGTGAATATATATTGTGATGGTGAAATTTCTTACAAATAGCAAATTATGAAAATGTTCCGTTGTTTTGACATGAAAATTATTGTGATAGCTCGAAAACTGTATATGTTTTTAGTACAAAGTATTTTTGTATGAAACTTCGTTGGTTCAGAAATATAACGGTATACGAAAGCTTTTTAGGTAATATTTTTCTCGGATAATATGTTAAAAAAATTCCCGTTATAATGACATCAAAACTATTGAGATATCTTAAAAAAAATGTAGATTTTCTCAGTACAACGTATTCCCTTGAAGCAGGGAAATGAGAAAAAGCACCTCAGAATGAGAAAAAAACGATTGAAATTTCAAGTTTTGATGTTGCACGCAAATATCTTGGCCATTTTTCAATCGATTTTCCTCAAATTTTCTTTGGCTGAACGACCAATTAATTGACTTTGGAGAAATAAGAAAATATTTACCGTTATCTCACCAATTCAATGTTTTATATGGTTTTAAAAATACCTCTATAATATTAAGTTTTTGCTCAAAAAATAGTTCAAACGTTTTTGTTGTTGTACTTTTTTTTTTTTATAAAATTTTCTTTTTTAACACTCTTTCATATGACATATCATTTATTAGCAAAAATTGCTTCATTTTGACACATAATGCAAAAAACAGTTTCTATCATCGAAAATCATGATACTTGTACTTTCTATCATATTTTTGATGAAAATTAAATTTTTCAAAATATTGTTTTTATATTTTTTACAAAGCTCTACAGCTTAAAAAATAATTTATGTGTAAAAAATTTTCAAATATTTCAAACAACTCCAAAGTTATATGCACAAATCTATGTTTTAAGCCATTTCGTTACATATAAAAACAGGCGTAGGAGAAACAGTTCTTCCGTGTTTCTGAACCGATTTTAATAATTTTTTTAAATAAATTAGAGTAGGGAGAAGAAGTTCACCGAACAGTTAGGTGACTTTTGACCTGAAATATGAGCAATGAAAGAATATTTCTGAAGTAAAACCTAAACTATAAGATATGGAAGAATATGGCGTAGGAGGAAATTTTAGATATTAATACAATGTAGGAAAAAACCCTTTTTGCTATCTCTTACAGATACCCTACAATAAGTATTTTTTTATAGTACATTTTTTTATTTTACTAATAGTAAATTCTGTAAAATTTTGATATAAAAGTTATGAGTAAATATATACAATAAGTAAAGATATCTCGAAAACTGTTGCTTTCTCTCGAAACTTAAGATTTTCTTACCACAACACATTTTCTTAAGGCAAGGTCAATGCTTCAGAATGAGAAAAACGATTGAAATTTCAGAAAGTTGGTCGAATTTCGACCATGGGCGATACAAGTTATTATAATTGTTTAATTAATAAATGACGTAATTGCAAAGGTTTCTTAAGGAATTTTAACACAATAGTCAGTTACCAACTATTGACTCCATTAAATGCGGCCATTGATTTCCTCTTGTTCTCATTCGCAAAAAGCTGACTTTGACCTTTTCGGATATGAGACAGAGAACGCTGTCCGAAATGCATCTACCTTCTCTCGTTCTGCCATGCTTTCAAATATGTATATTGAAGAGCGACCTGAACTTGAATTCACTTGAGCAAAACTTACTTTTCAGATATATGTAAGTCAAAATATTGATGATAAAGTGAGGTTTTTTTTTGAGACGAATGAATATATAATTGGAGATGACATGGCATCTCAGCCTCAAACCATTTTCCAATGATTTTATTGGTTTTAGGAAATTTCATTGTTTTTCTCGAGATATAGTTATTTTGGGAAGTTAAGGGTCACAGATGATTGCACTACAACCCTGTTTAAGGGTCTTGACTAGTTTTTAAGGTCAATTTTGAATTTTTTTTTATCAGAAAATAAAATAAATTTGTTTAAATTTTTTTATATATTCCCTGCAGAAAATTGGAACAACTATTAAATATTTTTGAACTAGTTCCAAACAGAACCAGTACTGATCCCTCTACAATACCCTTTTACATTGATCGAACTGACGTTTTTTACGTTTTGATGTCATAGGAAAAGACTATTGTTTAGAAAAAATGTTCCCTTTATTGGAATTAGTTCCATTATGAACACTTCCAAACTGGTACTTTGTGCTTAGGTCTTAAAGTAGATCTTAAACTGGTTTGAAAGTATTCAAACGTTAGAGGCATTTATTTCTTATCTCTTGAGTCTGGTTTTCACGAGGTCGATTTCAATGACAACAATCACGTAAAATGCGTTTTCATTACAACCCAAAAAACTGACATAAAATCGAATGTAAAAGACTGACGATTAATTTGTGTATCAATTGATTGCTATGCTGTTTACACTTTCGATGGTATATGTGAAATGTTGAGAAACAAAAAGCATCACAGCGGTCGGTGCTGCCTCCAAAAGATCCATCGCCACGTTCTATAGCAACAAAAAGTGCACAAATTCTTGGAAAAGCGACCGCATCAACGCAAATCTCGAAAACGCAACTTGCGACAAATCTTTTGGAAGCAACACTGGCCACTTTGATAATTCCTGTTTAAGAGTAATTTTAATTTTAAACCAATAAAAATAACATAATTTTATAAATTTCGCCAGCAGTGAACCGAAAAACAATTACAACGAAATTTTGTTTTTAGGCAACAACTGACACAAAATGCTAACAAGTTTTCAACAAGATTTTTCTTGTCATACAACGATATTTTGATTGACAAGCAAAAAGTATCTGTTCTCACTGTTCTCACCTTTTCACACTTTTAAGAGTGTTTTTTTTGGCAGTCGGATTTTAGTTTTATGAATTATTTTTTTTTTAAATTATTTGATGATCAGATTATAATAGAAGACGTTTATTAACTCACTTAAAAAATTTGTTTAGTTCATGGCCCTATGTCCTATAGAAGGTGCCACATTGATTTAAATGTGACGTCATGATAAGAAGAATTATGATAAGTAGTTTAGAAGTTAGGGGCTTATTTAACTTTTTGTCCTCTAGAGCAGCGATGCCCACGAAAATTATTTAAAGAGCGCAAAACTACAACAACAACATCAAAAAAATTTTAAATCTGGATAGAATAACGAATTACCAATAACAAGAGTGCTGGCACAGTCTTATGTATATGTACACTGTAAAAATAATGAATCAAGTAATGCCAAACGTTTCAGTTTTTTTGCTAGTCCGAACACATTCCGACTTACCCAGCTTTAACCGAGTAGAGGTTTTCAGATAACTCTTTTTAATTTTTTGTCTTATTGTAATTAATTTTTTTTGTTTATTTATTTTTTACTTTTTAATGTTTTTTTCTGTGAATTTTTTATTATTATACATTTTTTAATTTTTTAATATTATAATAATTTGTATTTGCTTTAATTTTAATTTTCTATATATTGGTTATCTTAGTGTCTTATTATTAATAAGACTGTTATATTATTAAGATTAAAATTGTTTTAATCTTTTATCATCTATGAAAAAATAGGCATACTCCCAGTTCTCCGCAAATTCTTTTCTTGCCATTTTTCAAGGTAAAAATAATTTATTCTGATGCAATATAAAAAATTGCCCACCAGCAAATATTTAAAAACTTTTACCAATGTGTATTTGCACAACAAAAAAGATAAAGAATACGACGCATGCTGTTAACGTCTACAATGCGAAAGCCAAAAACAATGCAAAACATACACGATCGATTGTGCCAAAGAACAAAAACAACAACATGCAAACGCAGAACAGCTATGGATGGTTCAAAAGCACAAAAATAATAACATTAAGAAGCGAGGCTGAAATTGCAAACTAAATTCGGCGAATTACAACAATCATGAAAATATTGATGTTGTTGTAATAGAGTGGAAAGAGTTAGGCGCTGGGCATCGCTGCTCTAGAGGGCGCCATATTAAATTTTATGTGACGTCACATAGCCTATAACCAGCGGACGGTTAAAACGCTTTCAACGATACCTCATTTGTCAAATTATGATAAGTAGTTTAGAATTTAGGGTTTTAGTTGACTTTTTACCTCTAGAGGGCGCCATTTTAAACTTTATGTAACGTCACATAACTTTTCTTCAGCGGACGATAAAAACGCTTCTAACGATACCTCATTTGCTTTTGTCACCAAACAATTTGTTTTTGTTCACGACTTAATGTTTTCTAGAGGGCGCTTTATTATATTTAATGTAACGTCACATAGTTTATAACCACCAGACTATCAGAACGCTTCCAACGATACCTCGTTTATCAAATTATGATAAGTAATTTAGAAGTGCGAGTGAAACAGATGAACCTACATACATTCATACAGAGAAGATAAAAATTTTCTGCTAAAATAAGTGCAACTGCAATGTTTTTATTATCTATTGCAATTTTGCAACTGCAAAAACGATGGTTTTTTTACTATCGAAATAACCTTTTTCTTTTTTATCTCTCTATACACTTTGAAAGACCATTTTTTAGTTTGTTTTGGTTGTGATCTTAAAATACTGCTTACTATACTGTTCAACTTTCATGGAATTTTGAAAGAAGCAATATTTTTATTACTATACTATACTTTTTTTGCTATGAAAAGAATATTTTCACATCATAATTTTTACTAACTGCTAACTAATTTATTTGAACAAGAAGTTTTGTTTTCTATTAAATTTTTTATTTAAAGATAAAGTTATATTGCTTATTTTGTAAAACTATTTACGTTTATATTTTTATGCGTATAAGAAAGTGAAATATTATTTGATATTTTTGAAGGGTTTTGTTTTCATTCTGAAAAAAATGTTGAACTTTTCTGATATATAAAGTTTAACCTCATAACGTTTTTTATAAACTTATTTTAGAATTAAAAAATTTCAAGCAATATCTTTAATTAAAGTCTCAAGGACTTTTATTAGATAATTATTAGGATTTTTATTCGAAAAACCATCATACCATAACCGTTATTATCTATGTAATTTTTTTCTATCTAGTTTACTCAGGTGTTGTATATTTTTTCAATCATAAAATTTAAGAGTGTTTCTCCTAAAAATACAAAATGGTATTTCAGAATTGGTCTTTATCTTCCAACTATTATTGTATTTGTTCCTTATATTCTTCTTTGTACGTTACAACTGTATTGTAACCATTGTCTGCATTAGTAATTATGATTTTATCTTGTTGGTGTCTTATAATCTTTTGAGTGTTTGCATACTTTAAGTATAAATAACGATTACGTTGCCATTTCTATTTTAAAAATAAAAAAAGAAAAAAATAATATGCAATTATTTTTGCCAAAACGCAGAAATTAGGAGAAAAAGTTATTAACGGTCCCTGCTTATAATACAGATACGTACGATTATTTAAAATAATTTTAATTTCGGGATCTCGGATTCAATGTCCCGAAATTGCAGTATTTTCCAAAACCCTTCGGGATTGAAAGCCCTAATATATACAATAAGGTGCCTCGACTTGTACGGGGGAAAAAAGTTTTATTTGTACCCATCTAAAAAATGAACATTGATGTGTTTTATGACGATTCCCAAAATAGTTTGGCAATAACGAAAGCCTCCAGTGAGCTAAACCATTTTGCAAAAACCTTCAAAACTCATGATTTTCGTAAATATTTGGCAAGTGTAATAATTGTAAAAAAAAGTTTTCTCAAATTATTGGCCTGAAAATGTTCTTCCAATCTGCATCAAAAGTTTTTACAAATTTGCAATCGGATTAGAGATAATACTGCTTTTCCTGCATTTTTTCACCTTTTCTATATTATATTCACTTAAATTCAAATAACTTTATTATTTCTTATGCGATTCTCGTTTTCAAGATATCGTTGGAATGTTATTGACTGCTTTTAGTTATTTTTATTCCTTAAGCTGACTATCATAAGAACCAGATTATTAAAAGAAAATTGAAATATAAAGAAAGCTTTGGTGCAGAAAAGGAAAAACAAAAAGTTAGGAAAACAACCAAATCTCTCAATTGAAAAAAGATAATTTATATTGAATCCTTTTTAGAATATATTTTGTTGTAAAGTTTTCTTGATGTAATTATGTTTAAGGAATTTTAATCAAAAATAACTAAAAGCAGTCAATAAGAGGGGAGGGGGGGGTGGGTAAAGCGATAAGTCTGAAGTTGTGCTGCAATGTAAGCATATGTTAAATTTGATGATCACTTAAGAACTAAACTAAGTTTTTCAAGATTTTAGCTCCGCGTTAAATTTGTTTAAAGAATTCAAACATTGTGCCGTGATGTCCTTAAGTTGTGCCGCAATGTGTCATTATCTTAGTGCACAAAATCTTTATTTTTACTCTTTTTGTGAAGTAAGATTGCTAAATTTTTTTCTGTGAAAATGTATCCTTACGTCTTAAGTTTAAGAATAAAATGTTAAAATTGAAAGATTTTCATCAATATTACATAACTCTAAAGTCCTGCTGCTTACGTTAATGGAGGCAAACCCTTTAGATATGGTTACTAGTCTCAAAAGTGCCATCAGTTCGCTAACGAAAAGTTAAAGCAAAGAACATAAGAAAATCTCAGGTTAACTTGCCCATTATCACGTTTCAATGCGATTATGTCAAAATGTTTAAACACTTAACACATCAAAGCAAGACTGTTTCTTTAGCAAAACGCATACTTTGGCCATATTATAAACTACCTTCGAGGCAAAGAGAATGAATAATTTCTTTAAATCATTATGATTTTTCCGCATCTTACTTTGCTTCAACTTTATGACCGATTAAATCATTAGCAAAAACCAAAACAACCACCTCAATAACTCTTTAATTAGCACCCTTAACATCGTTTTGATAAGCCTTTCCATTAAAAACAAGCAGTTAATTTTTTTATTCTTCAGCGGTGTTTGGGGTTGAGAGCACTTATTTATTAGGTGTTTCCCAACAACTCTTCCTGTTCATCATGCATTTATTCACTCACCTGTTCATGCTTCTTTAAATAGCCGAGTCGCGGAAATGATTTATCACAAAACTGACACTGATAGGATCCGTCGGCGGCGACTGCGCTGCTGCTCTTAATGCCATCACTTGTCAACTTATCAAACTTTGCTGAATCCCTATCGATTTTACGCAGTTTTGTTGGAATTTTCATGCCATGTTCGAGACCCGTGCGACAACGTCCCAGACGATTACGTTGCTGTTGTTGTTGTAGCTGCTGCTCCGCCGCTGTAGTGTCTCCGTCACCATTTAAGCGTGCTCCTTCTGTTCTGTTCGCTTTTTTGTCAGTCACATTGTCGGCATTTTCGTCATCGTCCTCGGCGCCTTCGCCAACGTTAAGCTCGCCGTTACCGTTGTCAATGTTAACACGTTGCCTGCGTGGCGTTCTTCCGGCAGCATCTTCGTCTTGTGACAAGTGTTGCTGATGCTGATGATGATGGGGTGGCAAGTGTGGGTGTGTATGGTGATGATGATGTTGATGTTGCATGTGCAGCGAATTGGGCGTCATAGTGCCATCCGATATAGATGGTGAGTAGCTGGAGGAAGTGTGCGTAGAGTACATATCTAAAACGAAGAAAAAAAAAAATAATGAAAACCAAGAAAATTTCTATCAATTAAAATATAGTTAATATTAATGTTTAGATTGCTGCGGCCTGCTTAGCTAATTAAAAGTCAGTCAGTCAGTTTGTGTAGGTGTCATCATCCAGCATCCTGATTAATCAAGCACAAAAACAAACTAAAAACATTGCGACAGGAAATGATGCCGCATAGATCGTTGTTGATGGATCATTGGACTAATTTAATTACAAGTCGAGCAAGTGGCGATGGACATGCGCCTCCCAGACGTTGGCTTAGTCTTGATCATAGAGCTTTACATACTAGCTTAGCACTTCAAAGCATACACTCACACACATACACAACTTCATCATGAAGTTATAATTAGTTGGAAAACAAAAAACTTATGCGTCCGCCCTGGGGTCAGAATCTGTGGATGTCGCATGCAAACTAATTGTCCGCGATTGTTCTTTCTTTAGTCACTATTAATTATTTGTGGCGACTCAGCTTGGTATTATTATTCACTCACACCACCCGGATGACATAACCGCGTTTTTATTGTGGTGCATTAAGGCGTTAAGTGGCTGAGGCAGGCGAGCCTTAGACGTGTTCTTCTTGTTCTTGTTCTTGTGCGCTAATTCAAGCAAGGGAAACTCTAATTAAGAGCTTTTAGTATGTGATGAAAACTATTTTAATTGCTTGAAGATTTAAAAAAGCAAATCGAAATAAAGAGAGTTGCGGGTGTAAATTACAGAAACGGAGTATATTAATCTTTCTAATATTTATAATATGTAGGATCATTCCATATAAAATCCACATAGTTTTGGGTGAGCTGCATAGTTTTCCAATTTTGATAAAAAATTTGGGGATATTGTTATAGGTATCTTGATTATCTTGTACTAACAGCCGTACACTCAGAAAAAAGTTTCTCGGAATATGAGAAAAAAGGCATCATAACATGTATCTGATGTTATATCCTTAAGTGAATCCATGGACTCAATCAAACATAAAATTATAGATTACCTGCAGTACCGACGTTGATTATGTAAAGTTCTTTCAAACATATATCTGATGCATCTGGTGATTTGTAAACACATTATCATTAATATAACAATCTAAATGGATAAATGGACCTAAGCGTAAAATGGAAAATTTTGGTGTATAAACATCTAAATAATCTGAATGGACCTAAACCTGGAATCATCAATTGCATCATATCTTCGTGATGATTGTGACTACATTTTTCGACGGTACCGTAGTACCTTGGTGTCTTTTTACCTCTTGAAACACTACGTTAGATCGATTTGTAATATATTAATATGAGTGGCCGATAAGACCTAGTTTGTCTTGGTGCCTGCGTTCGCAACTGGTTTTCTTTATTTTATGAAAATTGGTTTGGTGAAGTTGACCTAATTTGTCGAGTAACCACCCTGTCAAGCCAGGATCTCACCGGTTTTAGGAAGACAGAACGATATATATTATATATGTTTTATATATACCTATTTATTTTATACCTATTGGAGTGGTATATATACTTTAATAAAATTATATACTTTAAGCAATTTATTAAAACTTTTTAGTTTGTTAATAATACATGATTTCAATCAAAATCATACTTTATATTTTTGAATTGTATTAAATATCTTATTTTATAATTTTAAATTTGCTATAAAACCTGTTAAGGTTTAGCAATCAAGTAAATAAATAAATTAATAAATATTTTGAGAAAAATGGTATTGATTTTGCTTAAGAGAATGCTTTTCTCTAAATGTGATTACAAAAATTTCCTAAAAATGGTAAAAAGCTTCTATGAAAAAGCTCATCTCATCAATAAAAACACCTCTTTAACAGAAAAATATTTCTTTGTAACAGGTTCAACCGTTTTCTTTATTAAACAGAGAAATATTTATTTAATTTTAATAAACCTTTTCTTTAATTGCGTATATTGTTTCTCCCAAAAATTTAACACTTTCTTCAAAAGAGAGATATATTTTCTTAATATTGGTACAACACATTACTTTATTGTGTACATTTTTCTCTAAAAAAGAGAAGTATATCTGCAGTTACCATTAAAAATGTCTTTTTGTGAAACATTGGTTTAAGCTAACGTGACCAACCGTACTCCTTTTGGGAGTTTTTTACTTATTTTTTGATCGCTGTACTTCTTGTATCGATAAAAGCCCTTTTTTTACTTGTTGTACTACTTTTTGACAATTTTTTTCTTAAATTAATTGCAAAAAACTATTTTATATCACTATCTACTCAATATCTACTATAATTTTTTTGTCTTTTTTGACATTTTTGGCACTTGTAGTGTCATTATCATTAATAACTTTAGAGTTGTTTACTTTTGTGGTTGCTCGGAGAGTTCAGCAGACTCTTTCTTACTCAGCTTTTTAAAATCATTAAAACTGTTAATTAAACAGTTGCTAAAATTGTTTAAATTAAAGCATTCGATAATTCTCTCTGTGGATCATTTTGAGGCTCTAAAACGCCATGTAAAGTAATAAAATATAGCAAAACACTACAAGCAACAAAACATAAAAAGTCACTTAAAAGGTAATCTACGTCGCAAATACGTAGTGTGCTTTTAGTTTTGTCATAAAAAACACTTGCTCTGCGCTAAGCTAAGCAAAACTTTTACACATTGCAAAAGTACATCAACGACTAAAACTGTGTGAAAAGAGAAAGTAGTACGAAGAGACAGAAATGATTAATAATAATTTCTCTAGGGTTAATATATTATGTTACTGGTAAACAGGCTAATTTGTTGCTATAAATAAATTATGTTTGCTGTGCCCATACGTAATAAGGCTGTATGGAATATAAAATATTTTTGAGGCAAGTAAGCTTATTTGTTGCAATAAATATTTTATGTTCAACTTACCGTTCATTTTCTTTTTCCTTACTCCGAAAGACTTTGTTCTCAAGAAACTTTACACGGCAGTTTTTACTCCTTGAGGTTTGTCATTGGTGGTCAAACAGAAATATAAATTCAATTGAAAAAACATTTTGAAAAAACATTCTGTCTGAGCTGGGGTTTGAACCGCTTCTCTTTCGCTTACAGGCCACGCACTCTACCAGTAGGCTACGGCCACCACCATCGGTTGTTTGACTAAAGCCATTCATAAACATGGTATGACTTTTAGTCATAAAAAATACTAGGCCTATTCAAGATGTGGTGTATTTGCCCTTGTATGTGTATTTTTGACTAATTTTATATTTATAGTAAGTTCTGTAAAACTACAAAAACAAAATGCACAGTGTTCAAAATACAACCCTGTAGCAAAAATACAATGACGAGACCCTATTGTACTCTTTGTAATTTTCGTTGTGTATTTGATCATGTGATCGCTAAAGCATTTCTACTCAACATAGAGGATGCTATCGGCTGCGCTGTGAGTTTTTTTAATAAAAATTATTACAATGTAGTATTTCGTTTAATTTTTTTTATTTCTTATAATTAAATGATGAATTATATTTATATTTCCAAACAAAAGTACATACAAAAGACAGCTCCTTCAAAAATATACAATTATTTACTGAAGGTTTGTTCACAATAATTTGTAAATATTGCAAATTTTGTAAATACTTATTACAAATACAACACACCGTGAATACCCCTAATATTTTTTCACAAACATATTGTGAACTTTTTTCGCAAAAATATTTTTTTATAAAAACGGTGAAGAGAATTGCATTGCATTGCAATGGAATTTTTGTATCAAAACTAGTAAAAAAATCGATAAATGCTTAAAAATGGCCTCAGACATCCTCTTTCTGTTTACACTGAAAGAAGAAATTAGTTCAATTGAGGGAAATTTTATCAAATTTAACAAATTTTGGTAAGTATTACCAAATAAGGTAGTAACTCGTAAAACTCAAATATGTCGACTCTAGGAAATTAAAAAATATAGACATTAAAAAAAAGTTTTTTAAAAATTTTTACATTTTTCAAGATTGAAAAAAAACTAAAAAAATTATTTTCATAATTTGTATGACTTATAGATGGCACCAAAGTGAAGTGCCCAAAAATCCGGTGTCCATATGGCGGACAGTTAATTTCTGGAATGGGACGTCTGAAACAAAAAAACAAAAATATATTCTTAAAGCGGGATGCTCTCCGCCCGGCAATTTATCATAATATTTGAAACATTGAAGAAATAAAAAAAATGGGCAATGTTTAAAAAGAAAAAATCGATCACATTTTTGATCTTTTACCTTTGCTAAATAATTTTTTTAATTTTTTTTTAAGATTTTAGGTAGAGGATATGTTATTAAAGATAATAAAACAAGGATTTTCTAAATCGGCCAAGCCAATCCTGAGATTAGCTGTCCGGCAGTTGAAAAATGTTGTCTCGAGAAAAACTCGCTAAAAGTTTTGTATAAAATTAAAATAAATTTAATTTTTTAAAATTAATTTTTTTATTTTTTATTCAGTCTTCAAGGATGTACAAATTTAAAAAAATTATGTTTAATTTCTAAAGTTAATAACTTTACAAAATCCCTACCCGAAACTGTAATGATAACTTAAAAATCCATAAGTTGTGAATACCACTATGAAATATCAACATATTTCGGGCTTCAATTTTAAAATGCTGAAAAAATTCCAAAAATTCGAACATCCGGTTTTGAAATGAAAAAATCTTCGAATTCCGAATTTGATCCCGGAATTTGAAAATAAAATAAATTTTCTATATAAATCCATAAACGAACTTTATTTCCTACAAAAATGTTTGTTAAAAAAATTATTTTTTTCAACAACTCCAATCCTTAGAAGCCTATAACTCAGTAACCAAGAAAGATAAAAAAAATTTCAGTTAATGTTGGTCCTTCCAGAAAAACGTTATGACAAAGTTTGAAAAAATCCGATACCCTTAATTTCTTGTGGTCGGCTTCCATGCGCCATATATTTTATATATTTTTAACACGGAGGGAAATAATATTTTTATTAAGCAAATATTTTGCTTGATATAAGAAAATTTAAAATTAAGTCTCATTTGCTCAAATCAAGCATTAAAACAAAAATTAAGAAAAAAACAATTACAATGAGCATTTACTCCCAAAATGGAGCAAAATAAACAACAGCTTGAAACAAGCATAAAATACCTGTTTCTAGAACTTGGAACAAGACTTGAATCAAGAAAATATTTTCTTAATTTAAGCAAACGCAGAGTTGTTGCTTTTGAACAATTCAGCGAATTACAATAATCACGAAAATCTTAAAGTTATTGTAAAAGAGTCGCTAGACAACAAAATCTACGTTAAAGACCACTGTTGCCAATGTGTGCCAACAAAGCGAAACTGTTGTTTCTTTGTGCAAATTGAGCAAATTATTCTTGTTTTCAGTAAATTATTTACTTGAATCAAGCAAAATGTTCTCAATTGAAGGAAAATAAATTTCTCAAATTAAGTAAATTATTTTAGTTTTCAGCAAATAGTTTACTTGAATCAAGCGAATTGTTCTCAATTCAAGAAAAATAAATTTCTGAAATCTAGCATGAAATCTAGCATATACTAATTTCAAGTAACTATAAGACTCGAATGTAAAAAAAAATATTCTTGAGTTTTAAGCAAATATTGCTTGAATTGAGTATTTTTTTTTCTTATTATCATGTGTTCTAAATTTGCTCAATTCTAGCAACATTCTTGCTTGAGCGTAAATTGATAGCCTATTTGCTTGATTCAAGCACAGAATGCTTTATTTTTTCATTCCGTGTATAAAACTTTAACATTTTTGATTTCTTTTTCGTTTTTAAGACTTATAATTAATATTTATTTTGAAAATGCTTAGCAATTTTTATAATGGAATCTCCTGTGGTTAAGGAGTTATAGTAAATAAAACACTATTGTGCTGCTCTGAAGAGCTTATTGGCGTCTTGCCAATGCAATGATTTGTGTTAAATATTAATTCTTATTAAAAAACATTAAATTTCTCTAAAAATTTTTAATATTTTAATTTTAATAAAAATTATATAAAATAAAAAACAAAGTTTTTTAAATTTAGCAATTTTTAATTTTTTTAAATCTAAAAAAAAATTACTATTACTGTATTAAAAATACTTGCCAAGTTTTGGAATAGGATCTGTTGTGGTTTTGGAGATACAGTATACTGTTTTTTGTATTATTGCCCTAGATTTTACTAAAGTACCTAAAATACAGTATTTCACAACAGATTCTAGAACTTATATTACTAGTAAGTTGGACTGGGCTACTCTTAAAACTTAACTATTTGGTCTTTTATATTTTTGAACTAAGAAAAGTGGACTAGGCCAATATTTAATATGAGTTATTTATCAGGATCAGGGCTAGGATTTCGATGAAATGTCCTCTTTTTTCTGCTGCCTCTAAGACATTTCCTGGTTATTTAGAACGTCCATTTATGTTTTCTAAATTCCAAATATGAAAAATTTTTAGCTAATTTTTTTGTCACTTTTCATCGTCTTTTACCGGTTTTATTTTTCAGGTAATTTTTACTAGATGTAGGGCATTTTTTGGTTGATTTGTCAGTTATTTTATTGCAATTTTTCGACCATTTTAATTATCAGAAAATTTTTCGGTTTTTTAGGTTATTTTAATGTTATTTTAAAATAATTTTTTCTACTTTTTTATTTTTGTTCTAAAAAATGTAAAAATGCAAATTTTTAAGCATATTCCTTTGCCAATAGAGTCCCTTTAATCAAAAACTATACCTCTAGAAAAAGGAGTAGCTATTTACCTCGGTTTCTAAGATATTTCCTGGTTGTTTAGAACTTTCATTTATTCTAATTTCCAAATATGAAAAATTTTTTGGTAATTTTTTGTCACTTTTTATCATTTTTTATCAGGTAATTTTTACTAGATTTAGGGCATTTTTTGGTAATTTTTAGCGATTTTTAAGTTATTTTATTGTAATTTTTTGACATTTTTAATTTTTAGAGCATTTTTGTTTTGTTTTTTAGGGCATTTTAACGTCACTTTTAAGAATTTTTATTCGTACTACTTTTGGTTTGGGTACAAATGTTTTTCTTTTTCCCCAAAATGTTTTAGATTTTTTTTTTTTTTTTGCATTGGGTTATTTATTTAACTATACGCCTCCTTTTGTCAGTATTTAACCCATTGAACCATATGTGAAGGTTTTGCGTAAAGTGATACTTTTGAGTACGTTTTCGGGTAGACATTTTTTTAGTGAATTTTTGTTGATTTTTTTTTAATTTGTATGATCAGGTAGCGAAGATTTAATTCTTGCCAGCGAAGGTTAAATTCGTAAAAATTGTTTCCCTAAGAAAATGTAAATATGTTGCAAAATTATTAGCAAACTTATTTTGAGCCGAAAAAGAAACATTATTTTATCATTTTAGTAGTAAACGTTTACTTAGAAATGGACCAATTCTTATTCATAAATAAGTTTAGAAATTAATAATAAATGATACTGTTTCACATTCTTAAATGAGTTCAAAAACAATCATAGCATTTTGATCTTCTTACTTTCGGGTAGAATTTTTTCAATTTTATATATTTTAATTAGTCCCTGTGAACCAAAACTACCGTTTTCGAATTCATTTATGAACTTTTTCGGGTAGAAATATTTATTTTCGGCACTCATAAATGAATCCTTTTTGCATCATTCGTTAGACTAAAATGCCTCTCAAAAATTAACCTTATTTTCTTTGGGTATGAATTAAAAAAAGAACCATAAAAAAATTATTTTTCGGCACTCGGAATGAACCCTTTCTGAATCAATCGCTGGACGACAATGCCTCTCAAAAACGAACATATTTTTGCTCGGAAATTAGTTTACAAATTAACCAAAAAAAATCATTTTTCGGCACACGGAAATGAACCCTTTTTGTATCAATCGCCGGCTGCCTTTCGAAAATTAACCTTTTTTGTTCAGAAATAAGTTAAAAAATGAATCTTTTTAAATTATAAATTTTATTATTGCATAAAATTATTTATTATAACACAACGATAATTTGTTTAGAAAAGATTAAAGATTATTTAGTTTATAATATAGATAAAATGCATGTATACTATTAATATAAAGTAATATAAAGTAACTATATTCAATAATGATAACAGTTAAAAAGAAAGGTCCCAGAAGATTACTTAATGATTGTAATAGGTTCATTGATGTTTTAATTGAAGTTTTAAGCAAAATCTAAACTCAAAACAACCACATCTACTATCACGCAGATCTAACCACTTCATTTCTAGCAGTATTTTTTTATATATGTTTTATGACGTTTGTGTGAAGGTTAACATTTTAATTTACTATTATAAAAGTATCAACAAAGATTTAAATTATTCCATTTTTAACTCATTTTAGTATAAAAAAAGTAATATTTATGATTAATTTTTGAGCTTATTTAGTTCGTTTATGAGATATTGTTTCTGCTGATAAGAAAAAAAAAATCATATTTTTTCAATTCATTTAAGAATGGAAAAAAAAACATTTATGATTAATTTCTGAACTCATTTATAAACAAAAATGGTTCATTTACGAGGAATTTCTAGCTTCTAAAATGATTATTTTTCTACTCAAAATAAGTTCTTTATGAATTTTGCAAAAGAAGTACAGTTTTAGTTTATAAAAAAGTAATATTTATGATTAATTTCTGAACTCATTTATGAACAAAAAATGGTTCGCTCATGAGTATTGTTTCTACTGATATGCGGGAAAAATAATTATTTCTTGAATTCATTTAAGAATTCAGAAAAGAAACATTTATGATTAATTTTTTAACTCATTTATGAACAAAAGTTGTTCATGTACGAGGAATTTTTAGCTTCTAAATTGATTATTTTTCTACTCAAAATAAGTTTTTTATGAATTTTGCAAAAGAAGTACAGTTTTAGTATATAAAAAAGTAATATTTATGATTCATTTCTGAACTCATTTATGAACAACAAATGGTTCGTTCATGAGTATTGTTTCCACTGATATGCGGGAAAAAATAATTATTTCCTGAATTCATTTAAATACAAAAAAGAAACTTTTTTGATTAATTTGTGAACTCATATATGAATAAAAATTGTTCATTTACGAGGAATTTTCACCTTCTAAAATGATTATTTTTATACTCAAAATAAGTTTTTTATGAGTTTTAAAAAAAAAAAAAAAAAAAAAAAAGTTTTCAAGAATTTAATCTTCTATATAAAGCTACACTATTAAGCACTACTAAGCTACAAAATAAAAAATCAAGAATTAAAAAAAAAAAAAATGTTATCCAAAAAAGAACGTAAAACTCTTACCTTACGCAAAACCTTCGCTTATGGTTCAGTGGGGTAGATCTTGATAAGACTGAATTCATCTAAATTTGTTTCCATCAAAAAAATTCTTCAAGGCCCCCATACATTTTTCGTTTTAATTATAATTTTATCATTTTCTAATTTCAAATAAATTTAGTTCTGCGAGCAATATTTCGTTGGCGAGGCCTCTGGATATATAACTACTTTGTTCAAATAAAACGCAAAGAATTTATTAACTTTACCATTTCTTTTTAAGCATATTATCGAAATGCAATAATAAGAAAATTTATGATTGAAAACGATTAATTTCTGAGTGCCGAAAAAGGGCATTTCTATGGCATTTTTAAACTCATTTTTGAACAAAAAAAGGTTCGTTTTTGAGAGGCAATTCAGTCCGGCGAATGAGTTCAAAATGGTTTATTTCTGGGTGCCGAAAAATAACTTTTCAATAATTATTTTTTCAACTCGTTTCCGAACAAAAAAAGTACAACTGATGATTCTGTTTTTAACTCATTTCAGAAGAAATAGGCTCGCTTTTGTGAGGCATTTTAGTCCGACGAATGAGTTGGAAAGGGTTCATTTGTGAGTGTTGAAAATTAACTTTTCTACTCGAAAATGTTCACAAATGAATTCAAAAACGATAGTTTTGGTTCACTGGGAAGTTTCTGCAAATTCGAAAAATTACTTTTTTTAATTTTTTACATTACGTATATCTTAAAATAAGTTTTGATGTGCCAGGACATAATACATTTATTCATAAAAGAAACATTTTTTCCATTCGTAAAATGTTTCTAATACCTGATGTAGTATCTACGAATATATTTGTTTTATAAACTAATATTCGTAAACAACAAAACAATAATTCGTATTAGTGCATTGTACGAATGAGTGTGTACATATAAATAATAATATTCGTAAATTTCTCGTACGAATAACTTCGTAAATTTTTTCATTACATTCGTAGAATTTACTAATGCTTTCGTACTATTTACGAATAAAAAATAATAATAGTAGAAACCATTCGGTCTTAGGCTTTCATTCGTACGAATTATTAGTAGAATGTATGCATTGTTAGTGAGTTTAAAAAATTTAAAACTGAAATCGTTCAGCCTTTTTGGCGAACAACTACAGAATATAAAGAATTTTATTATTGTAAAGTGACTGTAGCCTACTGGTGGAGTGAGCTAAAGAGCCAAGGTTCAAACCCCAGCTCCGATAGATTTTTTTTTTCGTTATAAGATATTATGATCTGTCGGAAATGTAACAAATGTATTCGTACAATATACATTTATTTTTTTACGAATACGAATAAAATATTCGTAGTATGTAATACTAATATACGGCGATTCTACGAATAATATTCGTGGCTGAAAAGTACTAATAAAATTCGTAGAATGATCGCAGTTATTAGTAATATTTACACACAAATATTTGTTGAGTGTATAATGGTTTTATCAATAGTTTTGCTTTCAGCAAACATTTTTAAAAATTGGGGGAAATTTTTTGAAGAAGAGGTCTTAGATATTGAGGGAGGGTGTTCAGACAAAAATTATTGATATTGTTACTCGACTTTGCGCACGATGAAAACTGTTTGCTAAAGCTGGATTCACTGATAACCTTCAGCATGTTTTTGTGTGATTTAAAATAATGTTAATCAAGTTGAGAGCGTGCAGAAATTTTTCGCTCTGAGCGAAAACTTCATATAAAAAAAACTTGCAAAACATGCTGAAGATGATCAGTGAGTACGGATTAAATGTGTATTGTTGCTAAGCAAAACTTGCGCTTGAATCTCAGCCACTTCAGAATTATGCTCGATTTTAGCAAAAACTAATCAAAGTTTGCTATTCCAGTTTATAATAACTTAGCAAAATTTTGAATAAATTCTAGCAAAATGTTGGTAATTTTAAAATTTTATAATAAACTGCAAAAGGAAATTTCTACTTGATTCAAGCAAATATTTGCTAAGTTATTATAAATTGGAATAGCAAGTTTTAATAAATTTTTGCTGAAATCTTACTGAATTAAATTAAATTGAAGAACCTCGGCCGCGTGAGTCTAAGTGCATGGGCTTATCCTTATTCTTCATTAAGAATAAACGTAGGCTCGTGTGTTTGAAAGAAATTGGCTTGAATTTAGTAAAAATTTGCAATCTGAGTTTATTTACTATTTGCTTGAGCTTAGTAAACATTTGCTATTTGAGCTTACAATAACTTAGCAAATATTGACTTGAGTATAAATTTGTTGTCAGTTTATTATAACTTAGGAAATATTTGCTTGAATTTGATATAACTTTTCTTTTTATTAAATATGTGAGGAGTTATTTTAATTTAGCAATATTTTTCTAAAATCACACAGTGATTAAGCAAAGTTTTGCTGATTTGCTTTTAAGCAAAACATTTGCTTGATTCATGCAAAATAATTATCTCCGTGCCGAAGGTGTATCTCTTTAAATAAGTATAGTTTTCTTGTGTTTTGCAAGACCCTTTTTTTAAATCAATCCTAAGTTGAGAAAGAACTAGATGTAATGGAAGGTAATATTTATATAAAA
Source organism: Dichetophora obliterata (assembly GCA_963920525.1). NCBI lineage: Eukaryota > Metazoa > Arthropoda > Insecta > Diptera > Sciomyzidae > Dichetophora > Dichetophora obliterata. Next base: position 259,457,294 of record OY986437.1, read on the forward strand.
TAAAATAAAGAAATATATTAATAAAAAATATACTATAATATAATTTGATAAAGTTTTTCAAGACCACCTCTTTTTTTTACTTCGAACCCAAATTGTGAGAGAACTAGATGTGAAGGAAAGAAATGGACTTCAGATTCGTGATCAGCAACTGAGCCACTTATACCTCAATCATTAGGAATACGAAAAAAATTGATTGCACATGGCTATAAACAATTTTAAAATCTCTGATATTCCTTTATATACAGTAAGAACATGTTCGAATAATACTGATTTTGGAAAATATAACTTGGAAAAAGCTATTACTTGTAACTTTCTACTTGGACCAAAAAGAAATAAAAACTTGAACCGAACCTTTGGAGGTATGTCATCTCAACTGTAAGTCTGTCCTTACATGATTTTTCCCCTCACATATTATAATAATAATATTTACCCGGACTAACCACCTCCTTAGTGGCTTGTATCTTCTCAATAAGATTCTCCAGTCTTGAGCTTGGTCCACGATAAAGCATCTTTAAAGCCATCATGGCTATTTGTGGACACCAATTATACAGGGATGCCGTGTTATCCGTGTTTAATGATTTACTTTTAAAACTTGTACACTTAAATATTTTGTTTTTTATTTTATAAAAAAAATTTCACTAATTTTTGAGGTTTATTTCACTCGCTTATTTGTTTGCCAAATAAGATTTGTATAATTTTACTTAAAATCATTGTAATTTTAATTAAATTTTATATACTATAAACAACAACAATTCACTAAATTAACACTACGTGTAACCCAAGGATCACAGGCTTGAGTGTTTTTGTTTTCTGTTTGTTTTGTGGTGGTTCTCCTGGACGACGGAAATGTCGATCTAAACGGTTAACGTCTATATGCCGCGAGCACCAAAAACTAACTGCCGAGCTATCGAATGTTAAGGAATGCACCGAAGTGAACAGAGGCGAAAAGTGTACCATATAAAAATTGGCTCGTTAGGACGCCTTGCTGTCACACACACTCACGCTCCGGTCTGGATTTCTAGAACGACGAGGCAATAACAACAATAAATAATGATGCCATCAACAAAAACAATATTAACAAGAACAACATTGAAGTATATAACAAAAATGTACACGAGGTGCCCTCTTCACTTAACGAAGCGCACACGACTGCCAACGACGAACGACAGTCAAAGACTGAATTATGTCTAAAACCGTCGCCGCTGAGGGATTGGGACACAAATGGCGCTGACGGTGTTACGGAACCAGTACCAACAACAAAAACGACAGCAACATCAACAACAGTGTAGCCCGACCAGGTCCACTTGGGTTTACCGACCGTCGCACTCGGTGCTGTTGACAAATCAACGTGAGGCACTCAGTGCCAAATGGCGCCCAACGAGCAATGCTGTTGTTAGTGTTGGTGGTTTTGCTGGTGTCGGCGGCGATGGTGGTGGTGGTGGTTATGATGATGGTTTTCATGGTGTTCAGTGCCTATTGTGTGGGTTGGTTGCTCACCGAACTCGAACTCAGAACGTTAGAGAGAGCAAGCGTGAGCACTCAATGTGCTTGTGTGTTACTTTGCATCGGTATGTGTGGGTACATAGGCGGAGCATGGGAGCCAGTTTTTTGTGTATTGCAGCCTCGAATGCTAGTATAGGCACCTGAGCTAAGACGATGCTGTTGTTGTTGTTGTTGCTGCCTCAAAATTATGGGAATGTTGTGTGTGTGTGACCCTCGAGTAAAATATATAACACTAGAGATGAATGGGACTGAAATGTCACATTAGTTTGGGAGTTTTTACGTTGGAATTGACAATAATTGGTTATTTTAGTGTTATTCTTTTAAAGTGTGTTTGCTATGATTAACCCTATTAGTACTGCCTTGGGTCTTTAAGACTCATTTTGACTTTGATTTTGGGCTATAAATTCATCGAGGACTAATATGGTTAAGGTAATAAACCTAATAAAGTTCGTCTTTTAAATTCTTTACCGAGCCGTGTAAGAGCTTTAAGGGAAATAACAAGATTTAGACTTGCCGTATTTCAACATTTCGCTTCTAATTAACGATTGACAAATTTGGCAGTTTTCTTTAAATCCAAACTTTCTTCTTGTATTTTTTTTTTCTTAATAACTTCTGTTTTATACTCTATCTCGATTTCTCTAGTTCTACTAAATATTAAGATTAACTTTATAATACTTATTATAATTGCTTAAATTTGGTTTAAGGAAATCTTTAATTTGTATAATCCTAAAAATATTATTCCAACTTTTACATTAAAAGAACTAAGTTCTTATCATACTATAAATAAAATAAACAAATAAAGCTGTTGTTTTCATTGCTTTAAACTTGTTTTTATTTAAAATAACTGTTTCTTTAAATTTTTCTTTATATTTTTTATCAAAATGTGTTTTTTGATCACACAAAAAAATAGTGAAAAAATTCAGACCACTCTCAAGTGCTTTAGAAGTTAAAGGTGTTCAAAATTGGGAAAATTAACCTGAAAAACTTGATGTTTTTTCTGTTTTCCAGCCAAACTAAGTATTATGGGTATCAAAAGAAAGGTAATGTGTTTATATGGTCAAAAATTTGGGTTAAAATTTAAAACCTTTTTGGGTTTGGATAAATATAGAAACCCTCAAAGTTTTAAATTTCATCTTTGGGCTTACATTTAAAACCTTGAGGGTTTCTACACGTTTATGACAAAAATGACATAAAACTGCAGAAAATGACCTTAACACTATATATAACTACACGTTTACACGTCTACACGTTTAGAAATCTTGGAATAAATTTTAATATAAGCAAAGTATTACAAAGATTTTTAATTTAAAAAGTATTAAATTTAATACTCCTCAAATGACTACAAGGTGTTTTAACATATTTTGTTTTGCATTTTAAAACAGTTCAAATATTACAACAATATTTTATACCCTTGGAATTAATTCGATACTATTGTGATACTATATTTAATTTTGAAGATATTCTGTATTATATTTCATTATAATTTTTTATATTTCAATATTTCAATATAATTACATGTTAATACATTTAAAATATTACAACGATATTTTATACCCTTTGGAAGCAATTTGATACTATATTTACTATTATATCTAATTTTTAATACGAAATCAGTACTAAAAATTAATACAAACTGAGTATTAAATTTCAATACTTTTTTTAATTAAAACTGAATTTTAATATTTGGCCAGTACTTAGTTTTAATACAATTTTGGTCTGGTCATATATGTAAGTCTAAAAGTATTAAAATTTATTCCAGAATTTCTAACCGTGTACATTTATTCAAAGCCAAAAAGTTTTTAATATAAATCCAAATTTTCGACCGTGTACTAGGGCTCGGATTTTAATAGCCTAAAAAACTGCAAAAAATTACCTCAAAATAATGACAAAAATTACATAAAACTGCAGAAAATGACCTTAACACTATATATAAATATATATTTTCATATATGACCTAAAAAACGCAACAATTACATACAAAATAAAAAAATTAAAGCTTTAAAAATAAAACATAACTAAACTTAAATTTTTTTATATAATTTTTATACATAGCGTTACAGTATATTACAAGGTGCATTTCTAAGTTATTAAAACTGAAGGAACGTCGATTGTCTGGCAAAGTGTTTTTGTAAACAAAAAAAACTTCGTTCTACTTCTGCACTGACAAGAAGAACATATTTAAAAGACGATATGTCATCGGCTGTAAATTCCTCTTCTAATTTCATAGCATTAAAATTTTTACCCCCTAATATTTCAGCATAAAATAGAGTTCATAAAAACTAGCATATCCTGAGTTTTTATCTAACACTTGTTTCATCTTTCTGCAAATCCTTTCAAGGAATGTCACCCTGTCATGTAAATAAATAAATTTTAAAAAATTTTATAAATTTAATTTTTTGGTATACAATTGGTGTTCATTTTCGTCAAAATATGCTTTAGAAAAGTGGTCATAAAATCCTAATTTGAAAGTAGTCTGAGACCAAATCTTGGGAATATATTAAGAAAGGCATAATTTAAGACATACTTAAACAGAAAAACATACAAAAATGTTTTTATTTTGTAATTGTGCTTGAAACTTTATGAAAAACTTGTTATTTTTTTATATAGATTTGCGCATTTCCGTTAAAACATGCTTTAAGAAAATGGTCACAAAATCCTTGTTGTAATGTAGTCTGAGACCAAATTGTGGGAATGTGTTAAGAAAGACATGATTTAAGGCATACTTAAAACTAAAAAACAAAAACAAAAATGTTTTTATACTGTAATTGTATATAGAAATTTAGTTTTTTTTTTGGATTTCTACGACCTTTTTTTTGTTGTATATGAACATTTTTTTATTTATATTTATAAAATAGTGTTTTTTAGCAAGAACTTGTAAAATATATTTTTGCTAAAGTTTCGTATATGAATTTTACAAAAATTTTTGGGATTTTGGAAAATATTCAGTACAAAACAAAATTAGTGACTAATGCTCTTTAAATAAGATTCTAGTAATCTTCAGCGTAAGGATTTATTCCCTGCAATGAAAATTTAAATAAAATAAAAAAAAAACTATAAAAACTGAAATATCGTAAAATTTTCAAGGTAGCATATACAGACTATAAATATAACAAATAGAAAGATATCAATATTCCTTTTAGAATAAGACAGGCGCGTACGCTGGGGGTTTCTAAAGATCACGACAAAGATCTTTAGATGACGTTGTACATTGGAAAAAATAGAAGACTCAATTTAAAACATTTACTGTGAAAAGACTTTAGTATATAGACTTATGATTTTTGAACTGAGGGAATATGTGTTAAAATTTAATGAATTTATTTTTGAAATAGAGCTTGAAACAATTTCATTTAAGTTAAACTCAAATGTTTGTACAGAAGAATTCAAAATAAAAGTTGTTTTTTTTTTCAAAACAATGTTTTTAAATATACTTTTATAGTAAACATTTACAGTTTAAAAACACATTTGCTCAATAAAAAATTTTAAGCAAAAACTTTAGTATTGAAAACAAATATTTAAAAACATAATTTTAAAATATTGTTCTTTATTATTGTTCTAAAAATAATAAAGTTAAACCGCTATTTTTTCGATGCTATTTATTTAATTTTTTCCAGTTTTCGACATTAAATTCGTAGTTATCGACCCCTAAAACCCTTCGAATAGCATATTTTAACTCCATTCGATGAAGTTTGCGGTCTATTGCGGATAAAATATTGAAATATTAAATTTGTTTTTATTTCATCTAGTGTTCATTATTTCTAAAACGACTATTTAAAAAATGCTGTCATTTTCAACGCTTTTGATCCCCGTAGCGGGGGAAAATTATAACCAAATCTCATAATAGTAGTTAAGGTTGTCGTAATCTTATTAATACGCCTTTAATTTTTTTGTTTCGGATTAATTGGGACCAAAATATCTTTACACCGTCTGAAGAGAACTACTTTATTTTATGCCACCTTTTATGTATTTAAAAACAAACAAAAAAGTACTTAAAAAAACTTCTTTATATTATTTAAGTAAAAAATTTTTAAGTTTCTATGCATAGTCTTTTCACAATAAATATCAACGCTAGTTGAATTCGGTAAAAAGTTTTTACGCCATAACTTCTGAACCCTTAAAAAACACACTTTCATTTCATATCTTTGGAAAGGTATGGAACGTAAAAAAAAAGAAAATAATGAAAATTAAAAATAATTATACCGCATGGTATTAAACTTTGAAATTAATAATGGGTCATGTAACTGCAATTTTTTTAAAAGTTTAGTATTTTTCCTTCAAAACAAAATTTCCAATGATACCCTATGTATGAAAATCGCATTTAAATCGACTGAGCTACATTGTCGATTAAATTGAGCTGCGAAAAAAAATCTCAAAACCCAAAACTCCAGATTTGGTTTTCTAAACAATAAATTAATCTAAGAACAAAATTTGAGCCAAATCGAAGATGGTCAGTGCAACTGATATTACACTTCAATGTGAAATGAGCGACATTTTGAAAACAACTTGTTCCTACTTTAACAGAATATGTTTAAATCAAATTTTTTTTATCCATATTGTTGTTAAAATTTTTAAATTACATTTTTTTAAACTTTGTATGAAAAATCATGCATTGATATTCAAGGCATTGCGTTGAATTTAAAAACGTGATAATTTTGTTTTTAGAAATTAATTGTTATCTACTCTTTAAATCTTACATGCATTGTTATTGTGAGCTATTTAGATCAAATAAGACTATTATTGAATGTTTTGCAATTAATTTAAAAAACGTTAATTCTTGATTTTAAAGACATTGCTTATTCTGTGGCATTTAGGTTTTATATAAATTTTAGGTCTTATTCTTGAAAAAGTTTTCACAACTAAATAAATAAACTGCCCATTTCAGACCTTGGAAGTAGTTTGACCGAGCTTCTATTGATCAATTGTGTTGTTGCAAATTGGAACTAAGAGTCGTTCGTTGACTCCGAACGACTTAAGTTGGCAAGAAGTTTTTTGTGACAATTTTTACTTTCGGAACCTTGCCATTGTCTGCAGAGAGGTGTCAGCCGGACAGAAATTTTAATTCATCTGAAAAAAATCTGTCTGAGCTGGGGTTTGAACCGTGGTTCATTAGCTTACGGGCCAAGCACTCTACCAGTAGGCTACGGCTACCACAATTTCCCAATTATATTTTGATAAATCTTACTTTAATATTTTAAAAAATATAAAAATGCACATTCAAGAATAATTTTAAATACAATTAATGTTGCGTGTCTTAAAATTTGTTATATTCTTATTTCATACCATTTAGTTGTACCAATAAGTAATTAAATGAAAAAAATAACATCCAGAGTTTGTTTTCAAACTAGATTTTAAAATTTGTATAACAAGAACAACTAGTTTAAAAACCGCTCTTCTACTTGATTCAAACTCTTTGAGGATTGAGTTTGAAAAAGTAATAAATAAGTCATTACCTATTTCTTATTTTACCCTCATAAAATTGTTGAATAACCAAAACAGCTCTACTATTATATATGTAACAAATAGCAAATTCCGATACAGATACATATTGCGGTTTAACTCACTGAGTTTGATACAAGTGCAACGCCTAAAAGTCAACAGTGTAATATTGTAGTCCGTCAATATCAATTATTTTTGCACTTTACCGAGGTTTCAAGCTAACGTGACATTCAAAATGTGCAAAAAGCATGCAACAAATGTGGCTAAAATGAACAACCAAAATCAAATAAAGACAGACACACACATAAACACACGACAGGTGCAACTGAACAGCAACTGAACGTGAGTTAAAAATTTATCTCCAGAGGAACAATAGAAAAATTCAAATGATGACAACGTAAAAGCACGAAATGCATTTCAACTGTCAAGAACAAAAACAGCAGCAGAAATTACAACAACAACAATGTGCGAGCAAATAAAAACTTCACTTTTCACAATGGACAATTTACACGTTTCAACCATTACCAAAAGCAACTCAAATGAAGGCTTAAAAAAATCACTTTGCTTGTGGGCTTGTGTGTTTATGTAGATTGTGTTAAAGTGTGTGTGAGCAGACAAAAGGCCAAACTTGCTGCTAATGGACGCGCTTAAATTAAATCAAAGCGCATGGAAAACTTTTATGCTATCCAAAGTCAACCCAACGGACAACAACGGCAACGGCCACAACAACGATGACAACAGAATTTCACCAACAGTAAAAATGACCGAACGAAAAGATGTACAAAGCTTTCAACAGCAGCAGGCTTCATTATTTATGCATGCAATTTAAGAACTAAAAGCTTTGATATGACTTTGAGTGTGAATGTGCTTGAATGGACAACGGAAGAAGTTTTTAAGTGGTTGACTCAAGTTTTTTGTCATTAAAAATGTAAGCACAAGCTTGAAGGTGGTTTATATGTGATTTTAAATTAAATTTAAAATATATACCGAACAAAAATTATGGAAAAAATTTAATTCAAAAACTAAAAACACTGAATTAAAAAAGAAAACTTAATGAAAACTCACATAAATAATTAATTTTATTTAATCTAAAAAATATATATAAAACACAAGTTTTTTTAAACAATAACAAAGTATTGCTCTTATAGAAGAGGAAAAAAAAGACACGCCCTTTTTGTATGAAACGAATCTCATTGGTTGAGCTTATATACTTTGACAGCAAAAAAACTGGTGGAGTCAAACCTGCGCACTGAATAGTTGATCCAACAAATACACAAGCTTGTTGATACATACATACGTACGTGTATAAATAAACAAACATATATAAAGACGCTCACCCTGCTTATCTCGTTTTTCTCTCACGTTTTTTAACGCTTTCATTGCTTGGTTGATGTAAATAACTCTCATACTCAAACCTTTAGCAGGTTCGTTTCTTAAGTCTTTCGTTTTGCTTCATATAAACTGCATTGAATTGAATTAATGTGTATTGTTTTTGTTTTGGGGCAGAAAAAAAGTAATTAGAACAAAATTTTAAGTATTTCTAGCTTGATGAAACATAAATTAAAATTTTTGTTGAAACAAATTTTTTTTAAATATTTTTTATATTGAATTGAGTTAATGCGTATTGTATTTGTTTCAGGGCAAAAAATAATTAATTAGAACAAAATTTTAAGCATTTCCAGCTTGATGAAAAATAAAATTAAAATTTTTGTTGAAACAAATTTTTTTAAAAATATTTTTTTCTAATTATAATGAAGTTGCTTAAAGTTTGCTGAAAGTTTTACAGCAATTTTGACACTCTGACGTTGTGGAAAATATTTTAATTAAGTTTTATTATATTTCTATTGTTAATTATATCACATATCGAGGATTCCATATGAATTTGACTAATCTTGAGCAATATCTGACCGTTGTGTTTCCGATTTTTTTTTAACTTTGCAGTTTAGTAGTGCCTATAAAAATTAAATGCACTTTTATGAATTTTTTTTAACCTGAACTTTTCAGTCACATTTTTTATAGTCTTCGCAATAAATTTTTTATCTTTTTAATAGTATATGTTGTGTTGTGTTAAGGCATCAATTTTACAGGCTAACACATATTTTTAGGTTGGGACTCCAACGAATTTCTTAAAAAACGCCTTAAAAAATATTTCTTATTTTTACACCGAAAATTTCATATTTTCAAATATCGTTACAGTTTTTAAATATGTAAAACAAGTTTGGTTTTAGAAATTGAAATAATATATATCATTTTGGATGTTAATTGATATTAACATCAAAAAAGGATTTTTTCATTAGGTTAAAAAAAATATGTTTTTCATAAAAATGCAAAAAAAAAATAGATTACCAAAAAGGCCCATTCAAGGTCTTTCAAATATTTCAGTATTTTTTTCTGTAGCACTTAAGGTTTCAAAGTTACAGCTATTTGAATACATGCATTAATTGTATTTTTTAAGATTTTTTGATATTTTTCACAGTGTATATATTAAAAACAAAATTGTAAACCAAAATAAAGTACGCCGATATAATACTTTGCAGAAGAACTATCCACCGAGAGAGTTACAAAATTTTCAAAAATAGTGATATCAGAAACGTTTGTGCTTTGACATAGAATCACAGACAAACATATTTATTTTTGCTTAATAGTAAATTTTATTTTCCATAAATTTATTTAAACTTAAGTGCCTTGTTTAAATGACTTTTCTAGATAACTTTATGTTTCGATTTTTGTTTAAGAAAATCTTTGAAACCAGTAGTTTTAACAGTGGAAATGCTTAGATTGAAACTAAAGTTTTCTTGTTTTTGTAAATAAACCACTTACCTAATAAAATCCTTCAAATAATTAATTAAAATTAAAACAGCTACCTGTCTCAAAACGTCAAAATATAGTCACTCAAAAACGTGGGCACGAATAACAAATAATCATTAACAATATCACAATCTTATTGCTTAATCAAGTACTCGCTGAAAACCACAAAAAGTCGACTCCCGTTGTGAATAAGAAACACTGACGAGAGTAAAAAATATCCAAAAACTTAATCGCTTAAGACGCAACAATTATCAAAATCAACAATAATGAAAAATTAAATAACGAAAAAATAAACCACTTGATAGCTTATCAAGCTAAAGGATCAACCTAAAATAAAGGATCACCATAAAGTCAATTGACTATACCTGTCAGAAATCAATCAACATCAACAGGGCGCAGTAGAAAGCAAAAAAAAAAGAGTAAGAAATCCCAACTTGAGGGAGACGCGTTGTCAGTAGTGATGATGAAAAATAACCATCACAATAGCTAATGATGAACACGTTCATGGGCTCACGCTTACCTGTTCGGCACAAGGCGTTGAAACCATTGACGACACGTTTTTTTTTCTGTTTGAACCCTTAGAAAATTCTTGAAGATTATTGACGAAAAAAACCAGTAGGTTTTTAAAAAAAAAAACACATTTAACAATGTGTCAGCGTACGCGCCAAAGTGGCGTAACTTGACGTCTGACCTGACACTGGCGTCAGTATCAATCCCAAGCCAAGCAGCAAAGGATTACTTTTTGGTTTAGGTTTTTCTTTATAGACCGCTTATTTGAATGCTTCCTATTGTTTCTGTTGCTACTTTGGACAACAAGTTGCAACAGGTGCATTGTTGCCTCAGGTTTAACTAGTAGCTGCTTACCGCAGAAATCAATTAGATACTTTCGTTTGGGGGCCGGTTGTGCACTCAAAGAAATCAGATGAAAATTAAATTTAAATAAGTAAAAATAAAAATTATTTTTATTTTTAAGTAAACGTATTCCATTAAAAAATTTTATAATTCATCAACATTCATAATTGTTGTAAAAGTGTTTGAAACTGGTATATTTTACCAAGAATTTATTTTGAGTGAAGTTGTCGGCAGTCTGTGATAATGTGCAAAACTCGCAGCAGCGGCACGTGCTGCACTGTGGTTGTGGTTGTCGTAAGCAAGGGGCTTAAAAGTGATCTAAGTGGTGAATGAGCCGCCAATTGATATTAAATAAATAAGTTATCCAAATGTTCAGCTGCCGCAAACTGTTACTGTATTTTGCTATTGTGAAATATTACTGGCTTTTAAAATCAATCGAACTGGTAATATGAAAGTTGCAGTAAGCAAAAGTTGCAACAACAAGAGTCTTAAAATATTTTTTAAACAACATCTTTTGGTTTCTGCTTGGTCTCCCATCAGGTCATAACTCTCGATTGGCGGTGTTTCAGCACAGTGAATGCTTGGTATTGAGGAGTGAAAAAATTTATAATTTGCATATGGTTCGGACGAAGAATGAACGTATGCGATGCTAGGGAGTTCTTGAACAGACACGTGTGCTTGAAAACGGTTTACGTAAGTTAGCTATAGTTTTGTTTGAAGTCCGATTTTAATCATATAACTTAAACTTGTTCATGCAGTTTATTAAAAAGTGTTCATTTTCTTTAGTGGCCGCAGCATACTGGGTAGAGTGCGTGGCCCGATTTCTAAAGAATCAGGTTCAATTCCCAGATCAGACAGAATGTTTTTTCTCATCATATGCTCTGATTTTCACATAAATATCAATTTTATTTCATAGCAACTGCGAATTAATTTTAAGAAGAATTTTTTATCGCATACAAATTAATATTGCCATGACACTTGTGACCAGGGATGGATAAAAAAATAAAAAATTGTAATTTTTACACCATGAAAATCGTAAAAATCGTCATTTACTACACGTCAGTACTAGAACACAAGAAGTTTTTCTTCAAAAGCATAATTATTTATATAAGCGTACTTAGGTATAAATAAATATTTAAATAAAATCTTTAAAAATTCATTGACTATTAATATAAAATTGAATAGATGTACTAAAAAGGCTAAAAATTATTTGATTCAATTAGAGTTTGAAATTCATAAAAAATTCTTATTAGAATTTGATTTTAAGGTACTATTTTACCTGAAAATAATTGTACTTCAACATTACTAATTAATATTTATTAATTAATAAATATACTTCAACGCCTCATTTTTCATAAATATTTGCAAAATAGAATACTTTATTTGAACTGCAATAAAATATATTAGCGGCAAACAGCAAGAAACAAGGAAATTTCATGAAAACATAAAAGGCCACACAAACTTAATTTTTGTTACAGTTTGACAGCAACAGCAACAAGGCAGTACGCTTTCACGGTCCAAGTTAGGCTGAAATTAAATTTTAATCTGAACTTGAATCTCTTGCTAACTTAAATTTTAAATAGTAAAAAAAAAAAACGAGTCGACTAAAAATCGTAATTTTGGGCATAAAAATGAAAGTCTTAAACTACTCAATCTATGAGGCTCTTTAAATTATCTGGGTGAGAGAATCGCGGTAAAAAAAATGTATTATTTTAATCTTGTTATAATAAAATGTTGTTAGAATTCATATGAATTTATTTTATTCACCCTAAAAAGTAAAAATGAGAGCAAAAAATTGAAAAAGATCGATAAAAGAATTTTATACAAAACATATGTTAATTATCTGATATAAAAAATATTAAGAAGCATATTTTGGAGTTTCATTCTAAAGAATCCATTTTATATATATAGCAAAGTGTAAAGTTTTTTAAGAAATCTTCTCGTTTGTGTTGCGAGAGTTTCAATGAACTCCATGTTGCTGTCTACTCGTATCTTTTTCTCTTTTTTCTCTTCTCTCAGCACATCGAAACACGGGTATCTTCAAAAGGATACAAAGAGCAACATACTCTCGATTTAAGCAAGCAAATGCTATAAAATACTTTATATTTGTCTTAACTGATTATTGACATTTTTCGTTGAAAACTTTATCGATTTTCGTTTTGTTATTAAAAAAATTTGAACAACTGATTTTCGGATCTTCTGGAGAAACGATGATCTTATAAAAATTCCTTATTTCGCTCTCTGCTATGCATATTTATATATATATATTAGGGCGGGTCGATTTAAAAATCGCCCATTGCTCAGTGAAAATCGTATTCTAGGGATCAAAATAAGAAACTTTGCCCGAGGAACTATACCTCTAAAACGAATTCTAATGCCCCAACTTTTCCGTAGGGTCAAATTTTGAAAAATTCCTCTTTAACCCATTTAGAGTGCCCTAATCGAGTCCAAATGTATGACCAACCGCCACTAACTTTGTAGGGCCGATCCACCCATGACAGTGGCACACCCCCTGGAACCCCCTGGGGGTTCCCGATACAAACATTTAAAAAAATCAAAATTTTTGGCACTTTAGATGAAAAAATCAGCCAGGGGGTTCCAGGAGGTGTCCCCTCAAAGTTAGTGGGGGTCGGTCATACATTTGGACTCGATTCGGGCACTCTAAATGGGTCAAAGAGTGGTATTTCAAAATATGACCCTACGGGACACAAGTCAAAAGTTGGGGCATTAGAATTCGTTTTAGAGGTATAGTTCCTCGGGCAAAGTTTCTTATTTTGATCTCAGAATACGATTTTCACTGAGCAATGGGCGATTTTTTGCCTCCCCACAAATCGACCCGGCCTAATATATATATCTGTGGAGTTTTGACAAAACAACTTAAGTCGATCTGAAATTCATTGACAAAACCCTTTAAGTTGATACGAAATTCATATAGACTTAAGTTGTTTTGTCTATGAATTTCAGACAGACTTAAGTTGTTTTGTCAAAACTCCACAGAGATATATATATATATATATATATATATATATATGGGTGAAATATATATATATATATCTGTGATGGTGCTACCAGCGGTTTTCTATTTTAGTTGGAAAAAATTGACGAAAAAGCCCTAAAGTTAGAAAATTCATATCTCACTAATTTTTTAACATATAATCAAGATTTTTTGACAAAATACGTATAATTGTTTCAGTATTTTTTTTTTAATTTTTAAGTGGTGCTGCTATCGAGGTTTATTCGATGTCTGTGAAAAAATTTTTAAAGAAAGGCATAAATAGTCGACTAAGAATACGTTCCCATTTAAAAAAAGTATTGTTCCAAGAGAAGAACCAAAGTTACCACCGATTCTCTTTTTTAACACTCTATTGGCTAAAAAAAATAATTCTAATACCTAAAGTAAATTAAATAAAATAAATTCTGATCTATTTTACGTGATCTGTGAAAAAAATCATAATTTTTTGTAAGAAAATAAGTGAGATATGAATTTATTAACTTTTGAGCTTTTGCAACAAATTTTTCCAACTAAAACAGAAAACGACTGGTAGCACCACCTTAATCCTCATCCGACCCTCGGGTCGGCACCATTTCACCCATTTTGAAGTTTAAAACGCTATACCTAGCTCATTTTTAATGCAAAATTAATGAAATGTATGGTATATGTATAAAATGTTCCTTTAATTTAGAATATGACATCAATATTATGGTTGATAAAACGTAACGGTAAATATTTGAAAAGTAACTTAAGCGACTTTCGGGTGAAATTTTACCCATATGCGAAAAAAGGACCGAAAAGCATATTCTTTTTTGAAACAAATAGATATGAGGCATAAAACTGCTTTCTACTTTTGCACTAACTATAAATAATAAACTGTAATTCGACAAAATAAACGTATATAAAAGAAAATTAATAATTTTTAGTTAATAAGGCGTACAAAATACTCATGGGTGAAATTTGACCCATTAGGGTTTTATTTGTGATTTTTTTTGAGGGTCGGGTTAAAATTAAAAAACATTTGTGTTTTCATTTTCATATTTTGATATAACCATCTCATTTCCGGTCGGGCAATAACGTACATAAATATTTTTTTAAAGCCCCCTCCAAAAATATTTTCCTGGATCCGCCCCTGACTTGCGCGTACGTACCTTTTTCTCAAAACTACGTTTTCGCGGACGCACAACACGATTTCTCTGGAGCCCACGGGCCGATCCTTTTGAAAATTTAACTACATATTTTACACATAAATACTCAACAAATAGACTATTATTATGTTAAAAAAATATTGATTTTAACTATATATTTTTTTATAAATAAAAGCGAAAACAGAAATTTGTTTAATGTTTTTGGTTTTTGTTACTTAAAATTAGCAACAATTGTTAAAAATTAATATCAATGGTCCATTTTGTAGCCATTGTCCAAATAAATCTAAGAAACTTCGGTTTTTTGTTTCAGATATGTCTCCAAATTATGGCGTTCCGTTTAAGTACGTGTTTTTGTAAAAAAACTGAAAAAATTTATAAAAAAAGTTTTGTTTTTGTAATTTAAGACTTCATTTATTATGCCCAACAACTTTTATTAACATATCTTTCATAGTTAGCTCACGAGAAACTCCCACAAATAGCCTATTTCTTTAGCCGACGAACTAGACTACATCCTTGATAACTAAATTGGTTGAGCGAAATCCGTATTAAGTCCAAAGTTATCTAAAACTTTTGTTACGCCTTAAGTAGGCGATGTGAAGAGACATGGAAAATAAAATCTACCTTAACACTTGACCTTAGTGGTAGTGTATCTCTCTGCCAAATTTCAAAGGAATCGGTGAAGATCTTTCAGAGACGTACATTTCCCAAAATAAAATAAAAAGTTTACATACAATAAAGCTTCTTTGGGTTTCCCCGATTTATAGGCGGTAAAATAGGGTGTGGCAACATTTTCTTCTTAATCCATCTCGTATTCGAAAAAATCTCAAATTGCCCCTGAGGGCGGTTTAAGGAGGTGAAGCAATCTTTTTCTAAACTATACCTAACTCGAATAAAATCTATTGCCAAAGTTTCAACGTAGTCGGCCCAGCAGTCAATTTTTATAATTTATATACATAATTTTTATATATAAAGTGGGTGTAGTTAAAGATTGACAACGCGCATTTTTAGTACAGCTCCCGACAGTAAGCATATGAACTAAATTATCAAATCTTAGTCCAGTCCCTACGGGAAATAGGACCGGTTTTTTGTAAGTCACGTGTTCGGTTATTAAGGGTAGATATCTTTGGACTTGCCCTAGAACCAGTTCAAAATAATTTTAGCAGTCTTAAAAATTAGAAATTTATAAACGGTCTTAAAATACTTGCTGGTTGCAAAGCTAAGTATTCAAATAGCTTCCAATAATTAAGAGACTTTTTATTAACAACAGCATAATAGTAAAAATGTCAAATTTAAAAGCGTAACTTAGTCATATATACTCCATGGATAAAATTAAATTTTCTTCTAAAAATCGAACTTCTGACGTTTCAATTGCAATTTTTATTCATTTGTGGGTGGTTAAAGGGGGTGTGGCAAGCATTTTTTCTGTAAATCATCTTGTACTTGTAATCCGTTGAGTCGTTCATGAGTGATGAAGCTACCAACGAACACCATTTCATTTTTATTATATAGAAGATTTACTTGCAATGTTTTTAAAATGTCATCACTAAATCAACGGAGTTGTATTGGAGATATAAGTACCACGTATTTTTTTTGGTTGTTGCCTTAAATTTTATCATATCAACCTTTTATATCACTATTATTACAATTCCCCAAAGTTTTATCGCTCTATAATATCATGGAATCAATTAATAAAGCTAAGAAAAGCAAAAAGGTTTATTAAACAATGATATTTACAATTAAAATGCTTGGTGTAGGGTTTACGTGTAAAATAAAAACATTTAGGGTATTCGCATGGTGTGCTATCATGTCATATTGTCCTAAAATTTACAAGATAAATAAATGCAAACAAGAAACAGCTGTTTGATTACGACACTTCAATAAACATAGCTTTCAGAGTTGTAATATATTAGTACTTTTTTTTATAGAAGGCATCAATAAAATGTTTAAAGTAGTGTAAAATCTTAGCACAATATGACATTATAACATGATAGCACACCTTGTGAATACCTTAAGTGTGTATTGAAGTTTTTAGCAGTTTCTTATTACTTGTAAAAATCATCCATACATTCTTTGATATATCTTCGAAGACTTAGAAAAGGCGAGGAATTGAAGAACTTTTTTCTGACAATCGACCTGTACCTAATACTGTCACAGCTCAGCTCCGTTTTAAAAAATCAAAATATTACAAAGACTATGTCCTTCAGAAGATGATGTAAAACACATCAGAAACAGTTTGACATCAATTTGACAAACAGTTTAGGTGTTTACTTAGAACATACACAATAAATGCACATAAGCTTTTAGTCTTTATTGTTATAATAATTTCAAGCCAAAAAAAAAAATGTGTGCGATGAGGTAAACCAATTTTACCACAAAGTATAATTGATAGAGATGTTTCTTTTGGTACAGTTGGATGTATGCAACTTTTTTAAAAATTCAGCAAATGTGCTGTGATGTGCTAGAGTTGTGCTACAGCATACCGTTGAGTTTTTAGAAAATTCAACAATTAAAGAACCACAACAAAAAAATATGAAAGGGAGAAAAACTGAGAAATTGACACTGAAATCTCATCGCATCTGTGATGCAGTGCGCTAAAATGCGCTGGCACGGCGACCCACGCCCGGGCTCGATTCCCGGTGGTGGCATCACAAAGATTTTTGATGATGCCTGTAGCAGGACCAAAATTGCAATAAAATCAGCTAGTGATGTTTTCCATTTCATATTGAAAAATGTTGTTGTTGTTGTTTCTTTGGAAAAAATAGAGCAATTAATTGTTCCCACCTGACCTAAAGCTCAATAAACGATTTTAAACTATCAAACAACTAGAATTTGTATTTAAAAACAAGAATGATTTAAACTATCAAACATTTAGAATTTTTATTTTAATCGTAGGAAATTAACATAATGAAATTTGCATATTTTTAAAATTTTTAAAAAGATAGCTTCACTTTCATTTTGTATAAATCCTGAAAGTTTGCTGTTTTGCTGTTAACGATTTGCAAGAAATTTAAATAAAAAAATTTTAGTTGGCCTCGCGTCCAGCCCTGCTATTTAAGTTTCATAAATGCTTAATACTATGTTTCCATCTACTAGAAATCTTGAGATTTTGAAATAGTGATTTCCAAGTGTTTCCATCTGGCATGTCATGACAGCTAGATTTCATTTGACAATTAAGACTTCACTTGATAAATTTAAGAATGAGCAAATCGTGAAGGAGCATTTGCGTTGTTGTATTTCTTTTGCCATTTCCGGAGCTCTTAAATTTTTTCCCCAAAATTGCCACTAACAATTGCTCCTTACTGAAGCTCCTAGCCTATTTCTTTTCACATTTCCTTTGTCAAAACAAAGGCCTTTTTTATTTTTATTGCTATTGTTTATTTTTTTAAATAATTAATTAGATGTCATTGCCAATTGTCAATATGAAAAATTTGACTTAAGCTGAATAGTGCTGGATACTGATATAACTTTTCAGGCATACCGCATTGCATTTTATGAGATTTTGTTGTAATCACAAAATTTTAAAATCTTAAACTTGTATAGAAAACTCTGCCGATTTCAATATGGATTTTACAAAATCTCACAAAATCACAAGATTTCGAGTAGATGGAATTTTGCTTAAAATACAATATAAGAAAATATTGAATTGATTCTTAATTCAGCTAGTTAAATAAGTTTTTCTCACAACATTTTTATCGTTTCAAACAAATAAAAATAATGCAGGTTGAGTTCTATTTATATGTGTATATAGTGTTACTTTAGAGAAAAGTTTCCTAACGAAACTTAATTGAAACCGCAATTTTGTAAATTATTTATTGATGACTCCTGTTTTTTTTACCTTCTCCCCCACAGAAAAAGATATTGGAATCCTCAACAAAAACTTTTAGTTCTGTACCCAAATCACTTTGCCTCTACCATCAAATAAGACTAATTGATTAGAAAAACACTTAAATATTTAAACAACTTCAGTTTGCGACAACTTTAAAATGTCAAAACATTTAAAAAAACAACAAAATAACAGAAACAAGAAAAGCTAAAAAGATTTTCGATTAACACAAATTTAATGGCAACATTACAGTGGTGAGCAGGAAGTTGATGCGCCCATTGAACCCCTCCATTCACCTCCCTCCCACCAGCCAAAACAACAGGCTGCTAAAGGTACAATGATCATGATGTTAAAAAACACGGACTCAAATAATTGCTTCTAATTTTTGGGAACAGAAAATTGATTACTTGTGTACCAAATTTAATTGTCAAATCTAATAAAATAATTTCAAACGCCCTGCTTTGTTTTTTTTTTACAAAAAAAATCATGGAATTAGGCAAAAACTGGTGGCAGCAATTTGAATAACAATTTTGTTAAAAACATGCTACAAGACTAGGCCATGTTCCTTAGAAGCTAGCTAATTATATTTGAGTGACAGTTTAGCTTTTGGTGGGTTGACTGCTAACCTGGGCACTTTTCTTCCTCGTGCTCAGTGGCTATACCTGCTACCACCCTGTGTTGTCACTCCAAATCAGTGACATCCCCTGAGTGAGGCGGAGGAGGTTAAAGTTCTAAAGTTTACAAAATCTCAAAAAAAGGGGTAAGCCATGGCTTGATATTATTTTTATGTGTTGGTTACCCTTTTGCATTTTTAATGCGCGACTAAATCGAGCTGTGGCTGTGGCTGCGACTGAGATTTAAGGATGAGTTAATATGTGGTATCAGTGTCCTTTTTATTGTTGCCTCTTTTCGTTGTGCGACACTCTAACATGTAAATGTCTGTCACTCACTAGAGCAACTGTCACACATTAGGGCTAAGATTTTTGACCGTTGACAGTGGCGTTGAATTGGTAGTGGGGGTTGGGGAGAGTGGGAGGGATGGCATTTACATGGGACTCATGCATAAAATAGTAGTTATTATAATGGATGACGCGACCTACTCGGCATGTGAAGAGCTGGTATTTTTAAACTGGCTCTAATAATGGTCTAAAAAGTCAGCTTTGCTTGTTGTTGCCATTGTTGTTGTTGTTGTTGTGGCTTATTGGGTGGATAGCGGTTGGTGGGTGTTGGTGAACTGTTGTCATTGCCTGTCAACGAGCACTTCGCTGCAGCATGTTGATAAGTGAAAGGTCGCCGATTTTAAGTCATGCTCATATCCATATCAATGTCAGTGAGCAAATCAGCAAAAGTGCTGAAAGTCCTTTTATGACTCAAGTGCTGAAGCAAGCTACGAGTAGCAAGAAAGAAGAGAATTTTTAATGCAAAAAAAATCAGTGCAGGTAGATTTAAAAATTTAAGAAAAAGAGGTGAGTAAGTACTTAAAAAAAGAGGCGCTCAAAGTCACTTGTCGTTCGAGCTGGGAGTAAAAGGTTTTACATCTTTATGTCTAGCCTTTAAAACAATTAATTATATGAAGGGAAATGATGGTGCATAATTATATGATGACAAAAGAGTTAATTTTCTAATTGAGTAAATGAAAAGAAATGCAGTTTAAAATTAATTAATCACTGTCCATTTTCACTGAATCACTGAACAACTCAAGAAATGAATCGAATTTAGATTCACTTTAAGATATGAGATTCAAGGACTGAATCTGTCTAAAAGCGATCGTCTTTTTGTGATGTTATTAAGAGATTTGTGTACTAGTAGTACCATGGTATAAGAATAGAGGTATATGCAGCGCTGACTGTGCTCTCTTTCCATACTGCCATATCTGTCAAATTTAGCTGTGTGGCGAATGGAAACAAAAGAAAATAAATAAAAAGTTTTACTTCGTTTTGACATTTCCGGCAGTATGCTCTCATCTAGTGCATCTACCTGTTTTCTTCTACCATGAGTAGTACTTAATCGAAAGTGAAAATCTGTCTGGAAAACCTCTGTGGCCACCAGTTACTAAAGAGCATCCGGTGGGAGTTTCTTTTTCAAACACACACTTTGGAAAATGAGGCCTCAATAAGAGGCAATAAGTTTTATCCCGAAATTTAGTATAGCTTCCTTTAGAGCTTAGTAGAATTCAAATTCCATTTGAGTGGTCCTTATGCTTCGTTTTCACTATGTCATTTTCAGTGGTCAGTTATTGTCAATCAAATTGAAAATGACAACATGTTGACATTTTTTCTACATTTGGCAATCTTGGAAAATTAAAAACCAATAATTTATTAAATGGAGCTATGCAGAAAATGTTCTAGAGTTTTATTAAGGTGTTATTTCAGATAATAAAATTTTGTGTCGTCATAAAATGACGTAGTGAAAACCAAGCATTAGACAGTACCTATTTAGACTGGTTACTGAAGGGAGGCTGTAAAGACTTTTACTGTATTCTCACCACGTATCCCTATCTTATCTTCTCAGTTCAGTATTGTATTTCGTTAAAGCTTGCTTGCATTGAGTTGACTCTTCCTTTTGCTTAGCTTTACTATAGAGTTTTCTAGCATTTTTCTTTAGCTTTCAAAACTCTTTGTTCCACCAACTCACTTCATTTTGAGGTTTGGTAGTATTCATTGAGCAGCTCTCATGGAATACTAGTGTTATATATGTTTTCAGTTGGGGCGTCCGTAGGATTTTAGAATGCACATGAAGAAAATGTAACCTAAATAATTCTATTTTCTGAGATTTTTGGTACTTATTTTGCTATAATGATACTCCGGTGACACACGCTTGTACACATAAGAAAATTATAAGTATTTCAAAGATGGTCTGAAAATCTTTCTCGTATCATGCCCGAAACATTTTCAATTTTTTTTTTATGTAATTTCAAAAGTTTTTTCTCTACAAATATTCTTAGTAATTTAATTAATTAAATAATGTGAGGTCTCCTTTATCCTTAAGTAAAATTAATTAATTAATTACTATTTAGCCTCCAAGTTTTTCTCTTTTCAAAAAAGGATACAAATATTCCCAATATTTTTTTTTTTTTTTTTTGAAAAATGAATAAAACCAACATGATTTTCAGACAGTTTTTCCCAGTTTTGGAGGCCTATAACTCACAAACCAATTGCGAGTGGCCTGAAATTTATCAGATTTGGATAAAGGATGTAAAAATCCATATAATCCACAAAAATTAAGAATTAGAGTTGTAGAGCTATTCTTGAAATATTCCCCGCATGGACATCAACTGACTTATTTCTTTTTTCAACATGCATCCATTCTAGCAGCATGCAAGTTACTGAAATCGAGTTTGGAAAAATACCTATTATATAAATTATTTAAAAAAAATAAATTTTTTTTATTCACAACGTATGAATAAATATATAAAGAGGTACATGTATAAATGGATTTTGGGCTCCATTCATTTTCTAAACATAATCCAAAACCTCGCTGCAATGCTTGATTTTGAATACCGGATGTGATATAAGCATATGACGCGAAAAAATCCAGAAAATCCTCAAAATAGGTGGACGCCTGTTAAAAAAAGCAAATTTGAAGAAGTATTAAATAAATGTTTCAAATCGAGTTTCCTATTTAAATTTTAGTCATAAAAAACCTTTGACCATAAGTATTCTAATGTAAAAGCGTTTTCTTAACAAGAATTTTCCTTCAGATTTTTTCTAAAGTTTAGTGCTTGATCTAAAATTAGCCTACTTTATTCAGAATTTCCTCATTTTTTTTCGCTTTTGAATCAGAAGCTTTTCCTTTGCAAATTTTAATCCTGCAAGATTGTTAGCAATTTTATTAAGTTTACGAAAAATGAAAAAATTATACAAATTGAATCATCTTCTTTTTTTTTTGACTGAACCTACGCTCAGGGGATGCCCCCTATAAATGTGTAAGCATTGTATTGATTCGGAAGATGGGTGATAGCTAGTTGGAGGGTGGATAGATGGAGTAGTGTCGGTGAAGATTTGTTTTAAATTTGTACAGCTCAAAACTGCCGAGAAACACACTCGCAGGGAGACTATTTCACAACTTAACCGTGCGACTAAAGAACGAAGTATCACGGTAATGCGAGGTTCTATTGGGCATCGATGCAATGGTAAAGGGGTGGATTAGATAGCTGCCCGAGTGGACCTGAGAAAAACACGAGCTGGTGGCGTCAGGCCATGTATCTCCCTTGAACACTTCCCATTATGACAGAAAAACGATTTTTTAAGCCGATTTTTGGAAAACATTAATTTATTTTAATTTATTTTACTTTGTTTCCTTCTTGTGTTTAATTACTTTAAGACATAAATTTGCTTATCGTCCAAGTTTTTATGCGTTATTGGCTTTTATTTTGGCGTTATTGGTAAAGGCATTTTTCACCATCTGTTGCTCCGAAGAATGATCTTTGACTAATAGGGGTATCGACTAAAGTCTAGCTCAATAGATAAAGTTTATGAATTCGATTTATGAATTATTTAAAAATGCTGAATTTTTGAAGTTGAATCATATATTTCAAAGTAAACTTAATGTAATTTTAGATTATGTTAATAATAGCACTCTTGATGATTCAATTATTTTTTTGTATGGAAATCTTTGCTATGTTTTCTCTGTCCGTGCCGTATAGTCTCAAATTTACGAAAAATTGTGCTTACCCCTGGTATACAAAGGAGTTAAAGATTCTTCGCAAAAGCAGGAATAGGGCATGGAAAAAATATGTCTGTAGCTTAGACTTGAATGACCTAGAAATATACAAGCGTTTGTTTCTGGATTTTAAAAATTGCTCAGCTACCTTATATCAAAATTATTTTGACAGTATTAATCTGACAATACTGGCTGATCCAAAGAAATTCTGGGGTTTCATAAACACAAAAAAAAATCTGATGGATTCCCTTCATCATTTAAAACTTCGGACGGATTTACTGACGATCCCGTCGTAAATTGTGGTCTATTTGCCAATCTCGTTAAAGAGCCATTTTGTTCTGACTCTTTTAATCCTGATGAATACTACTTTGAATATATGAATTCTACACCCAGGGTTTCGTTGGATCCTATATTGGATCCTAGAGGATATTTTAAAGTATGTATATTGGATCAATCGATGAGGATTTTAATGTTGGACCTGACGGAGTTCCTGCCGCAGTGTTAACACGATGCGGTTCCGTTCTAAGCCAACCACTGTCTATGTTATTCAATAAATCAATTAGTGCAAGTATTTTTCCACTTTTTTGGAAAAAAGTATTTATAAAAAAGGTTGTAAGAACGATATAAACAACTACAGGCCTATCGCGAAACTCTCGTCGATTCCAAAACTTTTTCTCGTCGATTCACTGTGGGAAGGTCATGACAACTCGTCAGAATGGATTTGTTACTGGCAGATCTACTGTTTCAAATTTCCTCGATTTTACAACGTTTTGCTTAAATTCATTTTATTCAGGTAACCAGGTCGACTGTATTTACACTGACTGTAGTAAAGCATTTGATTAACTTAATAATTCTATTTAAACTAAAGTTAATGGGTTTTCCACAATTTTTTGTAAACTGGATTGAATCGTATCTGACAGAGCGATCTTATCAAATACTATTTCGAGGCGTATTTTCTGATGATGATGAAATCAGATGATATAAAAATATACAGAACAATAGATGCTAAAGACAGTTCAGATCTGCTCCAGTCTGATTTAAAATCCTTCGAAATTTGGTGTTTTAAAAATAATATGTTTCTAAATCCAGATAAATGCCAAACTATGACCTTTTCGCAAAAAAGGTATAATTTAATTTTTGATTATAAGATAAAAGATACTGCTTTTAGTCGTGTAGATGCTGTCAAAGGTCTTGGTATATGCATGGATTCTAAGCAATCGTTTAACGTTCATATTGATTACATTTGTAAAAAAGCATCTTTTATGCTCGGGTTTATAAAACGCTGGGCCAAAGAATTTAATACCATGATTACAACTACAACGCTGTATTATGCAATTGTGCGAACTCACTTGGAGTATGCAAGTCAAGTTTGGTCCCCAAGTTACAATGTACATGTTGAACGTATAGAGAGAATCCAAAAACGTTTTGTTCGGTTTGCTCTAAGGGGGTTAAGTGCAACTGACACTTTAAACCTTCCTCCTTATGAGGATCGTTTAAAACTATTAAAAATGCAATCTTTTAACGAGAGAAGGAAATCTGCAGATATTGTCTATTTACACCAACTCATAACTGGTGTAGTCGATTCTCCAGAACTTTTTCCCTTATTCATTTTAAAACTAACCGTAGAAGCAGTTGAAATGCTAACAATTTAATTTACTTACCTTTTAGTAGAACAAATTATATGGCTACTGCTCCTTTACATCGCATGAGTACGTTTGTTAACAACTGTAGCTTTTTGATGTTAACTTATCGAAAGGTCAACTTAAAAATAGATTGAAAACAAATGTATGATTAGATCTATATAAACGCATGGTTAGTTGTTATGTCTTGTGTTGTCTCTGAGCCCAACCCATATTATGGTGAGTAAATTTTTCTCACTTTAGATTGTTTTGGACCACGTTATCATTGAGATATTTTAATGTTATTGGGGCTGGTTCTTAAGATGATCTAATGCGGAGAAAGTGCGAAAAAGCTGTAGTAGCTGAACTCTATTGTTATTGCATGTAAAAATCATTCCTTATCATTCCTCAATTTCTCGTACGAATAACTTCGTAATTTCTTCCATTACATTCGTAGTATTTACTAATGTCTTCGTACTATTTAGTATTAGTTGAGTTTAAAAAATTTACCACCGAAATCTGTCAGCCTGGTTTGTTGAACAATTACCAAATATAAGGAAATGTATGATGACGAAGGTTGCCGTAGTCTACTGAAAGAGTACGTGGACCGTAAGCTTAAAAACCGTGGTTTAAAACCTAGCTCAGATAGAATGTTTTTTTCATTATTAGTAAATGTAACAAATGTATTCGTACAATATACATCTGTTTTTGTACGAACACGAATAAAATATTTGTAATATGTACTAATATGAGCAAATTCTACGAATTCTATTCGTGGCTGAAAACTACGAATAAGATTCGTATAATGGACGCAGTTATTAGTAATATTTACACACAAAATTTTTGGAGTGTAAGAATATTGAAAAGTACCTGTAAAACAAGGGTAAATGAAATGGTATCGTAACTTATAACTGCGACGGGTACGACATAGTTTTTAAAATTGCATGCATGCTTTAGCTCAGCTAAATTTATAAATATACCTTAAAAAAAGTATTTTTAAGTTCTCTTCAAAATATATTAACATATACGTATGGTGAAAATATCGTCATATAAAATCAAAAAGCCGTAAGTTACAATAAATTCAAAGTCGACTTTTTGATTGATTATTGATGCACCATATCAAAATACATGTGCCTGTTAAGTTTACACTCCTGCAACAAAAAACGACGTTTTTATGAAAAAAATTGTACAATCTCTAAGTTTGAGCGCAACTTTAAATTACAATTACAATTTAGAAAGTTTTTGGACTCTGCAGTAAAAATTTTTAATTGTAGTTTGCGGCTTTTTGATTTAATATGAAGATATATAAAAAATTCACTGCCTAGGGGGGTGAGCGCCCCCTTACCCCCTACGGACGCCCATGCTTGCTACGGCTAAAAATATGTATAAAAGACTTTTGAAATAATATAATAAATAAATAAAATAGCAGCATTTTTTTTGTTGCCAATACATTAAATAAATACTCATAAAATTTTTATTTTTGTTCTAATTAATACTAAATTTATTTTTTCATAATTTTTAGCAGTCGTTAACAGAAAAAAGTAGCTCAAATTATATCTCAGGCAATTAAGGACTTTGTAACTTAAACGCTGAAATTTGGCAACTCGCGTACAACATGTTTTTAATAATTCGGCATTTTTAGAAACATTAAAAGGAGAAGTTCATATTAAAATTTATATATCTACATTCTCGAGTAACACCGGGTATATTGCTAATATTATTATAAATGTGCTCTACATAAGTATCTTTACACCATTTCTTGTCTTTTGGGTATTTTCGGTTTCCCCTTTAATATCTGCTCCGACAAGGAATAACCGCTGAAGTCGAGTTAAGTCAAAGTTGATGCAGATAATCAAGCTATAATAATGCAGATGTGTTCCACGCATATAGTTCCGTACACACACAAGATCGGGGGATTATAGCTTGATTCCAGCCAAAATTATCACACAAAAAGCAAACTGCCTTTCATAGAACTTATATGGAGACCGAAAACTTTACTGCAAAATTTCTCGAATCATTGAAATTACACTTTAGCTGATATTCCTTGTTGACACATATATATTATTACACTCATGTCAACCTCATTATTCTCATTTCATTCATATACTCATACCGATAGTATGATAGTAATAAGTATTATTTGATTTTATGATAATACTTATGTGGTATTTTTTGCGAAATTTTAGCATTAAAATAATGATGAAGATGTTGTTGAGTGAGCATGATATATCTCAACATTTTCAAGATAATCACAACCCACTTTTTCCCCAGAAAAATTAAAACAACTTAACGCGTGCTGCTTAAACTTTTATAGCTTTTCGGCTTATTTCTATCAAAAACATTATTTTATTTACTAAACAATAAACTTTATACTATACAAATAGTTAAGTATTAAAAATTAACTCTAATAACACGCATGATCTGGGCTAGCTGCTATACTGCTAGTTGTTCAACCATTTCTCCAAATTAACTCAAGATAATCAAAACTTTCGACGAAAATTGATAATTTTCAAAGAGCCCAACAACAATATTTTTATAGACTCTTTATAACATGTTCGTAGCTGGCATAAAATACAACTTAACTTATTTTTACGATATAGTTTTTATGATATACAAAATGTGTGACCCAAACTAGCTCACATGTGGTCAGAGTTCGGCTTCGCACAAGGCTTATATCGTACGCAATGAAGAATAAGTAGAAGAAGAATAAGAGCAATTCAAAACGGTAGTAGTTGCGTTAGGTGAGGGGAATGAGGTAGATAATAGGGAATACTTTCGCGTCTACTTGCGTAGTAATTTTATGCAAATGTTAAGAAATTGAAGAGGAAGCGAAGCTCGTAATTGTTGAAATAAAAAAAAATCGTAAAAATAAAAATAAAACATTAGTTGTTGTTGGAAAAGAAAGGTACTTGCGGCACGTTTGTCACATACAAACAACTCCGAACGCGAACACGAACTCGTACGTACTACACAAGATGATGATGATGATGATGATGATGATGATGATGACACCTGGCGGTGGCCTTTGTAAGTGATATAGAACAAGTTAGTTGTATATGCAAAAGAACGGTACATGCAAGATTACAACGCGTGCCACTGGCGGTGAACTACTAACTATTCGGTGCTAAATGCGCAGGAAGAAGAAGAAGAAGATAAAGATGGACATGCATGATTACCACATCCGATTCCGATTTTGATTACGGTTTTTGATAAATGGAGCACATGAGCGGCTACGCATCAAGTAGCTAAACAATAGCAATAAATTAAATTTGGTGTGTGTGTGTGTGTGTGTGTGTGTGTGTGTGTGTGTGTGTGTGTGTGGAATAGACTGAGTTTTACGATGCGGTGGGTTCGATGGCGGGGTGTGTTGATCTCATAGGGCTTAGGTAATATTGGTGTACGCAAAAAGTAGGATGACTGCACTAATAATTTGTCTATGTTTTGCATTTACATAATGCGATTTTTATATCTCTGCTAGCAATGATGAAAATCTGCACTACAGTGTTGCCACCTCTATCTTTTTTTAGTGCTATCTTGTTTGATGCAAATGTTTGTACGAACATCTTCTTGTCCATATAGTTTGCTTTGCTTTATTCAGCTATCGTAAAAAATACATGTGCTCTCACATCATAGCCCAATGTGTGCTTTCATATGCTCTATTATAAATCAATCTTAGCTCTCACTTATTTTGTTTTAAATTTGAAAAGTGTGCTGTGACGTGCTCAAATTGTGCTACAATATGCCGAAAAAATATTTAAAAAAAATTATCATATAAACGAATTTTTGAAGATAATAGTTTTTATTTCGTTTTCTTGAAATTTCGTCAAAAATTCATTGATTGTGCTGTAGTTTTAGCAAGTTGTGCTATTAACAATTGCATAAAGATTTAAAAAATTATCATATCTGTGATTTCTCATATCTATGGATTTTTTCAAATCATTTTTTTAAGGCATATTGCTTGTGTTTCTTTAATATGCAAATAGTTCAGTAATCTGCTAAGATTTGAAGAAGAAAGTTTTATGGCACTTGAAAGAAATTATATAGTTGAATACAATATTTTTGTAATACACTATCCACTGAACCACAAGCGAACACTAAGCACGAAAAGTGAGAGTTTCCGAACGTTTTCGAGCTGATATGATGTTTTTAATAAATTTTGTTTTTGAACTTAGAGTTTTCTTGCGTTGCACAGTGATACAAGCCCATACCAGCAAAAAAAGTGCTTCCAAAAGAAGGTAAAGTGGAAGGGAAAGTCTTGAATTCCATCCCTTCCGCTTTCATACCCAGAAGGCATTCTTTTAACATATGCATGTCATTTGGAGGAATGCTTTCCTTAGTCTTCTCTAGAAGTGCTTCCAGAATTTTTTCAATGGAAGATTTCTTTGAGCCTTTAAATGATTCTAATAGGTGTTTTTCAGGATAACTTTAAGAAGGCATTCCATGAAATAAAATTGTTTTTGTGGTTTGGGTGCTAAAAAATCCCTGGGAAGATATCCCTTTTCCCGACATTCTATCGATTTTGGTGTTGGAAATAAGAAGTGTTTGGGTTTTGTTGGGGATTTTAAAAAATTCCTCTTCAAATATCCTTTGCCCTGATTTTCAAATAATTGAGTGTCTTCCAGAAGTAGTTTATAAAAATGCCTCTTGAAAGAACTTCTTTATAAGGATAAGAAGAAGCAGAGTTTGATCTATAGAATGTATTCTGGAAGCAGTGTCTCTAAGAATGCATGTCACATTTGCATGAAAAAATTTTGCTGGGGGAAGTGTTTTTGTTTTATTGGGGGTTTGAAAAAAATCTACGTAAAATATCCCTTTTCCTAATTTTCACGGCATTATGGTTTTGGAAGTAGAAAGTGGTTGCATTTTGTTATGGGTTTGAAAAATCCAACTAAAAATATCTAAAACATATATGATAATCAGGGCTCGGATTTTGATGACCTAAAAAATTGCAAACATGACCTAAAAAATGACAAAAATTACCTAAAAATTGCAGAAAATGACCCCAAAACTGTTAAAAATTACCTAAAATTGCAAATAATTGCATAAAAAATAAACAGAAGAATTAGACTTAAAAATAAAAAATTACTGAATTAAAATTTATTTTATACTAGCATTTTCTGAGTTTTTATCTAACACTTGTTTCATTTTTCTCATACCCTTTCGTCACTTTCACCACGCGCAGAGCTTTTTTTCATCGAAGTCTATAAACAAAGCTACTTCTTTGTCGAGAGGTAATGTTTTTGATTGAAGGGACTCTAGTGTTAAAGGAATATGTTTAAAAATTTGCATTTTGACTTTTTTTAGTACGAAAAAAAATTATATAAAAATTACACTAAAATGACCGTAAAAACCGAAAATGACAATAAAATAACTTTAAAATCTGTAAAAATGACCAAAAAATGCCCTAAATCTAGTAAAAATGACCTAAAAACTAAAAACGATGAAAAATGACGAAAAAATGTCATAAAAACGTTTCATATTTGGAGTTTAGGAAACATAAATGGACGTTTTAAATAAGCAGGAAATATCTTAGAAGCAGCAGAAAATATTTGACATGTCATCGAAATCCTAGCCCTGATTATATTTTATAGAATTTTTTTTTACTTTAATTGAATTTAAATGCTATTTGAATGACTTCGAGAAGTGGCTTATGAGAATGCTTCTTGAAAGCATATCTTGATAAGGCTAAGAAGAAGCACAATTTGATGTATAGAATGTCTTCTGGAAACAGTGTCCCTAAGAATGCATGTCACATTTGCATCAAAAATTTTGCTGGGTTATAGAAAAATTAAATAGCTTCAAATACTTGGAAAATGCAATTTAGAAAAGTGATAATGACACTCAAAGCTATTTTTAAACAGAACCGCGATTTATCTATACTTAACTTCTTCAGCAGAAAACTTGAAAACGCTATTTTATAAATCTCCATTATTTAGATGCCCATTAGACATCAGTTTCATTGATTTACCCTCATCCGACCTTCGGGTGAAATTTCACCCATTTTTATGTTTAAAATGCTATACCTAGCTCACTTTTTTTTTTTTTTTGTGCTTTAAGTTACTGCGAAAACTAGGCTTCCCTAGCTCAAGAAGAATCCTCACTGAAGAGGAAATTATTTGGCCCAATCCAAAGATTTAGAACGCCATCACAAATTACGAATCTTTTTGATTCTATTTAAAACTGTACTTTAATTGTGTCGGTCACATCAGCGGATGGACCACAAACACAATTACAGCTGGCTAGTCGCGCTTCACGACCTCGGTGATGAAACGACGCGAGTCGAATGCTAGCTCACTTTTAATGCAAAATTAATGAAATGTAAGGTATTTGTATAAAATGTCCCTTTCTTTAAGAATATGGTATCAATATTCTGGTTGATAAAACATAACGCTAAATATTTAAAAAGTAACTTAAGCGACCTTTGGGTGAAATTTCACCCATATGCGAAAAAAGGACCGAAAAGCATATTCCTTCCTGCAACAAATATATATGAGGTGAGAATAAAACTGCTTTCTACTTTAGCACAAACTGTAAATAATAAACCGTAATTTAGCAAAATAAACGTATATAAAAGAAAATTAATGATTTTAAGTTAATAAGGCGTACAAAATACTCATGGGTGAAATTTTACCCACTAGGGCTTTATTTGTGACTTTTTTTGAGGGTCGGATGAGGGTTAAGGAATCATTTATGGAATTTTTCAATTTTCTAAAAAAGCTTTTCGGATCCCAAAATGACCCATTAAAACACAAAATCAGTAGGTGGCATCACCTTAGCCAGTATCTCGCGCCAAAACTTGAAATAATGATGAGGTTTTTCTTGGCGTACTTTCTCACGCACACCTCAAATGACTTCGGCACCTTCGGCAAGGTTGCCAACATTCCAGCAAAAAAAAAAACAGAAAAAAAAAATTTGTAAACATTACAGAAACACACGTGCGTGTGTGTCTGTGTGTGTGTGTGTGTAAGTAAAGTCGTCATTCTAGCATGAAGACTAGGGAGACGATGAGCTTTTTTCGTGATGCTCCAAATGGCAATCTTTATGTGAATTTGACTGTGTGTGTGTATGTGTGTGCGTGTGTTTGTGTGTTTGAATTACACTCCAGTGGTATGTTGGATGTAACTGAGCTGGAATGTGAATGTTTGTGTGTTGAAATGACATTATTATTTTCTTTCATTTGTTTTACTGAATGAAGCGAAATGAAATGAAATAAAATGTGAACAAAAATATAAAAATATATACTACATATAATAATGCCAGAACAGAGCAGAACAGCGAAGAAAAAAACCAAAATGTACGAGTTGCTATCGCTGTAAACTGGATTTGGCAAACATTGATGCTGCTCCTGCTACTGCTGCTGCTGCTGCTGCTGTTGCGTCTGTCGTTCTCAACATTGAATGGGTGTCCTCTGGGGACCAGCTGAAATTGTTCCTTAGAGTCCCATAATGCTGCTTGAAAGTGGTCCCCAAAAGAATACATCCAATTGGAATTTGTTGTTGTACACATATTTCGCATCAGCTTGAGCCGCTCACTGGTGCGCGCTGGTGAGTGGTAGAGTGCTCTGCTACAGGAAGCTAAAGGAACGAGAGCTTGACTTGGCCCATACAAACAGACATATATGTAGCCAACTGAAGGTATATATGTGTATTTGTGTGTTTGAGTTTGGCGTAAGCGCTGGCACTTATATAGGTGTGAGTAAAAAGTAAAAGTCTTGTTGGGAGCCTCCTAACTACCACTGCAGCAATAAAAGAGCACTACAGTGTAATTCTGTGTTTTTTTTTTCTCTCTGTGCCTTACTATGGTTTTCTTTTTATGGGCCAAAAAATTTTTATAGGTAGTTTAAAATGTGGTTAAAAATGAATTTGGTTTTGCTTAAACTTAAATTGACTTTATATTTGGTAAATAATATCGAAAATGTGTTCATGATTGTTTTGGCGCGCTGATTTTAGAACTTCAAAAGCATCTAGTTTTGCAATAAATATTCAACAGTGTAAACTTACTTCATAAAATATTAAATTAATTTTGTGAAAATATAGCTCGAGTTATTAAAGTTATTTGGATTGCAATAAGGTTGTTATGTGAGAAAATTCCATCATTCTGAGAGCTTATAAAATTTAAGTTAAAAATTCTGGATCTTAAATTTATAAAAGTGCTTCAAGATTAATATTCATCATTTCTACTCTCAAAATAAATAAATATTACAAATAACTGCTTCCATTCTATGAATTTTGTACGAGAAATTTACGAATATTATTATTTGTATGAACGCAATCATTCGTACAATGCACTAATACGAATAATATTATTTTTGTTTACGAATATCATAGTTATATAAAGCGATTATATTCGTAGATACCACATCAGGTATTAGTAACATTTTACGAATTACAATACAAATACTTTGTATATTGTACGAATATTCGTAGAATTTACGAATATTTTGTTTACAAATATCATTCGTAGAAATTTAATTAATAAATGTTTTAAGTGTACTGCCATCGAAACTACACATGTGCTCGAAATCTTAACTCAGCCAGATAATGGGAAGTGGTTGAACAACTTATCACAAAATTCTAGCATGACAAATATGAAACTTGATAAATATTTTAAAATGGTAGTAATCCAGTTAATCAATTGATATCTTATTGAGAATGTAAAAATTTGTATCGTTATCTTTTTTCGAAATGTTACTTGTTTTGATACAAAAGGACCTATAGTTAGTGATATCGAGATTGAAAAAAATTGTTATATCGTAACTATATCAAGGTTGAATTAAATTTCTATAGCGCTACGATCTCTACATAACTACAATTTCGATAACTACAATTTCGATATTGTTACGATAGCGTTACGATTTAACATTATTGCCATATAATAAATACTGTATAACGAGAGTAAATAAAATGACTATACAGAAACTATTAAAACTTCAACGGAATAAAAGAAACATCAGAAGTTGAGCCGCATATTAATTCTGTATCATTTTTTAGGCTAGCAGAAAACCTTTTCGGCAGGCTCTTGAAGACGCTAGACCACAACATAAATGTCTCAGCAAACCAAAGTTTCGGAATTCGTAACGAATTCGTTACGAATTTTTCAAAATTATTCCGAGTTCGGCATCCGTATTCGTTCCGATTTCGTAACGAAAATCGTATGGAGGGGTTGACACGAATTCGAAACGAATTGTCGTAACGAATTCGGAAGGAATTTTAGTAACGAATTCGTAACAAATTCGTAAAGAATTAGAGTATCGTATTCGTAACGAATTCGTAACAAATTCGTAAAGAATTGTCGTATCGATTTCGTAACAAATTCGTAAACAATTAAATTATCGTTTTCGTAACGAATTCTTTACAATTTTTTCACGAATTTTAGCACGAAATTCGTAACGAAATGAAGCATCAAATTTGCAACGATCTCTTAATGATTTTTGTACCGTATGTGATTAAAAAATATATAACAATTTCGAATCAAATTTTAGTTAGGGCTTAAGATGCCCCAGACTATATGTTTCGTACAAATGACATGCCAAAAATTTCAGATCCTTTGCAACTATTATTATGTAACATATATAAATGTGAATCTGACATGTCGTTTGTATTTGCATCTGTAAAAATTAAAATTCGAACCATATCTAGTATCATCTGTTTTAAGAAAAAGTTGTTTAAAATTACATTATTTTACAAATGGAAAATTATTTAAAATGCCGCTAGGCTCATGGCCAACCAATTTTTTTCAACTCGAAATATTTAAAACACCTCACAATTTAAATTTGATAATTTGATTTCGGAACTCTTTCTAATTATTCGGAAATGTTCCGAAATTAGTGTTGCGAAATAGTTACGAATTCGTTAAGAATTCTCGAAATAGTTACGAACTTATCGGAATTCAGACAAATTCGGAAACTGTGGTTTGCAGGGATCCTTTTGCAATTGTGGGTCTTTATGATATGTTAACTGCCATGGCAACTTTTTTAATCTAAACAAAGTATATATAAAAATATTTACACGAAACTAAGTGAATATAAAAAGAGTTTTTTCAATATTTGACATGAAAAGTATTAATGAAGGACATTTTTTTTCCACACAGCAAAGTATATACATTATTTTGCGTTTTATTGCTTCTTTTTGGAATTTGTTGTGAAAATTAACAAATATTTGACTTTCCCATATTGCAATTCCTAATTTCAAAAAACCAAATTATTGGTCCGTTGTTATATCACAGAATGGAAGAATGGTGTAATCAAGTGAAACTTTTGTGTAGGATCTTCTTAATGCGGCACGAGCTGTAGAAATATGTGATATCAAATCTGAAACAAGTGTTATGCCTTGACCTAAGTCAAATCAAGTTAATATGCGTTCTTCTCCACAAATTTTTCCTACCACCACCAATTACAACTTTTCGTCGCAAATTGATGTGTCTTAAAGTTCCTTTGATTAGAAATAAGGAAAGAAAGGTTATAGCGAATGACAATGGCCCAGCCAGTATTCGAACCCAGGACCCCTGAACGATAGTCAAGCGCGCTACCACTAGAATATCGAGGCCGTCATACACGGCCTATGTTGATTTTTTCAGAATTTCAACTTGATTGTTCAAAAGAGAAAAACATTTCGCACACTAAATACAAATAGAGTCACAACTTTAAATTTTAAACTTTTCACTTTTTTTTTAAACTTAACTCGCAGTGTGAAACTCTATCGCTTGGAAAAATTTCATGCTCGTAAGTCTTGCCTTTCGCGGTAAAAACATAGTTTTGTTTCGGTTTTTTGTATGGTGCAGCTGCAAAAAAACAGTTTTTGCCGTTCCTGAAAATTTTTAATTTATGAGTTTGTGCCCCTTTTGTATTTATTGTGTGATACGTACATTCAAAATAATAAGGCGGTAATGCTGTATAAAACTGAAATCGATAGTAATAAAACTCATTTTCTGTTTGCTTGTTTGTTTGTTTGTTTGTTTGTTTGGCCTTTATACAAATCAAAACGGCTCAACGGATTTCGCTCAAACTAGGTACACACATTAGGTTCATCTCAACTTAAAATGTTACATACTTAGTTTTTGCCACGGCCCCTTTAAAATTTTTTAACTAACGGTCATTTTGCTATTATAAAATTTTTTACCATCGGAGATTTTTGTGTATTTAATTTTATAAATTTTTTGTTATTTTGACATCAAAAACACTCACATATCTTCAAAATTCGAGAAATTTTCAGTACAACGACTTTTTCATAAAACATCGTTACCTAAGAATGAGAAAAAAACGACATGAAAATCAAAGTTTGGTCTTTCGATGCAAATATCTCCGCTGTCCATTTATATATTTCATTCAAATTTGTTTTGTTTAAAAGTTCAATAAAATCACTTCACAGAAATAGGTCGAACTGTACCGTTAAGTCAGTGTATATATGTTTTATGATTATGTCAAAAAAGGTCCAAAATATTGTCTTTTTACTCAAAAAATAACTAAAAATTGTTTTTTTTTTGTAAAAATTAAATCAATTTAAAACTGCACTCTGGCTTACTTTCATATGACATAGCGTTTATTTGCAATAATTCTTCCAGCTAAGCGCAAAAATTATTTTACTGTTTTTTTAACCAAAAAACAAGGGTACCCCCCTTGATTTTTTTCGCGAAATTTATTTTTTCCAAAATGTTGTTTTTATATTTTTTACAAAAAAGTCAGGTCTCTAAAATAATTTATTTGAAAAAATTACCCCAATATCTCCTTCCAATCAAAAGTTATGGCTTAAAATCTATTTTTTCATACCAGACTTTTAATAAAACTGAGTTTTGTTTTAAAATTCTCTATATAATTTGAGCGTCCTCATTTATCTCTAAGAATGAAGTTGTGTGTCTAGAGTAATTATTATTAACATTTTGGTTTATATATATATCTACTTTCTTTTGCCTCCCCACCCCCGCCCCCTTCCTGTTAAATTTGTTTTGTTGTGATTTACCATTTTTCTCACTATTGTTTCACCGTTGTCACTCAGTTCTTCATCAATGGTACTTTAAATGTTCTATATATATCACTATTCTTCAAAAAGATGACTGTGAATAAGAATGCTGTAAAAGTTAATTTTTTCATGTTTAATGTGTTATTTGAACAATATTGTTGAAAGTCAAATTTGTACGCTAATTAAATGTACCGACATATAAAAGACAGCGAAATTTTGACATTTTAACTCTCCAATCATGGTTGTAAGCTTGGCTGAATTAAAAAAAATTTTTCGGTTCAATTGCGTACTAACCGAAAGTATGCTGAAAAGTATGCTGGAAAATATTATAAATTAGAAATAAGTACTGCATTACTGATACGATTCCAATATTTAACAGTACTACATTACTGTTACTCAATTTAGTTCTTTTG
Organism: Dichetophora obliterata; assembly: GCA_963920525.1. Classification (NCBI taxonomy): domain Eukaryota; kingdom Metazoa; phylum Arthropoda; class Insecta; order Diptera; family Sciomyzidae; genus Dichetophora; species Dichetophora obliterata. Next base: position 259,494,501 of record OY986437.1, read on the forward strand.
GCACACAGCGTAAACTTGCAGCAAATAACATAATGGCACTTCTTGCACTGTTCTTGCTGAATTTATGTCGATCAACTGTTAACGTCGATAATATTGTTACAGGTTGCTGTATATCTTCTTATATATAAAAATGGATGTATGTATGTGGGTATGTGGGTATGTGGCTATATCACGTATAGACTCCAAAACCGCTGAACCGATCTTTATGAAATTTTCAGAGAAAATAAAGCCACATCTTGAGAGTGTTCCTGTGAGGTTTGGTAACGATTGGAGAAGGGGGCGTGGTACCTCCCATACAAGCCAAATTTGCTCCATCGATCACAAACCAAAAAAAGGATATATATCAGGCGGTTTCAATCGTAAAAAACTAAGATTTGGTAATTTTGTTCAGATGGTTACTGTCGGTAACTGTACAAAAAATGGGCGTGGTCGTAAAATAAATACGCCCAATTTTTCGAAATCATGGCAATTCCAGAGTTCTATACACTTTTACAGTGAAACTTACTGTATAGGTGCTCCAAGAGGCGGTCACTATATATAAATGTTTTCACGCCCACTTTTACCGCCCACAAATCAATGTCTATATATATAAAAAGCAAAACGATGTGTGTCTGGCTGTGTGATGTCTATAGACTCCAAAACTACTAAACCGATTGACCTGAAATTTTGGCAGCCGATTTGTTTCAGGTACGAGATGGTTGAGGGGAAAAATGTGCCACACCCCCCTTTTACCGCCCCCAAATCAATAAAAATGTTATATTTCAGTCAGTTTGGGTCGTATAAGGCTAAAATTTTGCAATTTAGTATGTACGGTTACTGTCGATAACTGTGCTTAAAATGGGTTTCCACGCCCCCTTTTACCGCCCACAAAGAAATGAAAATGCTTTATTTCAGACGGTTTTGGTCGTATAAGACTTAAATTTAGTACTTTGGTTTGTGTAGTTACTGACAGTAACTGTACGAAAAATTGGTTTCCACGCCCCCTTTTTGCGCCCACAAATCAGTGAAAATGCTATATTTCAAGCAGTTTTGGCCGTATGAGACTAACATGTGATACCTAAGTTTGTACGGCTACTTTCGGCAACTGAACTAAAAAAGGCGTCATCGCTATATAGCCACACCCACACCCACTTTTTGAGAAATCATTAAAATTGACTACTGGGTCTATTGAGCTAAAATGTTGCTTTAGTTTGTACTGTTACTGTCAGCAACTATACTAAAAATTGGTTTCACGCCCCCCTTTTACTGCCCACAAACCAATGAAAACGTTTTATTTCAACGGTTTGTATCGTGTTGGACAAAAATTACTCTCGGCAAGTGCACTAAAAATAGGCCTGTCCCACTTTAGTTAAACTCACTTTTCAGGGAGTTAGCGTCGAGTGAAGTAAAGTGCGCCAGTCTTAACCTAAATTGAGCTGAAATTTGGGCAGTCGATTTGTTTCGATTACGAGATGGTTCAAGGGAAATATTTTCCCGCACCCCTTTTTACAGCTTGCAAAACAACAAAAATGCTACATTTCGCATGGTTTTGATCGTATTAGACTAAAATTTGGTTATTTAGTGCGTATGGCTACTTTCGGCAGCTATACTGGAAATGGTGAATATATTTTGCATTTCTTGACATTTTCGTATATGGCAGTAAGGTGGTCTGTGGCAGAACAATGTCTGCCGAGGATAGTGAGTGTTCCTGTGAGGTTTGGTAACGTTTCGACGAGGGGGCGTGGTACCTCCCATACAAGCCAAATTTGCGCTATCGACCACAAACCAAATAAAGTATATATATCAGACGGTTTCGATCGTAAAAACTAAGATTTAGTAATTTTGTTCAGATAGTTACTGTCAGTAACTGTACAAAAAATGGGCGTGGTCGCATTAAATATACTCCCACTTTTTTGAAATAATGGCAATTCCGGAGTTCTACACATTTTTATAGTGAAACTTGCTGTGCAGGTGTAGCGTACCGTTTCAGTGATAAAATTTTATGGGAGTTGGACAAGGAGGAGGGGCACCTCTCATTTAACCCAAATTGGTGATATCGAATTGCTTTGAAGTTATAGGTTGACAGCGTCAGAATTCAGTATTCGCCCTCAATTTACACATGCAGTTTCATTAATTAAATTTTATGGGCGTACGAAAAGGGGGCGTGAAACCTCCTATTTAACCCAAATTAAAGATATCAAGCGACCTATAATCTTTGGGATTATAGGTCGCACAGTTTTTGAATTCAGTATTGGACCTCATTGTACACATGTAATTTAATTGATTACATTTTATGAGCGTTGATCAAGGGGGCGTGGCACCTCCCATGCAACAAAGATTTGTGATATCGAATAGCTTTGGAGTTCAAGGTCGCACAGCGTCGGAATTCAGTATTTGACCAAAATTTACGCATGCAGATTTACTGATAAATTTTTTTAGAGTTTGTCGGGGAGGTGTGACACCACCAACTTAACCCAAATTTGCGATATCGAATAGCTTCGGAGTTATAGGTAACTCAGCCTCGGAATTCAGTATTCGACCTCAATTTACACATGCAGTTTCATTGGCGAAATTTTATGGGCGTAGGGAAAGGGGAGTGGCACCTCCCATACAACCCAAATTTGTGTTATCGAATAGTTTTGGAGTTATATGTCGAACAGTTTTGGTATTCGGTATTCAACCTCCATGTACACATGCAGTTTCATTGATTAAGTGCTATGAGGGGTGATCAATAGGGCGTTGCACTTCCTATACAACCCAAAATTGTTATATCGAATAGCTTTGTGGATATAGGTCGCACAGTCTCGGAATTCAGTATTTGACCTCAATTTAGACATGCTGTTTAACTGATAACATTTTATGGGCGTTTGACAAGGGAGAGTGGCAGCAACGCGCCGGGTTTCAGCTAGTACTATAATAAAAATTAAAAAGCGACTGCTTTTTTAACTTACACCTTTTTGCTATAAAATAGGAATTCAGAAGATTTAAGAAATTGCATCAACTATCAGACTCAATTTACATTAATTTTTAATTTAGAGACCCAATTGTTATTTTCCAACTGAAAAAACTACTAGAAAATTTTAGGAAGATTTTTATAAATTTGATTTTCATTAGCGAAGTGCAAGTAACATGCTTACCAGTAACCAGTAAATTCAGTTTAGAACTAAAAAACAGTTTTTGATTGTAAAAAAACAGTGATAAAATTATTTCTTCGTTAAAAAAGCTTGGTAAATTTTTTAACTAATATTTTTATAGTGGTTTCAAACTTAAATTCAACACGTTTTTACAAAATTCCAAAATTTACAAAAACATTTCATCGAAAAGTGTATATTAAAATGTTTATATAAATGACTCTCGAGTAACACCGGGTATATCAGCTAGTATATTATAAGAAGAATTGCACAGTGCCAGAAGGAGTGATTTTGTTTAGAAGGAAAAAGTCAATCTTGCTTTCAACTCGGGGTAATTTCTTAGGGCTCTCTAATGTCGCCATCATAATACCTCTCAATTTTCTTCTAAAATTCATTTAGAAACGCTAGCCAGCAAATGACAAGAGTTTTTCCGTTCCTTGTATGTTTAACGGAATTTTTGGAGCAGGAAGCGGTGGACTGTTGCAAATGATCATACGGAATGCTTTGCGTAAACGGTGGTTCGAATAAAATGGTGTCGTCATTCATATTAATCCTATTCATATAATCTGTGCAATTGAAGTTTATAATAGGCCTTCGATAAACCCTAACTTGAATCGGGTCGTCCAGATCGTTTCGATAGCGTAAAATTCTTTTTAGAGCATTTAATGTAGTCATCATCTTTATCTTTATAGTATCTAATTATTCCGTTTCAAATTTTTCAAAATTTATTTTTCAAGCTGGATCATAATGCGTGCAGTAGCGGGTTAATATTTTATCTCTAGCGTATGTGCACTCATTTAGATCGCATGGTTACCCTGTGGAGTTCTACGAAAAGTTATCTCTCAATAAGTCAAACTTTTGACAATAATCACAATGTTTTAGCCACTTTTAAGAAAAAAGTTATTCAGAAAGTCCACATTATTTCTTTGTGGCTAATTTATTGATTTTATATTACTTTAAAATCGACATAGGTCATGTATGAGTACCTGCCCTTATTTTTAACGCTGAACATTTTGGGCTATTTGAAATTTGGAATTGCAATATGGGAAAGTCAAATATTCGTCAATTTTCCCAACAAATTCGGAAATTTCGCCCAAAAAGAAGCAACAAAACGCAAAAACAGTAGCAAAACGCCCTCTGGTGGATCTCACAAATAAAAATAAGCGTCAAAAATTAATACCTTTACCTCAAAAACCCCCATATATACACATGAAAATTTTTTTGTCTTTTTAATGCAATTTCAAAACCAAGTCTTAAATATTTTGAAAAAATACCTATTTTGAAAAAGGGGGAGCTTCCGATTTCAAAATAGTTCATACTCTCTTCGCAAAAGTTTCTTAAAACAACCCATAGAACACTGCTAGGGTGAGGCCAACATCGACTTATTTTGCTCCATACAATTTGACTCGCTCATATTATACATATACATATTTTTTATATTATTTTATATTATTTTTATATTATACATATGTATATCTTGTTTTTGTACCCACTCAGCAATAGTTTTTATACAGGATTTTAGAAATGAACTTGTTAAAAATGATCACATAGAACTTAATATTACACTGCGATGAGGCTATTAAATATATAAAGCAACGAAAAAAAATTGCAATTCAATTAGATATCGCTTCGTCATCAAAACTAGATCGCTGAATTTATCTATCGTTATCTGGTGTGGCGGGAATAAAAAAAAAATAAATATTATTTCCAAAACACATTAATAAAACAGCTGTCACAATTCAAAAGAGTCTTGTGAATCTTAATATCTATACTATTACATTATTAATTATAAAATTTAAGTGCAATTTTCTTTTACCAGTTAACTCCAAAATCACTTGGCCCATTTTAATGAACTTTTTTGTGTGTGTTTGAGACCCACTGGATGTTTAAGATTTACAGTTGGATCTTGTAAGTGTCGCTGAGATCGGTTAAACAGCCATAAGCTCTTAACTACACTGAACCAAAAAGGTACATTATATTAATGAAAAGGTGCATTAATTTCAATGAATTATTCATTGATTTTGGTCCAATGAACTGTGGTCATTGATTTCAATGAATTTTCTTCATACTTTAATGAATAGTTCATTAAACTTAGTGATTTTCAATGAATGGTTCCTTGAATATCAGTGTACACTTCATTGAATTCAATGAACACGTTCATTAAAAAAATGCCAAAATTTATGATTTTTTCATTGCATTTAATGAAAAGTTCATTGAATTCAATGTAAAGTTCATTGAATTCAATGTAAGGTTCATTGAATTCAATGCTTAGTTCATTGAATTTAATGTACAGTATAGAACCTTACATTGAATTCAATTACCTATACATTGAATTCAATGAACCTTACATTGAATTCAATGAACTTTACATTGAATTCAATGAACTTTTCATTAAATTCAATGAAAAAATCAGAAATTAGTTACTAATACTAAAAGTAATTCAACAGATTTCAATTTTCTTTTACATTCAAAGCGCAACATTTTTTTCACTTTGAATTTAATTTATTATCACATTTTATCTAAAATTTACACACACAATTGCCACACGTCTTCACAACTTCGCGTTTCACTTCAAACAAAATTGGGAAGGGAATAAATTAGTATACATTGAATTTAATGAACTGAATACATTGAATTTAATGAACTATGCATTGAATTTAATGAACTATACATTGAATTCAATGAGCTATACATTGAATTTAATGAATTATACATTGAATTTAATAAACTATACATTGAATTTAATGAACTATACATTGAAATCAATGAACAATACATTGAATTCAATGAACTATACATTAAATTCAATGAACTATACATTAAATTCAATGAACCATACATTGAATTCAATGATCTATACATTGAATTTAATGAACTATACATTGCATTTAATGACCTTATCATTAAATTCAATGAACTGTTCATTAAAAATCAATGTATGGTTTGTTAAAATTTGATTTACAACTGGAATCAATATATTTTTCATTGATATCAATGAAAAGTCCATTAAAATAATGAAAACAAATCATTGATATTTATTTAGACATTTTTAATGAATATAACTTCATTAATTTCAATGAACAGTACGTTAAAAACTATGAGCAATTCATTAAAATTCAATGATTTTTTTATTAAAATCAATGAATTAACTTTAACGTATGCTGTTCATTAAATTTGTTTTTTCTGTGTACTCGTATAATTAGCGAGTCTCAAGATGGTTTTTTTTTTAAATTTTTGTCAACTGTCAGGCGTCAAAAAACAATAAAGACAATTTTTAAAAAAAAATTGACATCGCTGTTTTTTTTTAATTAAAAAAATAAACTGGCCATTTCGCCCTTGAAAGGATTTTGACCTAGCTTCTATTGATCAATTGTGTTGTGCGTGTTATTAAATTTTTGATCACAAATGACCGAGAACTGGACCTATGTACGTATTTAATGCCGACTCCGAACGGCTTATGTTCTCAAGAAGCTTTACATGGCTTCTCTCTCATTTTTACTCTCTGAGGTTTGCCATTGTCTGCAGAGAGTTGACGACCGAACAGTAAAATTAATTCAATTGAAAAAAATTTCTGTCTGGAATTGAACCCGGGCTACCGTGGCTCTTTAACTTAGGGGCCACGCACTCTACCCACTAGGCTACGGTCGCCACGGTTTTTTTTTTAATTATAATTATATAATTATCTACCTTTAATAGGTATTTGGAGCAACAAGTTTTTTCAATTATTTTTAAAAATGAAGATCGGCCGTCTTTTTCATGTAAAACTGAAAAATGTCAACGTACCGTCATTTTGCATTTCATTGACTACAACTGACCATTGAAAATGACATAGTGAAAACTAAACATAAATACCAGACAACTCTTTATATATTCCAAAAATTTCAAAAGATTTCTCAAAACGCAAAAATTCTGTTTATTGCAGGGACCGAAAATAACTGTTATTTTACAATTTTCAGATGAAAAAGGCACAACGAAAAAGTTGCCGGAGGGCTTTTAAAAAAAACCATTATAATCGTAATGGTAGCAGCTTCGAGAATATTAAACGCCTTTTAAATTTTCGACTGTTACAATAAAAGTTAAATATAACTGTTATTTTTACCTTTTATTTTTCGGGCAAAAATAACTGTTTCTTTTGACTTTTATTTTTTAGGTAAAAAATAACAGTTATTTTGTGCCTGTTATTTTTTCGGTCAAAAATATCAGGCAAGTTGTATTTTTTCAAAGACCGCTTTACTATATAAAATACTATCAAAACTAAAAAAGTGTTATAGCTCAAAATGTGCGCGCTGATGAGACAATGAAAATTGCACTAAACTTTTTTGTCGTTCAAGCGGCTTTTAAAAAAATTCTTATTGCCTGATATTTTTGACCGAAAAAGTAAAAGGCACATAATAACTGTTTTTTTTGACCTAAAAAATAAAAGTCAAAACTAACAGTTATTTTTGCCCGAAAAAATAAAAGGCATAAAATAACTAATATTTTTGTCGGAAAAAATAAAAGTTAAATGATAACTGTTAGCATCTGATTTTTTTTGATAAAAACCATAACCGGTACGGTCCCTGGTTTATTGTAATTAGTTTTCATTCGATTTGATAAAACCTTTCTTTTTATCAAAATGTGCTTGTTTCTCGTATAGTAAGAGTAAGTGTTAAAGATAAAGTCAAAGAGTTAAAGTTAAAATAAGAGTTAAATTAACAAAGCTGAGAAACGCAAACAATTGACTGTTCACCAAATAGTGCACAAAGACCAATGAAATAAAAAAATCTTTTCACCAAACAGAATAAACAGCTCTTTGAAAGTTTTCGTATTTTCAACGCCCTCTTATGAACGCCAGCAGAAACAGCCAAAATAAGAACAAGAACGGAGAAAGAAAAATGTTCACAGCAAGGAGCACTTTGCAGTCGCAGCTCCCATAAATCATGCAACTGTGAAAACATGTCACAACTTTTTGGAAAAAACAAAACAAAACAAAAACAAAAAAAGTGGGGTGGTGCAAAAAATTACAAAACCGCAGATATTTCAAATCAAATGCAGCAACAGCAGCAAAGATTGTTTGCAGCGACCACCGAACCACCACACGTTTTGGCACCTTCCCAGTCAACTCGAGCTGGCCAGTGAATCTCCCGAGATTAAACGTTGTTAAGCTCTCAAAAGACGGCGAACTTCTGTACTTTTTTCGAGCGCGCAAAGCTTTCAAGTTTCTTTTTTTTTGCCTCTTGCGTTTTTTGTTGTTTGGCGTTGCCATATTTTTTCCAAACTGCAGTACTGCCCAAGTCATGTCCTGCAAACAAACACACAAAGAGAAAACTTTGTTGACAGTGGCGGGACAGCTTAACTTAAGGGATTTTTTCTGAAGCCCACCTCAACAACACTTCTTGCATTTGCTTTTTTTTTCAACCAGCACTCATTGTTGTAGGTTTTTTCATACAAACAAAAAGTTTTAGATTTCCATTGTTTTTGTGTGATTTTTTTTCTCTGTGTTTTGAGAAATCACGAAAGATTTTTCACCCACTTTCCGTTAGGTGGCAATGGCTTTTTTGAGTGTGAGTTGCAAGTGGTTTGATATGTAGCTAGCTGGCTGACTCAAGCTCTTTACACCTGAGATTGGTTTTGCATTTCGGTTAGAAAACCAACTAGAAGGTAAACATTTAAAACAACGAAGACAAAAATATTATTTATGATCTTTTCCCGCCCTCGCGCCATGTTTCGAAAGCTATTGAGATAACAACAAGAACAAAAATAGGCAAACAACTTTTCATACTTGTTCGAAAAAGTGTGAGGTAATAAAACGAGACGCTTTCCCCAAACGTTATTGTAAATTTTAAACGATTCTAATTTCTTTGTTCTGGCAATTTTAATAAAACGTTTAACCACGATTCTCAATTTCAGCGTCTGACCTAGTTTTGCTATAAACGTGTTTTTTCACTCAACTATTATCATTATCTTTAAGTTCATAAAAACCTCACAAGTTGTGCTCTATTTTATAACAAAAACGAATTCACGTTCAGATCATCTTCGAACCAGCCACCACCACATTACTTCAGTGGCCCCGTTAACCGTTAAACTCTTGGTTGTTATTCAAGACTAATATATAATTGTTCTTGGTTGTTATCCATGACATCGAGGAATTTGCACTGATGATCGGCTAATTGTTTGACACCGAAATTTTTAGAACTATTTTTTGGCTTTTCATTGAGCGAACGTTTGGTATGCCATCTTGAGACTCACGTTCTTATATGTTTTGAAAGAACTTTTCTCTGAACAACTTAATTATTGTGGCCAAACGTGGCTTCATGTTTTAATGCTGATTCTGGTTAATTGTTTTATTCTGTGTAAGCTTTACAGCTATGAAAATTAAGGAGTGTAACAAAGGCGTTTTTGTGTCAGGTTTTAACCTGGGTTAAGATATAATAAAAATATGATGGGCTGCTCCAAAGGTACGGCGTGTATATTTTAGTAATCAATAGTTATCTTTATCACAATCCTTTCCCTTTATCTCGACAAATTTGTAGCGTTTCTTATTAACTGCACCAAATTAATTTGAAAAGCTTTTTTCTAAACATAAAGGATGCCTAAAACAAAATTTGAGAAAAAACCCAAAAAATCCAGCAACCAAAGTAATTGCACACCAAAAAAAAAAAATGTGCGGAGTTACCCCAAGTTTTTTCATGAGTTAAAACAGTTTTTGAGAAGTTAAAAACGTTTTGTCGCAGTAAAACTCAAAAAACTTTTTTGAGGCAGTATTCTAGTGTAGAGACCCGGGCTTCTTTTGAAGATTGATAAATAAGAACCAACTCATATTTTTACTATTTTTTTATAACGTGTTTATTGATATTTCAGTAATACAAAAAAAAAAAAATAAAAAATTCAAAATTGAAAAAAATACAGGCTAGGGAAGTGAAGCATCCTATAAAAAGGATGCTTCCTTGTTCAAAAAAAGTCTTTTTTTTTATTTGAAAGCTTGTGAAAATTGGCTATATTTTTTCATATAAAATTGCTTATTTTCGCCAAAACTGGCTCCACGAAATTGGGCGTTAAGTCGTTATAATTAAGTTTCGGCAAAGCAAATTTTGGGAACATGTTGAGAAAATATTGATTTTAGATATATATATTAAAATATTAAAGAAACAAAAATGCTGTTTCTTATTTTGTGTTTTGAACTTTGTGAAAATTTTGTTATTTTTTCATATAAAATTGCTCATTTTAGCCAAAACATTCTTCACTAAAATGGACGTAAAGTCGTTATAATTGAGTTTCGGCAAACCAACTTTTGGGAACATGTTGAAAAAATATTGGTTAAAGACATGTAAAAATATAATAAAAAAAATGCTGTTTTTCTTATTTTGTTTTTTGAAATTTGTGGAAAGTTTGTTATTTTTTTATATAAAATTTGTCGTTTTGTGCAAAACATGCTATGGAAAAGTATGTGTAAAGTCGTTATTTTTGAGTTTCGGCAAACCAAATTTCGAGAATATGTTGAGAAAGAGTTGTTTTAAAACATATTTAAATTAAAAAAAAACGAAAATGATGTTTTATTTTTATTATTTCTCAAAGTTTTCGCTTTTTTAGATTTCTAAGAATTATTTTTAGTTGTACAAAATTTTTTGTATGTTTGCATTTGATTATTTTTATTACTAACAGCCCTATTCTGGCAAATTAACAAATTGTTAACCAGTATTTTGAATATTTCTATGTGTTTGTTGTTTTCATTACATAATTTAAAGCTCAAAAAACAAAATTTGTTAATGAAATTGTCAATAACTAAAAAGCAGTTGACAATTTTTATCAAAATTTTTTATTTTTGAGCTTCAAATTTTGTTTTGAAATAAAAAAATTACAACAAACATATAGAAGTATTCAAAATACTGGTTAACAATTTGTTAATTTGCCAGAATAGGGCTGTAAAACATTTCAAGTAAATATAAGCAAATTTTTTTTGCATACTTTTACTACTAAATGTACGTCTTGTTAAAAAATATACAGTGTTAAACTGTAAAAACAAAAAATTTATATTATTTTCAATTAAACTTTGGCAGAGTGGCATTCCCGTAACTGAAAAGATATCGGAAAGTCCTTTTACACTCGAAATAGTAATACTCTAAACTATGGATTCTGCATATTTAGATTTACTAATTAATGACTTTTTTTGCTTAATTTGTTTTTGGCCGCACTCGTTACACTGTGCAACGACTGCCCGGGATTACTAGTAAATTATAAAATGCTGCAAAGTCCTCATTAAAAATTACTCGTATATAAAATAACTTTTGTTCGCCCATTTAATGGCCTAAATTTTGAGCACATAAAATGGCAAAAAATTATTTGGTGGCAACCCACTTCCAGCTGGCACTCATCTGTCATCAGCTACATAAACCGGGGGGGATCAAACAAACATGCAGCACTGCCCAAAACTATTCTACAGAGTACTCAATTGCAATTTAGGGTGCTCGCAATAATCAAAAGTACTCAATCTACCCAACTACCCAAGTCAGTGTGAATACCCCTATTGAAAAAAAATTAATGAATATTTGCAGGTTGGTACTTTTTTATATTGCATCAGAATAAATTATTTTTAAAGGTGTTATTATACCCTTAAAATGGCATAAAAAGAATTTGGGGGAAACTGGGAGTTTGCCTATTTTTTCATAATAAAAGACTTAAATCTTAATAATATAACAGTTTAGTTAATAGTAAAACAGTAAGATAATAAAAAATATTAAAAATTAATGTTAAAGCAAATGAAAATAGTAAGATTAAAAAAGAAAAAATGTATAATAATAGAAAATTCTCAAAAAAAAAAAACCTAAAAAGAAAGTAAAAAATAAAAACAAAAAAATTAAAAACTATAAAACAGAAAATAAAAAAGGATATCTGAAAATTTTCACGCGGTTAAAGCTGGGTAAATCAGAATGTATTCTGACTAGCAAAAAACTGATTTGCATGATGCATTTATTCATGTTATCTCGAAAATATCAAATCACGGACATATTTCTCAGATTTTAGTCATCACAAACCATTTATATCAGTATAACTAATCGAAGCACCAATCAATGATAGTGTAAATATTAAATGAAAAGAATATTTTTTGCAAATATTGTATTGTATTTGTTTAAAAATGCTCTCTCTCCCTTTCTCTCTGTCTCTTTTACAAAAATCTTTTTTATTCTTTATTTTAAGAAATTTCCCTTCTGTACTGTATTAGGGCATCCAATTTCGGAACGCTTCGGCAATCCCGGGATCCCTACCATACCCTACCATACCTTAGAATACGAATTTTCTTATAAGGAAGACGTAATACATATCAAGTTTCAAAGTAGTTATGCCTTGTTTTACAACACAAAACATTGCAGATGATTATAAAAAACCAAAAAACACAATTTCGATTAAACATTTGGATAGTATTTATTGTTTTTTTTTTTTTGAAAAAACAAGGATCAATTCTTAAAACAAAAAAATTTATAAATTAGATCATTCAGAAGGTTCATAAAATTATTTAAAAAAAAATAGAATAGTTTGATAACACTGTAGGAAAATTTTTAACTTTTGAAAATACACAAAAAAACGCCGAGACACGTAAACTTAATTTTCGGTAGTAGAATTTAGTGGCATACTCTGTTTTTATAAATCAGATGAAAGTCTCGAGCTATTCAGATTTTTGATATTTGACTTACATTTGAATTTCATTTAAAAAATATTTGTAGTTTTTTAACAATTAATTTTAATTGTCTTTTCAAAAATACCTCCAACGTGAAAATCGAATTAGCCTTGTTTAATCTATGATTTTTCCAGAGTTAAGCAATTTCGCTTTTTCTTCCATTTGGACCAAATTCGAATGTTGAACGTAAAAACTTTAAAAAAATCTAAAAATTGTTTTGCTCAAATTAGAATAAAAACATTTCATAAGTAGACTAACTTCTGAAAGTGTAAGCAAAATCGGAGGTGGTCAAAATTTTTGATCTCAAAAAATAAGAAAAGTATAGCTAAAAATGGGTCTAAAAATGACTAAATTTAATCGCAAATATCTCGAGATTTTCATATGATTGGGAAAAAATGAGTATGCCACTAAATTCTACGACCAAAAAATAAGTTTACGTGTCTTGGTATTTTCGTGTGTCTTTTTGGAGTCCCTACAGTGTAATTTTAGTATTTCTAAGTAGGAATTTCGTGATATTTTGTACAGCTTGTTTAAGGAAGTTTTTTATTTTATTTTTTAAGGTCAAATTTTAGTTTTTTTTAGTTGAAGTTTTTTAAGTGAAGTTAAGTTTTTTAAGTATTTTGCAATATTTTTTTGTAATATTTGAAAGGTTTTTTATTTTTACATTTTATATTTTGTACAGCTAGATTAGTCTTTTTAAAATCACATATTAGTATTTCTTAGGAAGTATCATGTGTTTAAAACATTGCGTTATTTTGTACTGCTAGTTTAAAAAAGGATTTTATTTTAAATTTTTTTTTTAAATCACATTCAGGTTTTTTTCTGGTGGCATCATTAAATTTTATCATATCTTCATAAAATTTTTTATTAGTATAATAACTTTAGTATGTCTAAGTAAGAATTTTGTGATATTTTGTATAGCTTGTTTAAGAAAGTTTTGTTTTTTTTTTCATTTTTAAGATCACATTATGGGTATTTCCACGTCATATATTGAACAGCTAGTTAAACAAGATTTTTATTTTTGTATTGTTAAAATTACAATTTAGTTTTTCTAAGGAAGTATCATATGTTTAACACATAATATGTTTAACACATTGGGCCAATAGTCGATTTCTGACATTATTTCTATAGAATTTGTTGTCGAAAAACTTACATCAAATTTAGAGTCTACATCAAAATGACTCCTAGTAAGGCCCATTGTGTTATTTGTACAGATCCCGACAGTCTCGGGATTTCAAAAACTAAGAAAAGTCTGGGATCATGGGATCCCGGGATTGGATGCCCTATACTGTATACAGGCATTAGGAAAAATCGCCCAAAAAAAAAAAACTAAAAATCACCCAAAATTTCTTCATACAAAATTGAGTTATTTTTTAAATAACCCAAAGAAGTGAGTAATTTTTCATTTCTTTGCGCGATTTTTCTTTTCTTGTCTGGGGTCATTTTTATTTAAAAAATTACGAATTTTTGGGTGAAATTTCATTTTACTTTTTGGTAATTCTTTATTTTTTTGGGCATTTTTCATTTTTATACTTGTTGCTTTTTTTGTAAATTATTGATAAGTATATTGATTTTTGGTCAATTTTTCTTGTTTATAATATGACATTGAAAAATTATTATAAAATTGGGCTATTTCTTTACACAAAATTGGGTTATTTTTCTTATAAAAAATCACCCAAAAATTGATTGATTTTTTATTTTTTTGGGCAATTTTTCATTTTTTGTTTTTGGTAATTTTTAATTTTTTTCTGTGCGATTTTTAATTTATTTTTGTATTTATTCATTAGTATATAAATTTTTGTTCAATTGTTCTTGTTAATAATAAAACAGGAAACAATTGAAGAAGATCGAAGATAAAAAAAACTCAAATGCTTTTTTTTAATAAAAAATATGTATTAAGGCCATCTTAGCATAATTTAAAAAAAATTTCAGATCGCTCTAAGCTGGTGTAGAAGTAATAGGGGTTAAGTACAAGGGTACATTCAGGATCTATTTCAAGAATATGAAAACTACCAAATTTTTTTATGTGAAATAAGTTGCACAAAAAATGTTTTTTTAAAACTTAAACTAAATATTTTTAAATTAAATTAATTAATTTTGATCTATTCTTTTAATTTTTACATGAATTCAATTGTGAGCTTTTAAGATTAAAGACTACTGAAGAAGAAATGAAGCGATTTCCGAAACAAGTATTTTTCGTCATAACTCTCAAACCATACATTTTACAAGGGCGATTTATGCACCAAAATGTGTGTAATACCAATACCCACACGACTGCATTTTTAGAAAAATATTTTTCTCAAGAATCTTAGAGAAAATCTACGTCACTTTTTTGATTTTCCACTTTTTCTTTTAACCATAACTTCCAAACCATACATTATACAAGGACGATTTATGCACCAAAATATTTGTAATACCAATAGCCACACGACTGCATTATTAGAAAAAATATTTTTTCAAGAATCTTAGTTTTCCACGTCATTTTTGGTGATTTTCCCTTTTTTTTTTAGCCATAACTCCCAAACCATACATCATAAAAAAACGATTTATGAACCAAAATATTTGCTAGGCCTCTGTCTACAAGACTGCATCCATGGAAAAATTGAAAAAAATAATATTACATTATATTTTTATACATATGTTCTTTTTGGTGAATATTTTTTGTTTTTCGCCATAAAATCTCCTAAAATCGAGACTACACATCTGAAAAGGACGATTTATGCATTAAAATGATCGCCATAATATCATTTTTAAGGCGGGTACCTTCTTTGTTGAATTGGCTTTTGCTATATCTAATCTAGTTTAGGAGTTGTAGAACACTTTTTGGAGTAATAGTTGGCATCTGGGTTTTCGTCATAACTCCCAAACCATACATCATACAAGGACGATTTATGCACCAAAATGTTTTTAACACTAATACCCACACGATTGCTAAGTGATTGACTCTATACAAAGTTGTTGTTGTTGTTGCATTCTTCAAACTTGCTTGATCTAAAAAGCTCACAATTGAATTTATGTAAATATTTTTAGTTTTCTCTTTTTAACAGGCAGCCTTAGGCCGCGGTTTTGGGATTATAACTCTTAATAAGTTCAAAACCAGCTTCGCTGTCTACAGTACGCTGGATATAATTTTTTTTAAATAATATGAAAATTTTTAAAATAATGTTTCAATGCCTTAGGAATATTCGAAGATGAACGAAAACTTAAATTTTAAATTTTTTTTTGTGGATGTATGTATTAAGACCTTTTTGTCCAATTCCGGAAATACTTCAGGCCACTCTCAAGTCATTTAGAAGTTATAAGGGTGCAAACTTGTAAAAATAGCCTGAAAAGAGAATTACTAAAAAGATAATTATATCCAGAAGTGTTGTAGACAGCGAGGCCAGTGTTGGACTTACTGAGGGATGTAATCTCTAAGCAGCGGTTGAATGCCGCCTATTAAAAAGAGAAAACTAAATACATTTTTAGTTTAGTTTAGTTTAGAGCCTTAGTAATAAACATTTTGAAGTAGACTCTAAATTTAGTGTAAGCATTTTGACAGCAAATTATATAGAAATAATATCAGAAAAGCTTATTCTTAATTTAGAAACGACTTTAAAATGTTTATTACTAAGGCCCATTTAGTTTCAGTATTAAGGCTGTGTGCGAATTGATCTAAATGCGACCTAAACTAAATTTTGTCGATGAGGCAGTGCTTCCGAGTTTAGGAAAATAATAATCATATTAATTTTTGTTAAAGTGTTCTTGTTAATAATAAAACATTCAAACATTATTTTAAAATTGGGTCATTTGTCATTTTTTTGGTTGATTTTTTATTTAATTTTTTGGGGCACATTTCATTTGGGTGATTTTTAATTATTTTTAAAAAAGTTTTGGGTGATTTTTCATTTTTTTGGGCGATTTTTCATTTTATTCTTTGTAGTGATGGGTACACAACAGATTTTAAGTGAGTTTGAGTGAGTTATTCATTTCAAAAAATGAGGTGGTACATTGTCCCACTTCAAATGAGGTATGAGTGGACTAAAATGAGGACTTAACTGATGTGTGTACTAAAATCTGCGTTCAAAGCGAGTCCTTATGCTTGACAAGGAACAACAAAGAATAAAAATAAAAATAAAAATAAATCGGTATTCAAAATAGATTTTCCGAATTGAAACATATTGCAACTGGTGTGCCACAAGGATCAATTCTGGGGCCCATTTTCACCGTGTGCAATGATGTGATTATGCACTCTTATGCTGACGACATTCAGTTGTATTTGTCAATCCGTGTCGGACTACTTGTGCTGCAGGTTGAATGATGATCTGAGTGCAATTTGTAGGTGGGCATCTGACAATAATCTCTGCCTTAATGCAAATTAGTCATATGTTCTGCCTATCTTTAAGGAAAAACTTGACGACCTAGAGATACCGCCTATATTTTTAAATACCAACAACCTGCAAATGGTAAATAAAGTTAAAAATCTAGGGTTTTTTGTCAATTCAAAACTGTCATGTTCCGAACACATCAATAATATCATCAAAAGAATCTATTTCGCGCTGTGTTGCCTACAGCTATCTGCTAGGTTTACACCAATTGAAACTAAAAAGAGACTCGTTATACAACTAATTGTGCCTTATATCGCATACTCAGAACTAGTATATAGTAATTTAGATTCACACTCAGCGCACAAAATATGTACTTGTTGCCTTTAATGATGCGACCAGGTTTGACCATATCTCTACTTTCAGTAAGAATATTTTGGGTTGTAGCATATTTAACTTTCTGAAAGCGAGAAATTGTATTTTTCTGCATAAGCTCATTATCTACAGGACTCCATTATACCTTTTTCAAAAATTGCGCTTCTCTGTTTCCAACCGAACTGGGAATCTTATCATACCTAAATTCAATTGTTTGCAATCTAAGCGTCTTTTCTTCGTCAATGCCATTAAACTATGGAATTCACTACCAGTTAATATTAAATCAATCGCTAGTACGAACAAATTTAAGCTATCTGTTTTATTATATTTCTCAAACGACTAAAACAATCTAATTAAAGTTTTCACTATTTTACTGTTTTTCTTTTTATCATTTAATCATTGCAATATATATGTTACAAATATTCTGAAAAAATTATAAATTAGTAATCAATTAGTAATGACACTTGTAAAATTAAAAAGATAAATTTTAATTTTACAAGTGTCATCTGTTGATCATATACTTTCTATTTTTATTTTTACTTTTGCTCTAAACTATAAATTCTTAATTGTTATAGACTTAAATTGTTAATAATTATAGACTTAAATTATTATATGCTATAAGTTGATTATTTATGTTTCACCGTTGTACTTCTTAAAATCTTTTTGTATCTTACAGTACTAATTTATCCTTAAATAAATACAAAAAATACAAATATGTACATAAAAAAAAAATTCTATTGCTTCTCGTTTCTTGCTTGTCGTTGGTGTGCATCTTTGTTATATAGAATAAAACAGTTAATAAAAGTCAAGATACATAAATTTTCTTTTAGAGGAGTTTATGAGTTCTTGGAAAATACTAAAGTTCGTAATGCATTATACATTAAAATAATGTTTTTAATGTATCTATGACGACATTTAGGCAAAACTGCTCACTTAATACAAATCACATTGATAATGTTCTACCTATTTATTTCTAGCATACTGATTAAATTTTGATAGATGCTTAAAAAATATACTTCCCTCATTCAACGAGCAAAGCTGCATCAAACAATTTTAAAATCAATGCAAATATTTGTCCCTTTCTGCAGATATGTTAAATACCAAAATCCCTTTTTTGAAGAATTCCCCTTAAAATGAAAGATTTGAAACACCTTTGAAACAGATTTTGACAGTTGAGAGCAATTTAAGCTCAAAAGCAAAAAATCATTTCTGTTTTATAAGAATTTATAGAGATTCGAAATTGCCAAAGCATAGTTAAGTTGCTCTCTGAGTATGGAGAAGTGGTTCTGTTTTTAGCGTTACCCTAAAAGTTAATTTTCTTTGTTTCTAATTGAAATGAAAATAAATAAAAATATTTAAAAACAAAAGAAATGACGGGTTCTTTATTTGACTCTTTTGTATGTTTGCTTGTTTATTTTTTAATGCTACATTTAAATGAGTAGCAAAATTTAAAAATTCTCAATGCAAGTCCGCTAAAACTGAATTCACTGATAACCTTCAGCAAGTTTTTGTGTGAATTAAAATAATGTTAATCACGTTGAAGAGCGTGCAGCAAGTTTTCTCTCTGACTTGCAAAACATGCTGAAGGTGATCAGTTGGGTTGTGAATCCACCTTAACCTTAGCACAACTCAAAGCGGAGTCAGTTTAACTTCTCAAAAAAACTCAATTTTCGAATTAATTTGAATGCACAAACAGAGTTACATATCGGTTTTACAGCTTTGCAGCAAATTAACCCCGAATATGACTTTATTTGCTCCGTTTTTTTTTTGTGTGCAGAGGAGATAACAAAAAATCATTATATGTGTATCAGCGTTTAAAAATTGTATGTCTCAATAGTTCCTAATTTAGGTTTATACTCATGTTAAATATTTACGTTAAACTAACTAGAAAATATAAGTTTTCCATTTTCGTCACTGAATAAAGTTTTAGTTCATTGATTGAAAATATTCTAGTAACAACTTCATCTTTCATACAAATCCATGTCATGTCCGACTGCTTGCTACAGCTATTCAGACTACTTAAAAGCAAATTTCAAAGTAACTTATATTAAGACAAAAGTATGTCGCAAATTCTTGCTACAAGAACATAACGTTTATATTGAGTTAAAGCTAAAGTTAACCGAGTTACAAAACAATTAAGATAACAGTTTAACTTTAACATCACAATAAAGCGCGCAATAAAGAGTGCTTTAAAAATCTTTTGAAATGCCATTAAAAAAAAGGTTGAACCAAAAACAGTTTACAACGAAACAAGATTAGATCTCAAACTCAGACAAAACTGGCTGGTCTCGTTTTAAATGCGAAAAGACATCAGTGTCAATGTGCTTCAGGCTAAGAATTAAGATATGTTAAGCAAAAAAAAAAACCAAAAAAAAAACAAATTACAAAAAAGACCGTATGCAAAAACTTACAACATGTGAGAATAAAACAGCAGCAATTGTGTCAAAATTAAAAGCACACAATTGTGCGAGAAGCATCGTCTTCGTCGTCATCTTCATCGTTGACATTATTTATTACCGGTCCCATCCGGCATTTATGTCCAAGAACAAGACATAGACATGGCTAAAAAGATGCAGTAGTAGCAGCAGCAGCAGCAGCAGGTCTTTCTGTCCGTCTGCCTGTCTAGCTGCTGTTGGGTTGTCTTGTAAGACAAACTAGTAATTAATTGTAGGATGTAAATGAGTGGCATGTAAGTGTTCATGTGTGTGTATGAGTGTTGCGCACAAATGTTGCTTAAAATGCCTTGCCAACATGCAAAGTTTATCTTCAAGGCAAAGAACTGCATTTCATGGATTGTGTTGAGCAAAGCAAGGTCACTAGATGGCGTTAGAATGCCCAAGAATGGAACTCCTACTTGTCTTAGTTGGCAGAATAAAGGAATTCATTAATAAATCACAAGGACATTCAAGCAGTTACTTAAGAAGATAAACAAAACTACGAAATAAATAAATGAATAAACAAACAACTAAATAAAACTTTATATTAAAACGCTTAAACTAGTGTGTATCGATGTGTGCTTGTGGGTGGGTAAGTGCATGAGTGAGTGTGAAGCAAGAGTATAGATTTTTGAACGGAAGTCTTAGCACGCAGCAAAGCGTGGCAAGCCACACAGGAAAATCCTGCAAACACATGCACACAAACAAGGTACAAACACACTCACCACCCACACACTCAAGCACCCACACCCACACTCACACACAAGTAAACGATAATAAAATCCTTTCTTTTACTTGTTGTGATTGAAATCTCAAGCTTTAAATGCCTTAACACTGTAATCGAACAGAGATATGAAATTTTTTGCTGCATACGTTTAGGCGCACCATGACTATATCCAAACCATA
This sequence comes from Dichetophora obliterata, assembly GCA_963920525.1. Classification (NCBI taxonomy): domain Eukaryota; kingdom Metazoa; phylum Arthropoda; class Insecta; order Diptera; family Sciomyzidae; genus Dichetophora; species Dichetophora obliterata. The sequence goes on from OY986437.1 coordinate 259,515,283, forward strand.
GCTGGACAGGGATTTGTTAGGAACAAACTACCGCCGGCTACACTTTGCCAGTTCAACTGAAATCTCAAAATAATAAAATAACAACATATAAACAAGCCGACCGACAACATAACAATAACAATAATAACAACAGCAACAACAACAACAGCAGCAATAAACAAACATATCAACAACTTATAATGGAGTAAGACAACTTCTGGCTGGCAGACAATAAAGCAAAGAGCACGAGAGAAAGATGATGATGGTGTTGATGATGATGATGATACTGCTGCCGACTCTGGCCAAAAGCAAGTAAAAGCAGCAGCAGCAAGAGGGTCATATAAAAGCTTCTGACTTTTATATGTTTGTGTGTTTGTTTATTTGTGTGTGTGTGCTTAGCGCTTGACTTCTTGTGTTCATATATCAGCAAATAAAAAAAAAACCAGCCAAAAAGTATGTTACAATTTTTTATTTGCAGCTTTTTTCCTTCTCCTTGGCTGGCTTATCGTCATGAATTGAGTTGCTGTTGCTTACTCATCCTCATCCTCGATGTTGTCTTCGTCCTTGTCGTCGTCATCGTTCGTTTTGGTGTTGATTGCTGTGCTGGGCCTTTAAAGCGCAGTTAGGCTACCCGCACCGTCTTCGGTTCGGTCACCGGAATGACTCCCTTGACTCAGGTGTAGAGCACCCAAGAGTGTCGTGGCCACTATGTATATAACACCCTGTACAGCAATTTCGATGGATTATACACTCCGCTTGCAAAAACGAACACGAACACGAGGGCGGATGCTGCGACAAATACAACGATATCGACATGGATATCATCAACGGCTGGTCAACATTTTATGCTTTTGTCCATCCTGAGTCGGAAGCAGTCGCACCAGCAGCAGCACTGAACAGCAATATTGAATAGGATTGAATCGAAATGGGTGGCAATGTGGTGTTGAGAGTGTGCGTGGTTTTGATTAAAAGAAAGTATTTCATGAGCAATTAATGATGGATATTGTTTGTTTTTATTGCTGTTCTTTCCTTATATTTCACAATTAAATTAACAGATTAAATGCTATCGCTAACAGTATGTTAAGCCGCTGGTAAAAATTTGTCGCTGATGATATTGTAATGTATAACTGTAAGTGGGATGTGGGGAAAAGTGCTTTGTAGATTGTAAAATTCTAATTACACGGTGTAACAGTGAAGACAAACTTGACAGTGAAGACATAGTGAAGGTGTTAGATCTGGTGGAACATAAGGTAACTACATACTTACTTTTTTGAGTCCTCCCTCAAATTTTGATATAAAACCAAAAACTGATTTTCGTTAGGTGCGTGTGAATTGAATAATAAACTTTGATGTTTTTATATAAATTTAAAAATTACAAACGTTTTGTCAAAAATGAAAAGTAAACCTTCTGTACAGCAGTGGCGCAACCAAATGGGGTTTTAGGGTTTAACCCCCTCAAATTATTGTACTATGGCAAAAAGAAAAATAGGATAAAATAAAAAAACACAAGTGCCTCGTTAGGCACACGATAGAAGCGAAGGTTTTTCGCAGTTTCATAGGTTTGATAATTTTATGGTTTTTTTAAAGAACATACGTCAATCTTCACACAAGTACATATTATTACACTTTCATAATATGAAATAAATCAATTGAAAAAAACATCACACAAACGCATTCGAAAAAAACGCTAATACAAAGGTGACAGCACAAAAAAATTATTAATTCAATTGAAAAAAGTTTTATACCAGAGATGAGGATTGTACCCCGGACACTGGTGCATTGGTGCATTGGTGCACACTTAACCAGTATGCCGCGGCCGCTGCATACACACGAACACAAAACACCTACTTAACGATGCTGATGACAACGTGTAGTAAGTACCCAGTATCGAATGGGTTCCGAGTTCGATAGATGTAAGTTTTCTTGATGTAATGGACGCAAGCACAAATCAACTGTCGGAAAACAAGTGACGGTTTTTTGAGATTTCACTCCAAGAAAATTACAAAATGAGACGCAAAAAGCTTCGCTTCAAAAAAGTCACGTGAAAAGTTAATCACAAGATTTTATCAAAAGAATACAAGTCCCAAGTAAATTTTTAATTGATTGTGGTTGAAACATAATCTACTAAAATAGCAAGTAATGTTTTATTCATTTGGAATTCACATCAATGGTCACACGTTGACACCTTGTAACTAACGATTTTTCAAAATTAAGATGAGAATGCACACAAATTTCATACTTTCTGCCGCATCTAAAAAGGTATTTTTCAAATTTTTATAAAAAGTTTAGCCAAGATTTTCTTCCAAAAGTACAAAAAGTAAACCAAACAAAACCCGAACTTTCTTATAACTTCATCACTTTTTCTTCTCATTTAAAAAATAGTGCAGATTTGATTTTATTTTTAAAAATAGCTCAATATTGTTGTCTTCGTCAAATTAAACTTTAATTTTTTAAATATTTTCACCTCTTGGTTTGGTAAGTTTTTAGCTGCGCCTCTAAAATTAATGAATTGTCAGCTACGAGGTGCCAAAGTATGACCATCAATATGTTTACTTTTGTAAGTTCTAATTCTGACAACTTGGGGTTTGTTGACAATACTTTGATTTGAGTTGTCTTGGCTAAATTGTTGAATTAAACACAGGTCTTGCCACAGATTATCATCTCTGTATTTGCATGGCTGAGGTTCGGATCAGAAACCATTAGTGCACCAATCCGAATCACTAACCACTACACCACAGCCGCTATAATTACTTAATTTTTCTTTTATATATTAGCTCGAAATATTCTAAAATCCTCTCCAAAAAAATATTTCTGGTTGCGCCTCTGCTGTACAGTATATAAAATTTTATTGTGACAAAAGAATTGGAATAGTTACAGGCAGTGGCGAAGATAGTTTTTGGTTGTGGGGGAAGGAGAATATAAAGTAGAATAGCCGTAAGCAACAGAATAATCTTAAAAAAGTATACTTTTGAATACCTTATTAAATGACTGTTTTGTGAAGACGAATGTCAGGTTTCACAGCCTTACTTTGCTGAAACGTCGAAAAACGGTAAGTAGGTAAAAAAATTATGGGCTTTTTGAATTAAATCTAAACAACATCGAATTTCTGGAAGTTCCAAGTGCCACTATATCTCTAGGAATTGTTGACCGATTTAGAAAAATTAAACACTGAACTAAATCAAATATGGATTACTTTCTTGAGAAAATGAAGAATTTTGGGCAATACATATACATTTGGATTCGTGCTCAGCTTAATATTAGAATCAATTTGCAATAACGTGAGATATGTGTTAATGTTTCCATGGCTCTGTTTCTACTCCACTGGTTACGGGTGGAAACGATAAGAACTTTCACATATTTGCTTCATTTCTTCAACTTGGCGTTGATTTGTTGAATATTTTTCTTTAAAATAACCTGGATATAGTAATAGACGCTAAAGCGTGTTAATTTTTTCAGTTTATTAAAAATACTTGCCTTATTGAATTTTAAGTATTCAAAGTCAAGTAAAAAAAGTGGTGTGGTCAGGGGACCCCCCTCAAGAACAAAGTTCCTTACGCTTTTTTTTTAACTCCAAATATAATTTGAAATAGAATATGTATATTTTTATTATTCTGTGTTTTTTATAATTTTTTCAAAGCAAACAATATAAATGAATAGTTAAATCAAAAAGTTTTATTTGATATTTTTGGAAAACAAGATTTATTTATTGAAAATTGAGATGTAAAATTTATATGAGAGATGAAAATAGGCAGTCACCGCTGCCAGCAATGTTTGCTTCATGACGAAACTGAATGCGTTGAGCATTGAACATTCATCATATTCCTTAAACTTGAATTGATTGAAAAGTTGTATTGAAAACTAGACTTACTTTAACATAACAAACACACATTTTTAGGGTCCACCCTAGTGTTTAAAAACTTTGTATATTCTTACTATCAGATTCGAAATCCGCGACTAGCGCATCTACAAAGAGTATAAAACAAAAACACATTTTTAGGGTCCACCCTAATGTCAAAAAATTTTTGAAATTCTAGCATAAGACTTGAAATTAGCAACCTCTTAATACTGCCAGCTCATACACAAAGAGTATAAAAAAACACAGTTTTAAGGTACACCCTAGTTTCAAAAAAATTTTAAATTCTAGCATAAGATTCGAAGAAAATGACCCTTAATACTGCCAGCTCATACACAAAGAGTATGAAACAAAAAAACTTAGAAACAAAAAATTTTAGAAATTCTGGCATAAGATTCTGGCAGAGATGAGAAATAGCGACCCTTAATACTGTCAGCACATACCCAAAGAGTATTAAAAAACAGTTTTAGGGGTCACCCTAGAGTAAAAAAATACTTTTAAAATTCTAACATAAGGTTCGAAATCAGCGATCAGCTCATCTACATAGAGTATGATGCCAAAATATAAACTTTATGGGTCCACCCTAGCGTCAAAGAACTTTTTGAAATTCTGATATCAGGTTCTAAATCAGCGACTCATTTATACTGCCAGCACATACACAAAGAATATAATACAAAAAAATAAATTTTTAAGGTTCACCCTAGTGTCAAAAACTTTTTGAAATTTTTACATCAGATAAGAAATCAGCGACCACATACACAAAGCGCATAAAAAAAAAAACATTTTAAGAGTCCACCCTAGTGTCAAAAACTTAAATTCTTACATTAGTTTCGAAATCAGCGACAAGCGCATCTACAAAGAGTAAGCCAATAAACACATTTTAAGGGTCCATCCAAGCGCCAAAAAACTTTTTGCAATTCTTACATCAGGTTCTAAATCAGTGAATCCTTAATACTGTCAGACGTACACAAAGAGTCTAAAACAAAAAACGCCTTTTCAGGGTCTACCCTAGCGTCAAAAAACTTTTTGAAATTCTTAAATTTGGAAATATTGGAATTTAAATTTATATTAAATAAATTAAGAAAAAAATCTGACCTATAGCTCGTTTAACTACCAATAATTCTTAAATTAGGTTAGAAATCAGGGACCCCTCTATACTGTCATCACATACACAAAGAGTTTAAAATAAAAAAATAAATTTTTAGGGTCCACCCTAGTGTCAAAAAACTTTTTGACATTTTTACATCAGATAAGAAATAAGCGACAAGCGCATCAACAAGGAGTATAAAACAAAAACACATTTTTGGGTCAACCCTAGTGTCAACAAATTTTTGAAATTCTAGCATAAGATTCAAAATAAGCGACCCCTCAATACTGCCACCACATACACAAAGAGTACAAAAAACACAGTTTTTGTGTCCACCCTCGTATAACAATTTTTTTTTAATTCTAACATAAGGTTCGAAATTATCGATAAGCGCATCTACAAAAAGTATAAAACTAAAAAACACATATTTAGGGTTCACCCTAGTAGCAAAAAACTTTTTTCAAATTCTAACATCACATTCGAATCAGCAAACCCTTGTACTGCCAGCACAAGTACAAAAAGTATAAAATAAAAAATACATTTTATTTTATAAAACATAAAAAGGGTCCACCCTAGTGTCAAAAAACTTTTTGAAATTCTAGCATCATATAACACTGATTTACACACATTTTCTGCAGTTTCCATTTCTTAAAACTTAATAGCAATAAAGATGCTGAAGTATGTTTTAAAGCAAACAGACAAATAAAAATAACAAATGAAGCGTCGCACAGTGCGCTTTTTTAATTTTAAGATGACATTTGGGTTTTTTTTTTTAAATTTTATAAAAAAATATTTTTATTCGTCAGATTCTAACACATGCATTACAAATGTTGTATTAAAAACTTGATGTATTGTATGGTTTCTTTATAAAATTTGTCAAAGTTTAACCTTTTTTAACAAAAATAAGCTCAATAAAACCCAAAAAATATAGTTAAGTTTAAACAATAATAGCTTCGAGCAGAAAGTATATTTCAAGGTTTTGTTTTTTGGACTTTTTTTAAGTCTTAATCGTTATTGAATTTGAGATAAAATACAATAAAAAATGTTAATAAATAAAAATAGAAAAATCATTGAAATATGACTGTACATTTTTCAAGGTATGAAAATTTAAGTAAAATTTAGTAGAAAATATCTAGCTAATTAAGCATTATTAAAGTCGAAGGCTCTAACTATCATAAAATATCGTACTTTTACCTTCTGTTTCTGTAAAAACCTGCTGCATCTAGCTGCTATTAAGAATAACCACTTAATTTGAAAAAAGTATTAAAAATCAAATTTTGACCTAAAATGCTCTGATTTCCAAGACATTTTGTAGGCACTCTTTATTCAAATTCTTTATTCTATATTTAAAGAAAAATAAAATAGAATTCATAATTTAAAACAAGTTGTGACCTTATTTTGTATTAGCAACTATTTTTTAAAATTTTTTTTTTTAAATTTCGTTAATTTGGCTATATTGTTTTATAGGAGATATATCTAAAAGTTATCCGATTTGAAATATTTTTAGCATGACGTTTAAGTGAAGTTAAATAAACTAAATTTGCTCTTTAAAAACATAAATAAGCAATTTTATGGTAGTTTTTTTATTAAAAAAATATGGTTTGTATGGGAGGTAGGCGATGCAGTTGACCTTGAATTTTTTTTTTGCTGTTACCTAATTTAGGCTAAAACTCACTAGTACAAAATTTCATGGCCCTAGCTTTTATAGTTTCTGAGATAATGCAAATGTCATCTGAAAATCAAAAAAAGCGCACTGTGCGTTGCCGCGAATAACGTTGTAAGCGACAAAATTGTGAATTTTCGGAATTGAGAAAAAAACGAATTTAATGGCGCACTTAGAATCATTTGATTTTAATTTCCTCTTTATTGGTTCAAGAGTTGTAAAAAAATTTGCCAGTTTATATAAAAAAAAAATATCCAGATCCAAGTCAGAGCATTTTTAACGGTAGTAAGCAAAAAGAAACATGTTTGATTCGTTTGTCGCTTACAACGTTATTCACGGCTACGCTTCAAATGTGTTTTAACAAAAAGTCTACATGTCAGAAACAATGACACAGAGAGAGAGAGAGATAGAGGGAAAGAGAGAGGGAGAGGTAGAGATAGAGAGAGATTTGCGAACTCGCCTGCCAGTGTTGCCAACTTTTCAATTCTAAAATCCACCAAAAAGGCGAAAAAATGCGCTTTACCCTCAAAAATTCACCAGATTTATTAGGTTTTTAAAAGTATAAAACACCAAATTGAATTCACAAATTAAAATATATTCGGAATTGCCAATTGTTTTATTTCTTAAAAACCAATTTAAGCCAGGTTTATACAAATTTCAATTATTTAAATTAAGCTTATTTAACAAATCTAAAAAAAAATACTAATGATTTCATATATGTGTACCATTAAATCACATATTGATATCAATATCTTTTACATATTAAGGCACATTTGGTGCCTCTGAAATTAAAAAAAGCACCAAAAAATGCATCAGGCACCAAACCTCATTTTTCCTGAGCCAAAATTTTCAAAATGCGCCAAATCTGGTGGAAAAAGCACTAAGTTGGCAACAGTGTCGCCTACTCGTTTGTTAGTCTGCTTGAATCTTAATACTCGCACGCACACACACAGCGCACTCGCCTGCTACCCTCCAGTGCTGGCAATAACTCAAGACTAGAGTATGCAAAACCGGTTCGAATTATTCGACGTTTCGGGTTTTTTTTAACCGACACGGTTTTTTTAAAAATCGCAAATTTCGAATAATTTGAAAACCGGTATTTTGGCACGAATAGTAAAGAATTGTATAAATCTGCAATATAAAATTGTCTTTAAATCACTTTTTTACTGTATTTGTGCGACCCTGTTTATTTTCTACTTGCGTTTTGACATTTCACCAACTTTGCTAACATTTCTTATCTCTGGTTTTATTTAATTTTGTTAAAAGAGGATTTACAAGCGGCTGGCGTATTTAATGTAATTAAAATATGATTTTTATTTAGTAATGCATTATTTTTCAAAAAATATACAATTCAAGCTCCCAAGAAATGTTTGAAAGGAAATAACCCAAATTCCTTTATTGAAGACATTAAGCTTTTCGAAAAATTTAAGAAAAGAACTGAAAAATTAGATTATTTACTCAGCGCATTGTTGACAATATATCCCACATCTACTATAAGTGAACGTGCTTTTTCAGTCTCTCATTTTTAAAAAAATAAAGCCAAAACCGCCTAAAAATAAACGCTTCAATTTTATTTTATTTTTTAGGCATTATTTTAAAACAAATCATTAAGTACAAATTATCTCCATAAGTTTAATAACATAAGTACCTTTGTTTATTTTTTAAAAATGACTTGTTATTTTTGTTAAATAAAAACTGCATAGATATATCATATGGGGGTAAAAAAGTCACAGATTAATTTAATTTAAAAGAACCGGTTTTCCCTTTTTTTTCTGATCGAATAATTCGAAAACCGGTTTTGTACAAAGTACAGTTCGAGACCGGTTTTTTATAATGTCGAATAGTTGCATACCCTACTCATGACTTTAAACGGTCATGATTTCATGCATGAATGGTAGTGAATTCTAGTATTAAAGGTAATGCAAATGCATTCTTTCAATTTGTTCTTCTTCCACATAAATAAGCAAAAAAGTAAATGATGTGAAAAGAAAAGGTACAGTGTGTACAATTTGTATTAACTAGTGGTAACATAAGTAATGAAGTAGCTATTGAATGGTAATGCAGAGAGTAATGTAATCATTACCGGCAATAATATCTCCGTGTTAAATTTATGAGTGAAAGGTATAGCTGGTAACCAGTGGTGATTACCGATAGCTAGGGAATTTAATCATTCGTCACTGGTGAGCCGTATTGCTGGGTAGTTTGTAGTCTGCTCGATACTCCCACGCATACACACACAGCAATCTCAATGTTACGTGACGATTTCTACCTTCACACCATCCGCAAGCCGCGTAAAGGAACTTCGTTCCAAAGGTACAAAATTCAGTGAAAAAAATAAGTAAATGTCTGCTGTTAGACCAAATAGTTATAACACATGCATACTTTATATAAAAAACAAAGAGGGGGAGGAATAAATAAAAATATTTATCAATACATTGCCAACAAAATTTTTGATTCAAATGCGACTTGCATTCTTAGAGAAGCTGCTTCCAGAAGACATTCTATAGATCCAATTTTGCTTCTTCTTAGCCTTATCAAGAAGTGCTTATAAACTACTTCTGAAAGACATTCAAATAGCAATTAAATTCAATTAAAGTAAAAAAAATTGTATACAATTATAATATATGTTTTAAATATTATCCGTGGGATTTTTTAAACCCCCAACAAAACCCAACACTTCCTACTTCCAACACCAAAATGCCGTGAAAATAGGGAAAAGGGATATTTTACGTAATATTTTTGTAAACACTCAACAAAACCCAAACATTTCTCATTTCCAACACCAAAATCGCGAGAAAATCATGAAAAAGATTATTTTAAACCCCCCCCCCCCCCCCCTTACCACAAAATCCATTTCATGCATGGAATACCTTTTTAAAGTTTTCCTTGAAAACACCTACGAAATTCTTCCATCAAATAATTCTTCCATTGAAAAAATTCTGGAAGCACTTCTAGAGAAGACCAAGGAAAGCATTCCTCCCAATCATATGCATATGTTAAAAGAATGCCTTCTGGGTATGGAAGAGGAAGGGTTGGAATTCAAGACTTTCCCTTCCACTTTACTCTTTCGGAAGCACTTTTTTTGCATGTAATGTATATAGAGTCGTAATAAATCTAAGAAATTGTTCTTTATAAATCATACAAACACACAAAATATTTTGAAATAATCTACTTAAAGTTTTTAAAAAAAAATATTTTTGTATGAAGAAGCCGAATTGAACAAGAAAACTTTTTGAGGTAGGCTCAAATTTTAAAAGGAAACAGTCGTAATCTTTTCAGTGGTTGGCAGTAATAATTTAAGTCACTTATCTAGCCTAAAAATAAAATGTTTTGATCATATTGCTGATCACGTTGTTGATATAATTTTGTTTAAAATGAAACTTAAAAGTATTTCAAGTAATTGCCCTGGCTATACAATAGACCGGATCGAAATTTAGATTGCGCCGTTCGGGGTCTCAAAAGTTAGAGGAACTCATTAAAATGTTTTCTGCATACTTTTTTTCAAATCGAAAAAATCCGCCGAAGCAATTTTGATTCTTCTGAAGGTCCTTTTTGGCAAAAAACATGTTTTTTGTTTGTAACTTTTTGTTTTTCACAGAACGCATACCCACATGTGCTAAAATGTTAAATTTCTTACTAATACCAACATTTCGACATTAAAAAATTTTTTAAATTTTGTTTCATTATAACTCTTATTGACCACCAAAAATTTAATTTGTTGCTATTTTAAAACACATTTTTTTAAAACCGCTGTAAAAGACACATTTTCCAATATATTTACGTGGAATTGGTATTGTTGGAAAGGCTATTTTTAAAAACACATTTTTTAAAACTGCTTTAAAAGACATTTTTGTCATTAGATTTACGTGAAATTGTTATTGTTGGAATGGTATTAAGTTATTTCTTTCTGTACATCGCTTTAATCAAAGCTGTGTGCGAAAACTGACAACGTTAGACATTAACTTTAGAAATCTTTTCAAATGATACATTTCTTACTCATACAAATAAATTTTATTATAATAAATAACTGAGTTTCACGAGATTGTAAAGAACACAGGTTTGATTAAAGCGATACACAGAAGGAAAGAAGAACTTAATACCATTCCAACAATAAAAATTTCACGTAAATCTAATGACAAATATGTCTTTTACAGCAGTTTTAAGAAATGTGTTTTTAAAAATAGCAAAAAATTCCATTTTTGGTGGTCAATAAGAGTCATAATGAAAAATAATTTTAAAAACTTTTTTATTTCAAAATGTTGGTATGAGTAAGAAATTTAACATTTTAGCAGACGTGGTAATGCGTTCAGTGAAAAATAAAAAGTTACAAACAAAAACATGTTTTTTACCAAAAAGGACCTTTAAGAGAATCAAAATTGCTTCGGCGGTTTTTCTCCAATTGGAAAAAAAAATATGCAGAAATCATTTTGATGAGTTCTTCTCACTTTTGAGATCTCGAACGGCTAAAACTTTTTTCTCCATACAAGAACGATCCGACCTACTATACAATGTCAGGAAATTCTTGTGTTACAAATGTATTTAGTTTGTGAACTTAGAATATTTGATGGTTTTTCCATAAGCTTACCGGAATAGAAGCTATCTAGACTATGTATATCCAAGTCTTCATCATCATCATCTTCGTCTTCGATATCATCAATTGTATCATCGCCAGCAGCATCACATTCCGGCAAATCTCCTTCTTCGAATCCATCCAGTGGCGTTGCGTCACCCACGTGACCCACGGTCGCATTAGCAGTAACATCATCGGATGCAAAATTTTGAAATTCATGCTCAGTAATTCCCATATGCTTCTCTAAAATATACGGTTTCTTTCCGCCATCTGAGTGGGTATTTTTGTTGTTGCCACCTGAAAAAATAAATTAAATATTTTAATTATAACAATATTTTAAATACTAATCCCAACAAAAAACACCCAAACACACAAACATGTACACTTGTACGCCGCAGCACACAATCTTTCCACAACAAAGCAACTAAATTATACGTGCGTCCACCAACAACATGCTCGCAAAATCTCCAAAGCAAATTAGATTCTCGAAATTCCAAAACAAAACATACCAAACCTATTAAAACCACCATCTACGGAAAAGGAAGGTAGGCAAAACTTAAGTATGTATGTCGACCACAGAAGACGGTGACGATGACGCTGTTGATAGTGAAGAATCCAACGCTAAGAAAATCAATATGCTTGCTACAAAGTAAGCAATGTCTTTGCTATAGCGCCACCAACATCACCAGCACCAGCACCATCACCATCACCACCAACATGAGGAGCAACAGAACCAGCATCTGGATAGCATGGCATGCAGCATGCTTGGGAGCGTCCCAGGTGTAAGGAATTTTGATTAGTCAATTGTCAAGGGTCCCATAATTCCCCCAAAGAAGTGGCAAAAGAGCCAGCCAGCAACAACAACAACAGCAACAACGACAAAAACAACTAAAACAGCAGCAGCAGCAGCATCAGCAACGCTCTTTAATCGAACGTAAAACAGCCAAGAATCTTGCTCACATGCTTTTTGCTTAGTCTTGGGTCTCGTAGGGCAGCAACTGAAGTATTCAAGCACTCAAAGTTTGGATTAGTTAGTGTGGCATTTTTTTTTTGTTTTTGAGAGCATACAGTATGCATTTGAAAAGTTGCTCTTTAAATAATACTCTTAACTGTTAAAGAGTATCAGTTCTGTGGCTTTTTTCCCTCTCCTACACCTGGCGCATGCGTTTGTTTTCGAATAATCTGGAGCACACAGAGTGTTGAGAAGTCCTTTTAGCTAACGGTATTTAATGAGTGTTGCATGTCGCTAGTAGTAAAACAGCTGTCATTAAATGCGTTCTTTTTTTCAAATATTTATTGTTTAGTTGCTAGCACGTGGTTTGGGTAAAAGATTTCTTCTATCTGGCGAGTATGTTCAGGAGAGTAATTTTTGCAATAAGCAGAATTAAATACTGCTTAAACGTGTTATTAAATAAGTGCTTAAACGTGTTTATTTATTTTAAATATAAATTAATTATTTAAACTGAATATTGAATTTATTTTTAACCCATTAACCTCGGTTGGGTATTTTTTTACCCATGAATATGCTTCTGCAGAATTGATTAAATCTCAGCATTGGTAACAGATAAGTGTTTATTTTTTGTTTGTTGCTTTAAGAAAACATGGAGCTTTAAATTGCTTTTGGAGTGTGTAAAGAAATTTTTACGTAAACTTCTTCATTTTCAAAGTCAAAAGTGGTTAACACTAAAAATCAGAAAAATTTGTATTATCATCATTTGTAAAAAATTTATGCATTCAAAAAATGTAAAAGCCCTCTTAGCCAATTTACAAACTATACCTGCTATTGATAGAAAACTTTGTGCCCATTGCAGAAGGACTTTGTGCCCATTTAGAACACATTAACGACGGTTGGGTATTTTTATACCCAACTTTTATCTCGACTACGGTGAAAGATACAAAGTTGAAATTTTATATGGTAGTTCCTGTGATCAATATAAAAATGCACATGCAATTTCTAAAAAATCGTACGGAGAGTTTTGGGAGCCGTGGTTAATAGGTTAAAGTAAGTAGTACTAGATTTTTTTTCTGAGAATGACAAAATTAAGTACAACTTGAGCACATTCTAGCACAATTTTCAAATTTGTGAAAAAAATAAGTGTGGGACTAACTTTTGTGTACCTTTATTATAAAAAACATCACCCCTTTAAAGAAATAGCTTTAAAGCAGTGTCGGGCAGCTTTGCACACCTATACTTTCTCATCTTGAGTATATATTAATAAGCGCTTTAAGGCTCACACTGAAAACAAAGTAGTGCTAAAGCGCTTTTTGCAGAAATCTTACTAGGCATTATGGGATATTTTTTTGCTTGGATTTGTATTGCGAAATTAAATTAATAAGTAGTGGACGGAATGTCAAAAGGAAACAGACCGACAGACGGATAATGTGAAATACAGATAAGCAGACGGAAATGTAAAAAGGGGTGCTAGTAGTAAAAAACAAATATGTTTTTTATTGTGCTTGTGTTGCTTATTGTGTTTTGCCAAGGCTAAACTGACAACGTAAGATGCTTTCATTATATGTATTTGGAACTGATCACTATATGATATGATTTGTGGACATGCCGCTTTTAAATAAATAATTAATTTCTCCATCGCATGCCCCACAATCACCTCATATTGGCCATGCAAATTATCGTAATGCCTTGTTATGCATAATTTTTTAATTTTAGCACTTTGATGCTGCGCCATGCCGTTATTTTCTAAAAATAAATATTTTTTTCATACGTTCTTCCAAAAATTTTGCAACATAAAATTTTATACAGTGTAATATTACGTTATATCTGTGTCGTTGAGCAATAACAGCTTGAGTTTTATTTCAAAGTTTCCAGAAATCCTGCTTCAAAGTTTTCAATCGCCATATAAGTTATATGAAAGGGTCTTTTGTTGTTGCGTCATATCTTTGGCTAAGGTCATGCTAGAGGTTCTAGATTTTGTGTGTTCATAATAATATATACGTGGAACATAACTATATCAGTAACTCAGTTCCGTCTCAAATCGACTTAAGCTATTATTGCTTATCGACACAGATATAATATAATATATTCAAGGAACACGCAAGCGCAGATATTATCTGCTTGACATTCGCTTGAACACTGAAGCTTTGATCGGTCTGTAGGTGAGATGAATACATATTTTACTGCACAAACACAATCTCAAGTGTACAAAGCTGCCCGACACTGCTTTAGAGTTAATTTTTCTTTTTCCAAAGTGCCACATGATAGCACAGAACCAACGCATTTTTTAGCATATCCCTCATTCGTACTGCGTTAAGGGTATATTAACTTTATCTATCCGTTTGTAATGGACGTAAGGAGACTTTTCTTCATGACAAAATTAAAAATTGACTTAAAAATCCGCACATCACAATTGGTTTTTAAGAGATAGGAGATAATGTTTTAACTTAAACTTTTTGTTAATAAAAAGCATATCGAGAGAATTGTGTCAAGTTTCATTTCAAGTAAATCGGAGCAAAACTAACGAAGAAACAGTGTTTCAAGCGACCGGTCCTCATACTGGGATGTTCGAACATAAAAAACTTTAAATCGATTTTTTCGCAAACGTCATTTGCGAACATCATAACTCAAATTCTTCATGACCGATCCTTTGAAAATTTTAAACACTATTTCTACACATAAATCAACAGGTAATCAGAGGGAGTTTTTATAATTTTTTCCCCTTTTATAAAAACAAATTCACCATAATTTTTAAGCGAAAATCGCGTTTTTTACTTCCAAACGCTGCCAAACATAAAAAAAAATCGAAAAAACCTCCCCCTGACTATTTAGTGAAACATATCACCTGTTAAACGCATTACGATTTTTTGGTATAATTCAAGAATACCTTGAATTAGTTGCCTTCTTAAAAACTTACTTGATCTAAAGCTCACAATTTAATTCATGTAATAATTTCATAGATCATAAAACTAATTAACCGACAAATCTCTTTTTTAATAAATTTCTTATGATATAACTTTCTTATGATACCCATAAAGCGGAGTTTTGTTGAAAAATTAAAAAATAGCCAGATTTCTATTTCCATTTTTTCCAACTTTGAAGACCTGCAATTTTAAGATTTGGATTTAGGAGGTCAAAGTTCATATAATCGGCAAAAAACAGAAAAATTAGAGTTTTCGCTATTCTTGAAATGTTCCGATTTTTTTTCAGATGATCCGGTAATGAGTTATGGAGTTCACCGAATAACAACTTTTTCGAGGCGTCTCCGGAGATTCGCTGTCACGGACTTATTTAATATTTTTTATTGAAAATTTTACCGAAAATACTTCAGCTGTTAAACTATAACGTGTATATAAAAATAAATAAACCAACATAATTCATGTCTCCAAAAAAAAAACATGCTTTTTGCACCTTTAAAACCTTACCTTGCCCTTAATATGCCTTTCAAACTTTACCTTGCCCTCAAATTAAAACTTTTCCAACCTATCATACATAATGTCGTTATAAAAATAGTTAAACCATTATAAACGGTTCATTGGCATGATATTTTACATATAAACTTAAATTCTTCGAAAATACTTGGAGTTTAAAATTTGGAAAAGTTGGGAGAAACCTCGTATACCATAAAGTGACATCATGTCAAAACAACAAAAACTCCGCGAATATAAGGGGAAAAACTCCACCGTGGGAGTATTTTAACTTTACCTACATTTGCGGTCAAAATAATAGCAGTGCTTTCATATTCAGACATGTCTGGATAAATAATACTAGTCTACGAATTTCGGATCTGGTAAGCACATTACCATTCCTATATTATTTTCAGCACTGGTTTCAAATCTGTACTCAGTTTTCTTTTATATTGTAAAATGTTCAAGATACAGGGTATTTTACTCTTTTGGCAAGTTTTTAGTATTATTGATCTAGAATCTAAACTACTAATCATAAAATAAAAAAATTATATTTTCTATTTTAGAAAAATTATCAATTTTTCCATCAATATATCAACCACCTTCGTGTCATATGATGTAGCGGAGCTAAAATTTTCAGATTATTCAACGAAATATCAACAAATTTTGTATCTTTTATTTTAGCGGAGCTGTTAGCATCCAAAGTTAGAGTTTAGAGAAAAACTGTGATTAAGTGTATTTTTACATGAAAAACAGACATTTTAAATTTGGACGATTACAGCTCCGCTAAAAAACAGATCCAAAATTTGCTGATATTTCGTTTGTTAATCTCAACATTTTATTGATCGAGAAGTTGATATTGTTTCTAAAATACAAAATATTATTTTTTATTTTATGGTGAGTAGTTTAGATTCTAGATCAATAATACTAAACACGTGTCAAAAACGTAAAACACCCTGTATCTGGAAATTTTTACAATATAGAAGGAAACTGAGTATGGATTTCGGAGCAGCTTTGAAAGTACATGTAGGAGCGATAATGGGTTAACCGGACCCGAAATTAGTAGACAAGTATTGTTTATACAAACATGTGTGAATAAAATAGTACTGCTATTATTTTGACCACAGCTGTACATACTTCCTTACTAGTTTCTTTATAAATCATATATTGCTCGCCTTAATGCATGTCTCAATGCTTTCTTTAGAACCTTAACCCTAGAATGGTAAACATCGCCTGTGAGGCGAATCAATTTTTGCGATACCCTGATGTTACCAGGAAACATTCCATGGAATGTAGGAAGCATTCCCCTTTGTTGCACACTCCATTGCTTTTTTTACATAACATGTCATTAGATGGAAACATTCCTCCCCGCTGTGTTAAAAAGTCATGTGGAAACATTCCTCTCCGCTGTCCTCAAAAGTGAATTGGAAGCAGTCCTCTTCCCTGTTTTAAGAATTATTGTGGAAACATTCCTCTCCCTTGTTATGAAAATGGATTCGGCCAGGATTCGAACCCGGGACCCCTGAGCGACAGTCGAGCTCGCTACCACTAGACTATCGAATTCTAGCAATAAGCGGCTAGAAAACAATAATATTAATATTTTCTATTGTCATTGCTTGACAATAAATAAAAGTTTCCAAATGCATTCTTAAAGAAGCGGTGTGGAAACAATATAAATACAAAACTATCCTTAAGTTTCCAAAAGATACGGGTTGGAAACAATATAAATACAAAACTACCCTTAAGCTTTCAAAAGATACGGTGGGGAATGTTTCTTTATCACTTTTAGATGGAAGCCTTCCGATTTTTCCTGGAGGGTATTTCCCGATCGCATACTCCTATCAAAGCGTTGGCTCGTGCCAAAGAGCTTGTGCGCAGGCGTATTTTGTTCTGCTGCATTCCGTTGCTGATATATACTTAAGTGTGTCGCCTGTGAGGCGAAGTTTACTAATAAAGGTAATTGTTTTTGTTCATATTAGTTCATATTGTTTTATACTTGGTATATACTTGGTATACTTGGTTTTATACTTGGTACTTATAAAAAAGGTCAAAAGATCAAAATGCAATTTCTGCCCTTCAAAACTGAAGCATAACAGCGAAAAAAGTGCTTCCAAAAGATGCAAAAGAAAAAAGTCTTCAATTCCATCCCTTTCACTTTCATACCCAGAAGGCATTGTTTTAACATATGCGTGTCATTGGAAGGAATGCTTTCCTTAGAAGTCTTCTCTAGAAGTGCTTCCAGAATTTTTCAATGGAAGATTTCTATGAGCATTTCTATGAAAGGATTCTAATAGATGTTTTCCAGGAGAAATTTAAGAAGGCAACCATGAAAAGTGTTGGTTTTTGTGGTTATTGGTGTTGGAATGTGAATAAGAAGTGTTTCGGTTTTGTTGGATTTTTAAAAAAATTCTACGTAAAAAATTTCTTTTTCTAATTTTCACGGCATTTTGGTGTTGAAAGTAGCAAGTGATTGGGTTTTTGTTGGGTTTAAAAAATCCCACGGAAAATATCTAAAACATATGTAAATTATTATATATAAATTTTTTACTTGAATTGCATTTAAAAGCTATGGAAGACATTCACAATAGTAGTTGACGATAGTACCTCTTCAAAGAACTTCTTGATAAGGCTAAGAAAAAGCATAATTGGAACTATAGAATGTCTTCTGGAAGCAGTGTCCCTAAGAATGCATGTCACATTTGTATCAAAAATTTAAAAAAGTAGTTGGAAAAACCACAGTCTTTACGTTTTTTAAGTTATAAGCTTTATATTATTTTTTAATATGTTAATTAGAACAAAAGTCTATATGTACAAAAGTTTTTTTATATCGAACTGATTTTTATCAATTTTTTGATTTTCTCGTTAACGATCTCTCCATACCATTGATTAAAATATGTGATCACAAATATGCGTATAATATGATTAAAATATTTAAAAATTAATTTTTTTGTCTATTTTTGTTACCAAACATATTTTAAATATTTTTTTTGTTTTAATAACTTTTTTTTAATGGTGAAATAAGTGTTTTTTCATAAAAGTCGCCTTAAAGGCGAAGTTAACCATTGAAGAGTTAAAAAATATGTTTACCATTCTAGGGTTAAATATTTTTAATAAGGTGCGTTTCATATAATAAAAACCTTCGAAGATTTGTTGATATCCCCTAAAGGACTGGCTGTAGGGTATCATAAAGTTCTACTCAAATGAACACTTAATTGAGAGAGAACTATTCCCCTCAACTCTTGACTTCATATTTTACTAACGAACATTTCAGAGCAAAAACTCTATATAGTATTCGACCTGTTTCATAACTATAAAACCACTTCAAATTTTGTCATATAATGCATGAACCATAGAGTAGAAAGTGCTTTTTTGTGTTTGAAAGTGGAAAAAAATAATTGTTTAAAATACAACGCACAGTGCTTTGCGTAGTGGAAATAAATCAGAAAATTTTTCGTTTTCGAATAGTAGAAATTTGGTATCATTCGACAGGTAATATTTTAATTAAGATAAATACTAAAGAAGAAAAAAATGCAAAATTTTGTTTTTTGAGTTTTTGAAAAATACTGAAAAATAGAATTTTGTTGAATTTTCAAACTTTAAAAAAAAACTACCAAAACCAGAAAATTTCGCAAATTTTGGAAAGCATGTACTAAAATGTGGATGCTTGCATATGCCGGTTTATTTTTTATTCTTAAGATTAGAGCTTTGACAGGTCGTCAAGCTCAGAAAAGAAAATGACCCTAGATATATATGCCTTCTTTTAGCAAGTTCGGAACAGGAACATAGAAAGTGTGATAGGGTTTCTTCCTGGTCTTCCCAAGGAGAGAAGGGCTCTCGATCGCTTTGGGCTTAGAGTATGCCAAAAAAGCCTTATTGTTCTGCATGTTGAGAGTTCAGTTCATCTTGAGTTGGCTTTAGATGTGGTGTACTCATTAAGAAGCATTTTGACAGTTACCATCGGGATGCTCGGTGAGTTCCGAACCATTGAAGTCACCGATGTACCTTTCCTAGCAAGCTCGTCTACTTTTCCAGTTCCCCGTCTGCCCTTATTCCCAGGTACCCATATTAAGCTGATGTCAAAAAACATTGACATTTCGCCTAATGCAGCATAGCATTATTTAGCTACTTTATGGATACTTGCTCCATCGATTTGATAGCTGCTTGGCTGTTCGAGAAAATGTATATTTCTTGTTTAGAGATGACATTCTCTGGGAGCCATGTTCCAACTTCCTTAATCGCCATCATTTCGGCTTGGTAAACACTACAGTGATCCGGCAGCCTACGAACTAAGGATACCCCTAATTTTTTCGAGTAGACCCTATACCCAACTTTGTCATTTAATTTTGACCCATCTGTATAGAATTGTAGACACCCTGGTTTCCACGGCGCACCTTTATTCCAATATGTTCTGGGTGGAATAAGCGTGCCGTAATTTCCATCAAAGGAAAGCATTGGTTTACAATAATCAATCCTTGGTGGAATGAAGTTGAATTTGTAGAGTATGGATGCGTGTCCTTAGCCCAGGTTTTTCCATACTCCAGCTTCCTTTAATCTGACCGCCGAACAAGCTGCATGTTGCCTAGCATTCAAGTCGAGCGGTAGAAGGCGAAGTAAGGTCTCTTAAGTCGCAGTCGACGTAGTTCTCAGAGCACCGCTGATGCAAATAGATGCCATTCTTTGGACTTTTTGAAGCTGGTTTAAATATGTGACCTTGTCCAAGGCTGGCCACCATATCGTTGCTCCATATAGAAGTATAGGTCTGTTGACCCCTGTATACAGCCAGTGAACGATATTGGAGGAATACCCCCATCTTGTCGCTGTAGCTTTTTTACAAGTGTACAGCGCAACTGTCGCTTTCCTCGTACGCTCAGAAGTATTAAGTTTCCAGCTAAACTTCCTATCAAGAATGAGTCCTAGATATTTTGCATTTCTGATAAGGATAATGCAGATCCATTTGGCATGATTGGTGTGCGAATTCTATGTTTCCTTGTGAAAAGGACCAGTTCTGTTTTGGTCGGCTTTACTTCAAGACCACGGGTTCGGCCCAATCGCAACCATAACATTGTTCTTAGTTTTTTAAATAATTCGGAGTTAAAACAAGCATTGTTGATGAAAAAAAAAATGTAATGTCCAAGCTAAGGATGCAAGACTACTTTTTGATCAAAAACATATAACAATGAATTGGAACAATATGCATCTTCAACATCAAAATTACCGAATCGAAATTTCGCAAACCAGTATTCGCACTGGCGTTCTATCAATACATCTTCTTCATACTGATCAGAAAAGTCTTCCTGCTTGAATATGCCAAAAACGCTTTTCACTTTGCATATTGAATAGGGCAAACAAATGTTGACTGTGAAAAAATACAATTAGACCTTTGTTGGGAAAAACGAAATAACTATTCAAGCAACCCAATATATATATTGTTGAAAATTTGTTTCATAAAAACTAAAATAAGTTACATTTTTAAAGTGAGATTAAAAGTAAAGTTATTCAAAATGTTTGTTTTTGTTCAAACGAAAAGTTTTTGTTTAGGAGCTGAATTAAATAAATTTTTTATAAAAATTGGTTTGATTTATGACAAAAAATTTAGGTTTAAAATTTTTTTGCTTCGAAAATATTATTTATTTTTTTAACGAAAGAAATTTCGTTTAAAAATTTTTGTTTATTCATAACACGATTTGATGTTCTTGAAAACCGTGAGCAACATCTCTATTTTAGTTTTTATTTTCAGAAAGTTTTTTCTTTTTTTGGTGAGAATTTTTTTGAACAATTTTCTTGGTTTTCTTTTTTGGAACGATATTTAAGTTTTGAACAAAACATTTTTGTACTACATATGTACTACATATGTAAAATATGTATTTATACTCTAGATGAATTCCCCTGTATGATTAAAGTTGTCTTGTGTAACGCTTTATGCATTTGGTTTTTTACTCATGAATTTTTAATTAGTACCCACTTAACTTTAAAGGGATTTTGTCCTTGTCCGAATACCACCTGTGAGGCAAGCTCGATGTTCTAATTTGTACCGCTTCTACCATGTTTGCACGTTTCAAATACATCGCTGCTAACCACGGTTGGTATTGCATATGAAACAGCAGCAGAAGCATATCGACTGCATCATCCGCAATAGCAGCCGTTATTAAAATCGCAATTCCCCGGGGAAGATTTTCCATCAATTCAAAACGTCGAACAAACGAACACGTATTGCGTAGAAATGCGCTCGCGTCAAAATTTCATCAAAGTCGTCCAATCTAAACGAACGAACGAACGAACAAACGAATGAACAAACTCATGCTCGCAATTGTAAAACGGCCAACACATTAAAAAGATCCAAAGCAAAAACGCAAGTACAAGAAGTCCCTAACAGATGGGGGGACCGATGGAGCAACAGACGGACAGTAAAAGCTGTTCATGATTTTAGTACCGAAGGCGTCAGTGGATAATTACGCTGATGAGAGCACGCGAAGCTTGCGAGTGCGAGAGTAAAAGCTAGTTCAAATGTTCATTTGTTCGTAAATTCGTTAGTACATAGTGGCTAACACGTACCACGAAATTGTCTGTTTGTTCGTATGTTTGTCTGTCTTTTTG
Organism: Dichetophora obliterata; assembly: GCA_963920525.1. NCBI lineage: Eukaryota > Metazoa > Arthropoda > Insecta > Diptera > Sciomyzidae > Dichetophora > Dichetophora obliterata. Next base: position 259,537,388 of record OY986437.1, read on the forward strand.
TCCCAAAATCATCAGTGCATCTTTGACTCATCACCATAAGCCGAAGCTCGAGCTGTAGCTAAATCATCAATAGTCGCGCATTTTGTTCTGAGAAAAGCAACCCAACCCAATCCATCACCACCATTCCCAAAAACACAGAGAGCCAGTGTCATACATATGCATTCAGTTTATATCCTTGTTCCTCGGAATCTGGGGAATTCTTCATCGAAAATTTGAATACGAATATTTGTGAAATTCACGTGTTCGTTCGTCCTGGTCGTCGTCAACATTTGGTTGCTTGGATGATGACGATGATGAGCAACCACCATATTCGTTGGGACATCAAGAAAATTTGGAGCATGTTGCGCATTGCACTCGCTCGAAACCACGATGATGTCGGTATTGGAATGCTGATGATTATTCAACACGTCCTTCTGGGATGCACGCTACGCTGTTTGTCTTATTTGCAAAATTTGACGCTTTTGCATGGAAACTGTATGCATGTAGTTCAACGAGGTCGTTTTTGGGTGGCATATTTTCAAGTTTCATTCTTTTTAAGCTCGTATTGCTTCCGTTATAGTTTCTACTACGAACGCATCAACGTCCACTTCATCATCATCATCATCATCGAACACTATTCCATGTTAATGAGTGGCATGCTTTGATGAAGGCTGCTCCTGCAACTCGTATATGAATGGATTCCTTTGATGTTGTCCCACTTGCAATTAGCGGAGTTTTTGATGAAGCGTCAATAATTGTCCCTTTAAGTAGCTGCCTTTTAAGTGCCCACCACAATCAAAGTCAACAAGTTTCCCTTTCTTTCTCTCTCTCTCTCTCTCTTTCTCTTTCTCTCGAGCCCTCAAAATATGCTTCACAAAAAAGAGCATTTTTAATGCAAGGTCTGCTGCAAGCAACGACCTACATTAACACAAATGCTCTTCCCAAAACAACAACTCAAGTTTCGGACTTCCTCTGTTAAAGGTTTTGTTTTTATTTTTAGAATTTGCTGCATTTTGATTTTGTGAGTATATATTTTGTTTTTGTGATGAGCTCTTTTTATTTATTTAAACACAAGCCTAACACATACCACCACCCACTCCTTCACCAACCTCACTCACTCCATTGCCCACTGGTGAAATAGCGCTCACATTACTTTGTCTTGTGTTATGGGAATGCGAAAAACTCGTTACTTTATGAAATTCCCATTCATTGTCCCCGCTGTCGGACAACGCCATCCTATGGGACTGAATTCTGTGCGCTCTTAATTCCATTTGTTGCCTTGGCTACTAGGTCTCAAGAGAGTCACTCTCATTGCTTTGTTGCAGAAAAGTACACGTGAAAAAAAAAATCAGTAAATAAAAATGTTTAACTATTGCTTTACACTCAAAAGAGAAAAGCAATTCAAAAATTTTATTTTGTTTTCTAATAAAGGGTGGTTAAATTTTAAGGGCCGATGTTGAATGTGAACCACACCTAAACGTCAAGTTTATTTCCGCATTTCATTTGACATTTCTCAATTTCAGACTAATTCAATTTGAACCATTGAAAGATACACAATCGAGCAACGCGTAAAGGATATTCAGGTTTATTATGAAAATGGACGTACAAATCAAAATGCATAACGTGCACTTCGTGATTTTTTCGGTCAATTTAATCGTACAAATGTGCGTAAAATCGGAAAAATCGTGCAAAAATTAAAGCAAACCGGGTCTGTAGGAGATGTGAAAACACCGGTGCATGCTCGTACAGCTCGTACTGCAGAAAATATTGCTGCTGTTCGCGATAGTGTGACTGAAGAGCCGTCCACCTCAACTTGTCGTCGTGCCCAACAACAGCAACAGTGAATGATCAATTTTCGAAGAAAATAATTTTTTTCACCCCAGTGGATTCGTTAATAAGCAGAATTGCCGTAATGGGCGAATGATAATCCAAGAGTCGAAAAACCAATTTCCAAAATGAGGCCAGTCAGGCAGTTACTGTGAATGGTGTTCGCTATCGTGAGATGATAACGAACTTTTTATGGCCCGAATTGGAAGATATGGATGTGGACGATATGTGGTTTCAACAAAACGGTGCCACTTGCCACACAGCTAACGAAACAATGGTTCTTTTGTGCGACAAATTCAATGGCCGTGTTATCTCACGTGGTGGCTATGTCAATTGGCCGCCAAGATCATGTGATTTGACACCATTGGACATCTTTCTTTGGGGTTATTTGAAAGAAAAGGTGTACGTCGATAAGCCAGCAACAATTCAAGAGCTAAAGGATGAGATAATTTGGCACATTAACGGGATAGAACCTCAATTATGCCTCAGCGTCATCGAAAATTTGGACCATCGGATAGAGCTATGCCGCCGAGGTCGCGGCGGCCATTTATTTATTTATTTATTGGCCAAACAAGGCAATGCAATTTACTTATTCTAACTTATTCTAACAGGTCTATATTTTGTTCCATACCTAATTGAACCATACCAATATTATCATAATAAAAAGAAATGACAATAATTTCCTAAATAATTTGTGTTTTATTCAAAATCAACATCGGCCCTTAAAATCTAACCACCCTTTATATCAATATTTTTGGGAAATGTATGGAAATATATTTCTTGCAAAAATATTTAAAATTCCAACGGATCTAAGGTTATATAATAATCCTCTAGTGTTTTGTGGCCTTAATCTTTAAATTTTTCTCTTAATTTTCACTTATTTTGCCGTTTTGATTGTACTTTTAATCACAAGTTCATACTAAATTCTTAACAAGTGAAAACAAAAAATGTTTCCACTCATTTTATACTTTTTGCAAGACAATTTTTCGTTCTCATACTCACTACTCATTGTTAATTTTAAGGTGAATACATATATAAAAAAACTCAAAAATATGGAATCATCATGTGCCAAACCGAACTGTGCAACTGAAGACAGAAATACCGCTTAGACAATATGGCTATTCCAAAACTGTTCGAAAAAATTCATGCTCAAAACTAACATATATTCTTAATTCTATACTCAATGAACAGCAACATGGTTTCCATAAAGGTAGATCAACCATAACAAAACTTATGACTATGATCTCAGATGTTTTAAGTAAAATGGAGAGAGAACATCAAACAGAGGCAATTTACACCAACCTTAGCAAAGCTTTTGATCGTGTTGATCATCATGTCTTGGCTTCCAAATTTTAAAAGTTTGTTATCTCAGGATCTTTGCTCAATTGGTGGAAGTCGTGTCTCTACGACAGGTTGGGACAAGGCACAATGACAAGGACAAGGTACAAGGTGTGCTAAAATTTCAAGGTGCATTATCCAAACAGATTTTAAGGTCTAAGATTTAAAAGGTCTGTGACATCACCAAGCCCGAAAACAAACTTTCCCAGATATGTCACCAACCCGGACGGACTAAATTTTCTCCAGATCGGGATCTATACCCTCTGTATATATGTCAAAAGAATTTTAACTTCCGCAACTTCAACGCACATTTTTTTTTGTTTAATTGTACATTAAATTGTTAAAAAATCTTCAATACCTCATCCAGATTTTGGCCATGTTCGTGCTTTATCTAAGCCAACAAAATTACATTCAAGATAATTCAAGGCATTTTTACAGGGTATTCATTTATTTTCCATTGTCTTTTGGAAAATTTTTGGGGCCCAGTTTACGCCAAATAAAAATCTCTTATATTTAAATATTCCTTTTGACGAAATGAGAGCTTTTATATCTTGGCTACCTTAATCTTACTCCAGCTGGTGGTAAGCATTCTTAAGGTCCAGTCTTGAAAAGGATTTGGACCTCTATAATCTGGACATATATGCATCAAACGTCGGAAGTGGATCATTTTCACGCAAAACAGCTTTGTTTGCAGGACGCATGGGTATGCACAAACGTAAATCTCCATTTTCCTTAAATACTAGCACAACCAGCGATATCCAAGTGCTCGGTCCTACCACTGGCTCGATAATGTTTTGCTTTACAGCTTCTTCTAACTTGGCTTCAACTTTTGTTTCTAGTGCCAACGGTACGTGTCTTAAAGGCTGTTGAACTGTGCTTTAACAGATTTGTCAATAGTCAAAGAAACCTTTGTACCTTCTATTTTCGGAAATGCATGTGTAGACTCTACGTGGTTTACTCCAATCCACAGCTTTAATTTAATTGCAATATCCCTCCCCAAGAGCGATTGTCGTCCATTCTCAACTACATAGTACAAAAAATCATTTTAGAGGTGAAGTCTATATCCACAACAGTTTCGAAAACTACTTTAACCCTAAGCAAGTCGTTTACAGCGTACGCAGGAAATTTATTTTCTGACTCGTCTCTGATGTTCTGCATCGTAGCTTCTGGTTAACAAAACTTGGTCCAACCATCTTCGCTAAATAAATTAAATTGTGATCATGAATCAATTAGCATAGGTATCTTGAGTCCTCCAATGAAGCAATCGATCATCGCTTTTATAGTTGAAATCAAGTTATCTTCACTCATTATCTTGAAGCAGTCGAGCTCTGGTCAAGTTTTTTATTTACCCTCACTTTAAGCTTCATCTTTTCCTGAGACACAACGAATATTTACAGGACTTTGTTTTTTTTATACCTCTCACGAAGACTTCTTGTTTGTGTTTATTTGCTTATTTGTGTGTTTTCTCTTCGGACATTTTTGTTTGTCACTACAACAATTTTTAATCAAATGACTTAAAACGTTCTGAAAATATTTGTACGGTGTTATATATTTGAAAAATGTACAAAATTGGTTTTTGATCGTCGAAAAACTTTAATGGACTCTTAAACTGAAATTTCTTTTAGTTCAGCTAAGTCATAGGTCCAAGCAATTTGTTGCAAAAAACTTTCAATTGATGAAAAGATAATTTTTTTTAAACTTAAGAATAATTCCTATGTGAAAAAAATTCTAATTCCAATTTTTCTCGTAACAATGTATGTCTTAAAAAAGTTTTAATTGCTGTAATAATTAACTTCCTTAGTCCAATAAGAAAAAGAATAAAGTTGAGAAATTTCTAAGTCCTTATTTTTTTAAAAAATATTTAAAATTATAAAAATTAGTTATTTTACTTCAACAAAAAGTTAAAACAAATTAGTTATTTTACTTCAACAAAATTTTGAGAAGATAAAATAATTTTGGTAAAGACACCACCAAAGTCTTACAGAAATAAATTAGTAGTGACATTCAAAAACATTTCTCTGATAAAATTGCTCTCTAAAGTCTTTAGAGTCCCCGTGACCACTTTAAAAAATTGTAAGCTAAAAATTCGGTGACCACGTGAAGTGTAAACACTTTATTCTGGCATCATTTTTGTTTTCAGTGTATGGGGAGCTTTGAAGCTTTGGACTGAACCACATCATTGGAGATAAGTTAATATTGTAAGCTATTCCCAAGAGAGCTTATAAAAAATAGCAAGGAAATGAAGAGAGTTTGAGTGGCGCACCGGTGTTGTACAGCAGACATTTATATGCAATCCACTTTTAATATGACTTGAAACAGCTTGTTAGCCTCAGCTGCTTATAAAAATAAAAGAATCTCATCAAATTTAGAGACACAACATTAAAAATTAATAAGATTTTGTGCTTTAGTAAAGCAAATAAATTCACTTAGGTGTGTGTGTGTTTTTTTTTAAATAGATATAACGTGCATTAAGATATCTCGTTGTCAAAACTTAGCAATATCCATGTCAAAACTATGCCATATCTATGCATATCATCAGTAGCAATAGTAGTAGCAAAGCGCTTCCTGCTCCACTGCGTAGCAATGCTTTTCACAAAAGTATCCCTAAAAACAACAAACCCAATTTAAGTTGTACCTTTGCTGTGAGGTGGTGTTTGTAGGTAGATTTGCTTGTTTATGTGTTTGCCATGTGTGACAAGTATAAATATGATAACTCACTTTTGCTTCATTTTCAATACACTGTGGAATAATAATGGCAAAATGAGCAACTACAACGGCTGCTGTGGCTGCTGACTGCCAGCCTGCCTTCGTATCTGCCTGATGTTCTATGCTCTGCTACAGCAGCATGTCTCAAGATGTTCCCTTTAGAGCGCAGAGATGATATGAATATGTGTGTTTATGTTGTTCGAATTACATACAAACACATGAACAATACCAAAGTTTTTCAGCGCGTTGTTGAGTTCATTTATACACTCATACAAGCAGCATGGATGGCAATATGTAATTTTTATTCGCACCAATGTCGTTCCCCAAGGATCAACAGACAAGCACAGACACTCGCACAAGTACATCTATAAACATACACAAACACACGCACACTCAAGCATGTAGTCAAAAATATCATGTAATATTAAACTTAAAACCAATACCAAGCTGTGAAAAACTCAGCTTTTGAACAGTGGAACCGGTAACTTTTTGGGAGTTTCTAACTCAAAATTCATACTGTTCACGAAAGTAACGAAAGTCACCATTTTAGAAATGTAGTGCTATTTTATGTAGTTTTGGCAACCCTTTTCTATTTTTAACGATCTTGTAATATATTTACTATCTCAAGGCAAACTTTTTTTAAAGTAACGCTTTCTATCCATATTTTTGACAAGTTAAAAGAAAGCAAGGGCTTGTTAACAGTCCATAGGAAGACTTTTTAAAAACGCAAATATATTTTGAGAAGTATTCTGATAAAAAGTAAGTAGAATTCTTAAAATTTGCTTATGTGTATAATAAAATAAAGAAAGCTATCAATTATAGTAACTATTAGGATATTGGACATGGGAAAAGCAAAAAATCGCATTTAAAGGCGGCCAAGCGGAAAAAGGTAATAAAAATGCAATTTTCTACAGAGAAATTGTAAGAAAATATAACATATAACTTGGATTAATCAATAAATAAAAAAGGAGTAGAATTTGATAGCTCCAATATTGTTTGGACCAAGACGGTTTGCAACGTAAGGTATCTCCAGGCGCAGAGCGCATACCCAGTCGTTTATTAATCACTGGGCTATAAATACTGCTGTGGAGACCAATAAGGTCCTGAAACACGAACTCGGAGTTGACATCAATGACAAGACCATCCGCAGGAGCATATAAAAGATGGACTTTCTCCTAGAACAAAAGTGAAAAAGCCTCTTTCGATTGATAAGCAAGCATGAGCTGATTGGATGAAGGTAACATGCTCAGATGAAAACAAAATACACTTTGTTGGGTCATATGGTCGCATGTGGACTTGGGTTGATACAGGTCTCTACCTGTATTCATATACAATACCTAAATATTTCAAGAGCGAAATATTTGTTGAACATTGAAATTTGGAGATGGTGTATTGATGCTTTGAGCTTGTTATTGTAGCAATCAAGTAGGAGTATTGCGATAAATTAATGGTACAACGAGGACCACAGATTATATTAATATTTTGGGAAACTCGTATTCTCTTAGTTTGGATATATTTGAGGCAGAACAGGGGCAGGATGATGTCTTAATGCACGATAACGATCTGAAGCACATGGCTAAAACAACAAGAGGTGGTTCAATGAAAATGAGATTAAAATTCCAGATTGGCCTGAGCAGTCTTCTAAAGTGAGCCCACCGAACTTTGAGCTATCCTAAAAAGAAAAATATTCGTAGAAGAAATATTCGAAAGCATATGAATGAACTTTGGAAACGAGCCTTATAAATAGCATTGCAAAAAGCTATCGCTTATTCCTTGGAAAATCTTGGGGTAAAAATTCCAGATTGGCCTGAGCAGTCTTCTGAAGTAAGCCCACCGAAACTTGGGCCATCCTAAAAAGAAAAATACTCTAAGAAGAAATCCTCAAAAGCATATGAATAAACTTTGGAAACGAGCCTTAATAGCATTGCAAAAAACTGTCCCATATTCCTTAGAAAATCTTGTAAAAAATTTACCGAACAAAATACAAGCCCTAAAAAATCTCGAGGTGGTCATACGAAATACTAAATGCTAGAAAACATGAACTAAATTATAAATTATAAATTATAAATTATAAATTATAAATTATAAATTATAAATTATAAATTATAAATTATAAATTATAAATTATAAATTATAAATTATAAATTAGAAATTATAAATTATAAATTATAAATTATAAATTATAAATTATAAATTAGAAATTAGAAATTAGAAATTAGAAATTATAAATTATAAATTAGAAATTATAAATTATAAATTATAAATTATAAATTATAAATTAGAAATTATAAATTATAAATTATAAATTATAAATTATAAATTATAAATTATAAATTATAAATTATAAATTATAAATTATAAATTATAAATTATAAATTATAAATTATAAATTATAAATTATAAATTATAAATTATAAATTATAAATTATAAATTATAAATTATAAATTATAAATTATAAATTATAAATTATAAATTATAAATTATAAATTATAAATTATAAATTATAAATTATAAATTATAAATTATAAATTATAAATTATAAATTATAAATTATAAATTATAAATTATAAATTATAAATTATAAATTATAAATTATAAATTATAAATTATAAATTATAAATTATAAATTATAAATTATAAATTATAAATTATAAATTATAAATTATAAATTATAAATTATAAATTATAAATTATAAATTATAAATTATAAATTATAAATTATAAATTATAAATTATAAATTATAAATTATAAATTATAAATTATAAATTATAAATTATAAATTATAAATTATAAATTATAAATTATAAATTATAAATTATAAATTATAAATTATAAATTATAAATTATAAATTATAAATTATAAATTATAAATTATAAATTATAAATTATAAATTATAAATTATAAATTATAAATTATAAATTATAAATTATAAATTATAAATTATAAATTATAAATTATAAATTATAAATTATAAATTATAAATTATAAATTATAAATTATAAATTATAAATTATAAATTATAAATTATAAATTATAAATTATAAATTATAAATTATAAATTATAAATTATAAATTATAAATTATAAATTATAAATTATAAATTATAAATTATAAATTATAAATTATAAATTATAAATTATAAATTATAAATTATAAATTATAAATTATAAATTATAAATTATAAATTATAAATTATAAATTATAAATTATAAATTATAAATTATAAATTATAAATTATAAATTATAAATTATAAATTATAAATTATAAATTATAAATTATAAATTATAAATTATAAATTATAAATTATAAATTATAAATTATAAATTATAAATTATAAATTATAAATTATAAATTATAAATTATAAATTATAAATTATAAATTATAAATTATAAATTATAAATTATAAATTATAAATTATAAATTATAAATTATAAATTATAAATTATAAATTATAAATTATAAATTATAAATTATATAATTATTTGGAGTTAAAGTGCATATTTTTTAATACTTCTTCCTAATAAGGGCTCTAAACCCAAAAATTCCCTTGGGACTGGTCTGTATAAAAAGCTTTTTGTAAGGCTACCAAAAAATATTTCTAATAGCAAAAAATTGTTTTTTATAAGGTACAAATTAAATATTGTGAACACCAAAATGTTTAAAATGTATTAATGTATGCGCTTATGTTGAGATTTTCGATCGGAAAGTGGATGCAGAAACCGATTTTAACTGAAGTATGAGCCGCAAAAATTAGTTTATTGGAGGCATAGCCCTGTTTACGGCCTTACCGACGTGTTTTTTTTTTTAAATCAAAGAACCAAGGCATGCGCCTTATACAAACAAGGTTTTGTCTTTGACCTGAAAAAAAAGTGATAAATTATTTAGAGGAATTGATTGGAACCATACGTGAATTATTGATTAGGTGAAACAAGGACCTCTGGGTTGATAGTTTAGCGCGCTTTCCACTAGACTACAAAGGCCGGCCGACAATATGCAGTTTGGTTTTTTATGCAATATCCGCAATTGCCCAATTACTTGAAACGTACCTGGGCATCCTTTTTCAGAGCTTGACAAGCATCTATGATTTCGAAGGTGTCTAATTTGCATCCGAGCTTACTTTTCAAACCACTTGCTGAAGTTGTCCCTCTAGACTTTTTAATTTGAAGCCCTCTTTATAACTTGAAGCATTACGTGGGTTATAGCTAGCTCCTACAGATACTTGCGGTGATAATTCGTTTTTTTTTGCGTCTTGGAATTTTTTTCAATTTTAGCGTGGTAAAACAAAGATTTGCAACTCTGCGATGCCCAAGGTATTTAAAAAAAAATTAAAGTGGCCAGCGAAGGGTCCTCCATTTGGTGGATTATTCAGTCAACATTTTATCCATGGTGTCAACAACACCTATGTACTTGTTTTAATCCATAATGAGTCCATAATTATTTCAGGTTAAAAGCAAATTGAAAAAAAATAAGAACCATAAAAAAGTTTTTTTGCAGTTGAAAGTTGGACTGCTTTTGCTGATGTCTTTTTGGTGACATATGAACAAATGGTAGTGGGCGCATTCTGCAGAAAACCAAACTCTTTTGAGTGTAGATATTTTTAGCGACTTAGTTTGAACTCTTCCAGCAGGTATGGCATATTTTCCTTCATGGTACTAAAACCTTCTTTGTAAGTCATACAAAAAAACAGAGGAAATGAATCCATAGAATCAAGAACGAACTTAATTCCCCGGACATAATGTATGAAAATGCTTCGTAGCTCATACAAAATATGTGGCTCACTGGTGAGCCACGTGTCCAACGAAGGGTAAAGTAATTCACGTCTGAGTTTTAAGAATTTGAAAATTCATTAATAACGTTTACTGTGGCTACAAAGCTCAAAACATATATTAAGGAGATGTCACCGAGCCCGCAAACAGGTAGCTGCAAAAATATGGTACAAGGCCAAGCTAAACACATGATGGCTCACCGGTGAGCCAAGTGTCAACGCAAGGGTTAACTCGAACTAACGAGTAACGAGATTCTGGTGGTGTCAATAGCCACCTTTCAGTTAAACACTTGCTTTCTAGCGGAAACAAGAATCTCATTTCAATTCTATGGTGTACTTCGGCAGAGTCGTCGAACTCTATTGAATAGCGAAAAAGTAAGAGGCAACTAGAACAGACAGCAGAACTTGGAAGAGTTTAAGGCTTGATCTAAAAAATACCTACTGCTTCATCGTCGTATGATAAAATGGCCGATGAAAAAATAAATTCTTGCTATCTCAACAACGGAATTTGTTCGAACAGGCGTCAAATTACACGGTGTTACAAAAAATAAATTTTTTTCTGTCCTATGAACCAAATGCACATATTCTGAAAGAGGGGAAAAAATAAAAATACACGTGTATCGTCGATTTTCATGTACACGTCAGAATTTTTTTTTTTTAAGTTTGAAGTATAAAGCTCGTAGTGGCCTGTGTGAAAGCCTTTGGACCGACTTTTAACCCGTTTTTCAGTGATCTAATCGAGCTGATTTTTTGCAGGCAGACTCGTGGAAATGTCTGTAGCAATTTTTATTATTTTTGAAAAAAAATATATTTTTTTCACTTTTCTTAGCATAACTTGAAGGGACTCCAAATTTTTAAACTACTAAAGCGTTAGGAAAAAGAAGTGTTTTTTGACCCATCCTACTCGGTATAGTTGTAGTTAATCAATAGTAACCTTCTAACACTAAACAGTTTTTGACTTTTACAACACTTACAACTGGTCTAGGGGCCCTCAAACGCTACAACATGTCCATCCAACTTCCATCGGACATGTCCATCCGCCTTGATTTCTTGCACACGAACGATACTACATGCGTGATGACTTGACAGGTCGGATGGACATGTAGTATCGTTTGAGGGCCCCTTCTGACAGATGAAATAAGGAATTGCAATATTGTTTTAAGTTCTGTTGTGCGAAAACGTATTTCTATATATTTCATCTGAAAAAATGCAGTGTCCGACGCGAAATAACTTTTGTTACGTTTGTGGCTTATTCGCACCAAGTAATAAAAATTTCAAAAATATTACTAAAACAGTGGTGAATTCGTTTCAGAAAATATTTAAGACTGCTTATGTTCCTTACTTGTGGTATACTCCGGAAGTCGTGTGCGACTATTGCTACAGAAATTTGTGCAAGTTTACTGATGGAAGGTCAACAATAAAGTACGCTGTACCAACAATTTGGCTACCACGCACGGAGCACTGCAATGAATTGTGCTACTTTTGTGTAACTTTTGCTCAAACAAAAGGGTACCAATACATTCACCGCAACAAAATTCGCTACGCTAATGTAGAATCGGTAATTCCAGCAGTTCTATACTCACCAGAAGACCATGTAGCGGCTTCAGTGGAGATTTTTGATAATGTTCCCGAAATAAGCGATGCAGAATCAACAGTTGTACCAAACCTGCTATCAACTTTTCTTCCATCGAATGCGAGATGCGGGAGTCCACAAGTATCGGAAATTGTGGCAACACCCAGTGAAATTGGGACTTCAATGCCGCATTTTATAACGCAAGCCGACTTCAATGATCTCGTACGAGACGGAAATTTGTCGAGGAGAACAGCAGAACTCTTTGCATCACGCTTTAAGCAGTGGAATATAGTGGCGGCTGATTTTAAAATAACAGCCGCTCGTGATCGAGGTAGCACTATTCCATATGACCAATTTTTTAGATTGCACGAAGATCGGGAAAAAAACTTGGCTTATTGTTGTGACATTGATTCGTTGTTTGCAAAAATCGGTTACCCACATATTTCAGAAGAGTGGCGACTTTTCATCGATGCATCGGTCAACAGCCTTAAAGCCGTGCTGCTTCATATCGGCAACACACATCCATCTGTCCCGATTGCATATGCCACAAACCTCAAGGAAACATACGAAGGCATGGAATTAATATTACAGTTGATAAAGTACAAAGAGCATAATTGGAAAATATGCTGCGATCTGAAAGTGGTCGGCTTACTCATGGGTGCTTTTTGTGTACATGGGAAGGTCGAAAAAGAGATGAGCATTACACTGAATTTAAGTGAAAGCCGCGAACATGCTACAAAGTAGGCGTAGAAAGTATAGAGAATCTACCATTGGTGCAGCCGTCTCAAATCATTTTGCCTCCATTACACATTAAGCTCGGTCTCGTATCAAATTTTGTTAAAAAACTGGATCGTGATGGCGAGGCCATTGCAACTTTGCGCAACATTTTCCCGAAATTGAGCGGCGCAAAGATTCATGCAGGTATTTTTTTTAAGAAGTCATTCAGTAACTTTATGTTTTTTAATGATTTTTTTGATTTAAGGTGTTTTCAATGGTCCGCAGATAAAACAAATAATTGCAAGTTCTGAATTTTCATCAAAATTACATGCTATCGAACAACGTGCATGGAAAGGTACAGTTGCCGTTATTGAGCAGTTTCTTGGCAACAAACGAGCTGCCAATTATAAAAATATTGTCGCAGAAAGTATTTTGGCATATGGCGAAATGGGCATTTTAATGTCGCTAAAGATCCATTTTCTTCACAATCATTTAGATTTTTTCCCTGATGATTTAGGAACTTGTAGCGATGAGCATGGCGAAAATTTCCATCAGGACATTGCGGCTATTGAAAAGCGTTTTAAAGGAAAAGACATTACGCAAATGCTTGGCGAATACTGTTGGTCTATTTGTCGCGATACTGAAGCAAATGCTTACAACCGCTTACCGCTTAGAAAAAATTTTTAATGTAACAATTCTTTATTTTTATAAAACAAAAGTAATAAAAAAAAATTGTTTTTTTAACGAACTGAAACCTTAAAAAAACGATAACCATTAAAAAAAAATATATATACTTCAAACTTAAAAAAAAATTCTGACGTGTACATGAAAATCGCCGATACACGTGTATTTTTATTTTTTATCCCCTTTCCGAAAAAGTAAATTTGGTTGATAGGACAGAATGTGTGTAACACGGTGTTATATAAGACTGAAAAAAAGGGTTAGTCACAGCTTAATCACTCAAGACTACTACAGAGTGGAGTTTAGCATCTCTCAAAATAGTGCTGCCTAGTCTGCTGTGTGATTGACTCTATACAGAGTTGTTGTTGTTGTTGTTGTTGTTGTTGTTTTTATTGCCTTCTTCAAACTTACTTGATCTAAATACCTCACAATTAAAATCATGTACAAATAAAGAATTGCAAATTTTCAGCTCATATTTCAATATATTAATATTTTCTTTGATCTTTATTCAAATTTATCCACTGTAGCCGGATATTCGCACATGAACTTTGTTATGTATATCCTAAGTACACAACAACTACAACAAAAACAACATACTTTCGTTCGTTCCTGCACACAGGGAATAAACGAGTAGAAAGACAATTTTTGGGATCCCCAAACTTATCACAGCCTCATTTCCCATTAGAACATTATACAACACACCAGAGAGTGAGCCATATATTATACGCATACACTTTCATACACACAAATAAACACACACACACACACAAACCGTAAAACTTATATGATGGTGCTATTCCAGAATGGTGAAGTGGATAGTAAAGAGCATACCAGAAGTTAAGGCCAAACTGTCGCACACTCGTTTGCGACATCTTCATCTTCAGCTTCAAATGTGCTCTTTTGCTGGCTTAGAAGAGTTCTCTTTTGGTGCTTCGGTGCTACCACCAACCAATTCGGTTAACAACAAATAGACACACATCTTTATGTGTGCAGCAGGCAAACGAAATGCCACCCACTCTAGACTTGGCTGCCTCAATAGTCCATGTTTACTTCGCAGGCTACATTATGACAACAACAACAACAACAACAATAACAACGGTAGCATACACTATAGGTATATTGCTGCAGTTGTCCTCGTAACTGCTGCTACAGTTTACACAACAACAACAGTAGTGTTGTTGTTTTGTTGTTGATGATGATGTTGCTCGCTTGGATCGCATGGATTTCCCCAGGGATCTTCGCAGTACATGAAAATGACACAAAGAGTACCCATATGAGGGGTGGTAGATTTCTAGGTCGGTCGCTCGCTCGGTCGGTCGGATGGTCTGTTGGTCGGACGCACTGAATTGAATTTTATGTTGTTGTTTGGATCGGTTTTTTAGCGGGTAACAAACAAATAACATAGAGGTGCTTCCTGTCTCCTTGCCAACACTCAGCTCAATACGATACGATTCGATTTGATGGCTGGCTGCTATACACCCAAGTGCCATAATCATGGCACACAGGAATATTTTCGTGTAATGTATGAGTATGGGACAACAAGGACACATCAAACTTTATACGAGGCATTATGGTGCCGCAGTGCCAGAGAAACGAATCTCTGGCAGCCAATAGACTTGAGTGTTGCAAAAAATAGCAATGAAACAATTGAGATCCGGTTATGCGTAAAACCGATTTTCAATAGAGTTGTACACCAACTCATTACAAAGATTTAAATATGAAAAATAAAATTTGTGCCCAATTTGTGCCCAATTTGTGCCTAATTTGTGCTCTCATGTGCCGCTAAAAAATTTAAAAAAATTCATAGCTATTATTTTTATAAAATTATTATGGCAGCTATCCCTGAAACTGAAAGTTATATAAATTCAAAAAATGTGCTGTGATGTGCTCAATGTTGTGCTGCAATGTGCCGTAGAGAAAATAAAAAAATTATTCCAAACTCTAATATTAAGCTATAAAATAAAATAGACAAAGTTTTTGAATAATCGTTTAAATCATTTAAAGAATAACCCTTTAAAAAGAATAACTCAAAAAAAAACGAGAGTCAATTAAATAATAATACATAAGCTTTCGGTTAATCGAATTGCATGACTTGAATTTAAATGCTTGCCACAAAACGGACAGAGCAACACAAGAACTACAATCATGCCTGTGCAAGGACGTCATGTTGGATATAAGTTTGTGTGTGTGTGTGTGTGTGTGTGTAAGTATATTCATGTTTTGAGGATATGCTAGCCAATGACTAAAACCAAACAACTACAACAACGACAAGAAAACAACATACAAATGCGTAAGATAGGATTAAACCGGTTAAACCAAACTAAGCAGCCGCACTCTTTTACTCCACCACACGTGACTTAAACACGTACAAGAAGAGTGGGTACATCTATGGTACGAACATCGTACGAACAACATTGTTCAAGGCTTGAAAAAGTCTATTGGAAGAAATTTTGAAGTTTTCCTGGCTGAAAATTTATTAGGCAGTTGAGAATTATTAGCCGGACATGCAAAGAAAGTCCCAAGTGTTTGGTAAAGAAACTTGGACGACAACGACCAGAGCTCTCTACAAAGTAAGCCAGACAATAAAATATGCAAATTGAAGTCAACTTACCAATGATGTTGTTATTGTTGTTGTTGGTGTTGGTGATGCTCTTTGAGTCATTATTGGTGACATTGCTTGTGCTGTTGATGGTATTATTGGTGGCGGCTATAAGCGGATGTTGCTGTTGCTCGTTGTCTAGGCTGTGCTGCTGTTGCTGTTGCTGCTGTAGACATTCATCTTCTTCATCGTCGTCGAGTTCATCCAAGCTGTGCTCATTGTCATCGCTGAGTATTTCTTCTTTGGGGTCTAACAGATCTATTGGCTGCTGCTGTTGTTGCTGTTGCTCCTCACCAGTTTCGCCAACTTAACGAGAGAAACAATCATTAAGGAATATTTTTACATTTAAGAGCTTAAACCAACCCTCTAAATCTGGAGGCAGAAAAAGTAAAATTTTAGACAACGGTTCATAGTTTTTATACATATATTAAAAATAGATCTAAATGTTGAAATCCATAATTAAGGTACTCAATAAAGAAGCCTATAAGCGACTGAAGGTCAAAATGAATTTGACGTTCCTCGTTGTTCGTTCTATGGAAAGAAAATAACACTAGACAACAACAAATTTTTGTTTCGATAGCTACTTAAAATTTCTGATGTGTTATTATACTCCTAAAATAAAAATTAAAAAATTTTAATTTCTATGGAAAAGTTTATTTAGGATGAAATTTGTAAACTCTTTTAGGGTTAAAAAATATGGGTTAATGATAAAAAAATTAATCATTAAAAATTTGAATAAGTAATTTCTTTTACAGAATTGTTTTTCTACCTTAAGCTGCCCTGCCGCTTTACTAAATAAGGAGTAACAAATGAATTATCGGGTTTAAAAGTCAAAAAAATGTCCTTAAATGTCACTGTCTTTATGTATTTAGATATAGAAATTGGTATTTATCGCGATTATAAGCAAAAATTTTATTTCAAGTAAACAGTGACAGTTTTTTTTGCGAAAAGGGAACCTTCAAAAGATCCCACCTTTTTAATGAGTACAGTAAGGATCGGTGGAGTGTTCATACTTGTAAAGGTATAACCTGAAGCAACCATATCCGCTTAGTTCGTGGCTTGTGCCATACCACTCGGTTAAGTTAGGAATGAGCTGGTGCGTCCACCGACCCTACATTGAACTATCTTAGTGGTCTTGCCATTTTAGCAATCTCCTCTCTCTAGCGAGTTTTTTAATTAGCCGTTGTGCTTTCGTTACTAGCTGCGAGTAGCGTTTTTTCCACGAGAAGGTCAACGGGGATCGCGCTGGTTAGAACCAGTACTGCATCATCGTTTTAAAGCCGCAGCAGACTCTGACAGCACCAAATTTGAAGACGGGCTCTACTCTGTGTCAGACTTCGTTTGTATCGCTGTGGACCATACGGTCGAACCTCACTACATTGAGGAGCAATGTTCGTCGTGATTTTTTGGGGCCTGTACTCGGTATTGCTCTAGATAGCGCCATATATGCTTCGGCTGCTTTCCTGTGTGCATACTGCAGATGTTGCTTAAATCGACAGTCTGGAGTCGATCATCACACCAAAATATTTACGAGGCCCGTTTGATAGTTCCATGAAAAATGAAACAAGGAATGATTTTTATGGCAAACCAGTTTTATTTCTCAATATAGTCTCCTTTTAGCTCGATACACTTCGTCCAACTTGCCCTCAATTTTTTGATCCCATCCAAAAAATACGTTTTCGGAAGGTCCTCAAAATAGGCCTCTGTTTCGGTGATGAGCTCCTCTCTGGTGGTGAATCTCTTTCCGTCGAGCCATTTCTTCAGGTTTGGAAACAGAAAATAGTCGGAGGGTGCCAAATCTAGACAATTTGCTGGATGAGGAAGCAATTCGAACTTGAAATCATGGAATTTTGCCATGGGAGCTGAGCACATTTTCAAAGCGTCGTTGAAACGGTTCAATTCGGCTGCATAGTCTTCGCCATTGATCGTTCTTTTCAGTGGAAGGTAACACAGTGTGTAAATTTTTAAGTCATGGCAAAATAACCACGGCCAGGTGATCATGATGAAACCAGTTGCTATGCAAGCGTAAATTACACATGTGGTCTAAATCGATATGCTGAGAGGAACAAAAGTTATAAAGCAACTGTAACAGCCACTCTACCAGTACTTGCACCTGAAAATTTTGTATCACCAAGGCCGCCAACTCCAGATCGTAGTTCAGAATGTACAGGAAGTCCAGGACCATCAACATTATAAAAATAATATGAATATTTTTTTTATAATTTTTGTAATAGATAGCATAGTGTTGTAGTACAATCCCTGCTGAGACTACTAATCCCTACAACACTGAATCATTATTACTAAATATCTTTGCTACTACTCTTTGTTACAACCCTAACTCTAAATGTCAACCCATACCACCCAAGAACTAAGATTAATAAAATCAGTAATAGTATAACAATGAAACCTGCAACATGCCTTTTCAATTACGGGAGAAGGCTTTATAGTATCTCAATGTTGAAGTAAAGAAAAAACAAATGAAATTAAAAAATTTTCGGGAAATTTTTCACTTTTGCGGCTACCTAAGCGCTACCTAAACGGTGTTAAGAATCATTCCTAACACAATTGTTTATTGAGATCTTAGGTTCATTTTTGTAGTTGATTATTTCCTTGAATTTTGAACGGTTTGCTATCTATGGACCGGAACAGGGGAAAAAAGGTTAAAAAAAAATTGAATATTTTTAAGTTTTTTGCGATTTTGACCTTGAAGATGAAGTTTATGACAAGAACTACAACTTTGCCTCAGAGAGTAAATCAAAATTCCGAACGGTTTGCGAGATATGAGCTTGAGAAAATGATAATTTTTTTGCAAAAATGACAGAGAGGCCCCACATCTTTGGGGGACCATAAAAAAACCTGGAGGACTTTGGGCAAAACTGCGAGACAGGGGTCTTTTTTTTGGTCTTTTATCACGTAGTGGTGTCCGTATGTGGTTATTTTTTTTTGTGTTACATAACGATTATAATCGATGTAGATTATACCGCGTTTATCTCAAAATACTGGCGCCATAACCTTTCCGGCCGATAGCACCGTCTTCGCCTTCTTCGGAGCACGTTTGGTCAGTGAAGTCCACTGTTTCGACTGCTTCTTTTTTCTCTGGAGTGTAGTGATGGTTCCAATTTTCGTCTACGATTACTAATCGATGGAAAAAATGCTTCTTATCTTTGTTCAACATCGCCAAACACGCCTTTGAATCATTCAGACGATCGCATTTATAGTCGAGAGTGAGCAAACGCGGCACCCATTTTGCGGATAATTTTTTCATATCCAAATCATTTCACAAAATGTTCCACACCTTTTCGTATGAGATGCCTACGACCTCAAGAATCTCGCGCATTTAACTCTGCGATCGACCAACATGATGTCGTTAATTGTAGTGACCATTTCTGGTGTGGTGACCTCAATAGGGCGTCCAGAAAGTTCGGTGTCACTTGTGCTTGTTCGACCGTTTCGGAATTCAGTAAACCACTTGTGAATCATTCCAATCGATAGTGCACAGTCCCCATAGGTTAGGTGAGGCTAGGTAAATAGGGTCGTGCACCGTTACCGGCTTTCGTTATAGGCTCCCGCGGGGGCCTATAGGTCCATTGCGAGTCCCTTTTTTATTGTTTTTGTGGTACCATGTTAACCATTATATCGATTATTCCTCAAATCAGCCTGTGCTTTTAATGAACCTCCAGATGTCTAGCAGTGGTGTGTTCGCTAAATCTTCCAGGTCTTTGAAAAATCTGTTCCCCATATATCGGAGTCGATGATTCAGATGTCTGGGGCTGTAATGTTCATTTTATTGGCCATTACCCCAATGGGGGAATGATTTGTTAGAACTCCAACAAAAATCCGGATTTCTCATTTGGCCAAAAGCAGAAGGCTTTCGGTTCTCTTTTCATTTAGATCCGGCCAGAGCCTTCGAGATATGTTGCAGTCACCTCTGGAGCCCTAGTTAGTGTGAGCATTATCTCTGGCTTTAAGGTCTATGCTCTTTTTGATGATGCCTATTGGAATGTACACATCTGTATTAGCTCCGTTTGTGCTTACGGTTACTCCACTGCTAGCCAGTTCATCCACTGCGTCGTTCCCTTCGATATTGCTATGTCCGGAAACACAGCAGAGGGCGACATTGTAAGTATTGCAGATACTGCCCAGTGCCAGTTTACAGTTCTGTAGCGTTCAAGCCTACGTCTTTTTACTATTCAGTGCTTTGATGGCCGCTTGGCTATCCACAAAAATTACTTCCCTTGTGGGGGTAAGATTTTTCCTATGAATGGCCCGTGCAGCTTTTTCAATAGCATATATTTCTGCCTGAAAAACGCTACAGTAGTCGGGAAGTTTGTAGGACTCTTTGATTTTTAGTGTTCCACAGTTTACACCTGATCCAGTTCCGTTTTCCATTTTGGAAGCGTCAGTATATAATTGGAGATTGCCTTTGAATTCTACGGCCGTTTCTTCCCATTCTTGTCTGCTGGGGATGGATGTGGTGTATTCTGTGCCGAATCTCAAACTGGGTATGACATAGTCGGGTAGAGTCCCTATAGTATTTATTAAGCCTTTCCTTGGTTTGACTGATGGTTTTATTGCGCAAAAAATAATGCTTGATGAGCACATAAAATTCCCTTTTTTTCAATTTTGGCCAAAATTCACAAGATCGTCGTCTGTCAATGGCTACCAAACACAAACTAAGCGTCGAAGTTAGCTGAAATTTTGACAGTAGTATATTAACAGATGGTAGTTGACAGGATCAGTGCTGTATTTAAAGTTACTACGCGGGAAATTAAAAATTCACTAACTTCTCAAATTGCCCTCGTACTAGGTTAGGTTAGGAAATAGCTGATACGTCCATTGAACTATCCTAGTGATCTTGCCATTTTATATTCTTGAGCGAACTAGGAAAGCCAATGTTACTTTATACGCCTGTAAGAAAGCTATAGGTAAAACGTGGGGGTTTGCCCCGATTATTGCACGTTGGATTTACACAGGCTAAACTGGGTTGGCGTGTATGTTTTTGCTGAAGTCTCGAAACTTGACAGCAAAGTTGGGGGAGGCGTCTTTTCAACGGATCTGAGCATCAGAACCTCATTGAGACTGCCAGATCATTGCAGTGTCTTCCAGGCTGAAATAATGGCTAGTAATAGAGCTGTGGAATGGCTGAGGTATAGTGAGATATGAACTGAAGATATCGACATTTTTACGGATAGCCAAGCAGCGATTAAATACCTTGCAGCTGTTTTCCTAACATCGCTTGTCTCTTAATGAGAAGGCCGATAAGTTCGACATTCATCTGGTCTGTGTACCAGGGCACAGGGACATTCCTGAAAATTGTAGAGCAGATGAGCTCGCTAGGGAAGGTAAAGCGGCAACGCTGCTGCCGGATATGAAAACATTAGGCATGCCACTTGCGACTTGCAAGCTGGCCCTAAGGCAACATGCCACAGAATTGGCTAATTTCAGGTGGAAGCATAGCCTCTAACACAGCTAGACAGATGTGGCCTAGATTTACTGAAAAGCGAACTATGAAGCTCACTCAAATGGCGAGGAAAGATCTCTCCATTCTGATAGGCATTGTAACAGGACACTGTCCTTAGAATGGGGGGGTTCATGCGAATGACTTCTGCAGAAGTTGCAGGGATGAGGAAGTGGAGGAGTCAGGATCGCATCTCCTCTCTTCATGCCCCGTTTTATTCCGTAGCAGACAGAAGCATCTAGGTAGCCTCTTTTTTATGATCTCAGGAATCTTAAGGAGGTAGACGTTAAGCGTCTACTGCTTTTTATTATTAGTTCAGGTGGTTTCACGACAGTGCTTAGGAGAGGGAGAGTAGATCTCCTGTGGTATCACAACGGACCAAATACCTGGTTTATGTGGACCTAACCTAGCGTAACCAAAGGCCGCAGTGGACCCTGAGACCGCTAAGTTTGAAAACCGACTTTATTCTGTGCCGGTCTCTTGTGTTCAGCATTGCTCTAGATAGCGCCATATATGCTTCGGCTGCTTTTCTGTGCTCGTACTACAGATGTTGCTCAAATGACAGTCAGGAGTCGATCATCACACCGAGATATATAATGTAAGTCTTCACTTCAATTGCTGTTCCACCAATACTGATGCTGGTGGTCTCTAGCTTTTTTTTACTACTAATGAGTACCATATCAGTCTTATGTTCAGCGAGACTAAGTCCCGCTCTTAGCAGTCAATCGCAGATAGTAGTGATAGTTACACTGCTGAGGGCCTCAACGTCTTCACGATGTTCTTCTTCTGCTGTCGCCACAATTGCTAGGTCGTCCGCAAAGTCAATAATCTTAATGGCTGGTGGTACCTCAAGCCTGAAAACCCCATCGTACATGACGTTAAATAGCAAGGGGCCCAGGATTGACCCCTGTGGGAGTCCACCGGAGACATTGTACGTCTTTATGCCTTCTTCAGTGTCGTAGAGCAGGACTCTTTCACTGAAGTAGTAGTCTTCGTGAGGTATTGTGGTACTCCAAAGTTCCTGAGGGCTGTCATAATCTGGCGCCAGTTAGCTGAGTTGAAAGCGTTCCTTACGTCGAGTGTTTCCACCAAAAAGTACTGCTGTGCTCCCCTTCTCCTTCAATTGTCTTTTGCGTGGTGCTTGTAACTAGTTTAATAGCGTCAGTCATTGACTGGGTCTTTTGAAACCCAAACTTTCGGACGGAAAGTCCTCCTCCGGCATGGATCGCATTTTCAAGACGGCTGGACACCACTCGCTAGAAGACCTTGCCTATTGTACCGAGTAAGCAAATCAGCCTGTAGACTGAGAGGACATCCGTGGAGCCACCATCTTTCGGTATGAGCACTTACTTTTGGGTTTTCCACTGTGTTAAAGCATGCGTGTTAAAGATGGGCAAACGCATGAAGTTGGGACATAATGGCAATCTTCAATGCGTGGTCCGGTATACCATTAGGACCTGCCACCTTGTCGTTTGTTATGTTTTTTGCTATTTCCTCTATCTCCACTACGATTACAGTCAATATGCTCGTCGTATCCCTCGACTGGCTGGGTCGCTGACTGCTGTGGGAAGAGTTTTCTAACAATTAGCACCTGCGGATCCGTAGTGGTAGCCTGAACGACTTGAGCTTCTTTATATCCAATCCGTATGCGGTACCCCATGCGGTGGCCTCTGCCTCGTCACATAACTGTAGGAAGCATTGACGTTTGCTCGTGCGGATTGCTTTTTTGGGACCTTTTTGAGCATTCAGTAGGTTTCGCGGAGTTCGTTGACATTGTGTACTACAGTGGGCAATACTAAGTTGTTGCCCCTTTTTATCCCTTTTCGATAGATACCTCTTCGAATATTAAAAATAAAAATGTAACATTGAAGAAAATAATTCAATTAATACTGTTTCCAAAATAGTTTCATGAAAAATGTGATACAAAAATGTTTCAAAAGTGCTTTTAGCGAAACTATGTCTTTACTATTGATCCATACACAGTAGGGTGGGGCGATTTGAACATCAAAATGGGCGCATCGCATTTCTGATTCTTGGGATTGAACTAAGCAAAAAAGACCACTAGACCATACGTCTACGGTGAAAATCGAGCTCCCAGATTTTGACTTGCAGTTTTTTCTCAGACTTATGTAACGTTTTTTTTGGATATTTTTTGGACTTTTTTTTTGGACCATTGAGATTTTCGATCCAATACTAAGACAAAAATCTCAATGGTTTGGCTGTTGTAGGCCAAAAAATCAAAAAAAAAAAACGTGACAAAAGTCTGAGAAAAAACTGCAAGTCAAAATCTGGAATCTCGATTTTCACCGTAGACGTATGGTCTAGCGGACTTTTTTGCTCAGTACAATCCCAAGAATCAGAAACGCGAAGCGGCTATTAACACTTTCTTCCTTCCATACTAATCGCCCCACTCTAATACACAGTCCAAAATTTTGGACTCATTTTTTATGCAAATGTTGGAATCATGCATATTTTAATTATTTTTTTAATTATAATTTGATTATAATTTTAACTCCTCAATATATTAGAAGTTTTTTTAATAGAAAGTAGAATAATATTTAATAAATGTTGGAATACTCTAAGAATGAAGCCTTCGGTTTTTTCGATTCTTTTGTATGCTTGTCATTTTTTGATAAATGTGGTTTCATAGAACAGTTGTAAAGCTTTTTTAAAAATTTTTCTCGAAAATAGTAAAGCATTTATTAAGACTTAATCTCATGAGGGCGCAAAACTTACTGCATTATTCTGTATCACGAACATGCACACCAACGATGAGAAAGACACGAGAAGCAATATTTTCTTCCATACAAAATTGTATTGCTTCTCGAGTCTTTCTCATCGTTGGTGTGCATGTTCGTGCTACAGAATAATGCAGTTAATTTTAATATTTGACCCCGATTGAATTTTAATACGGTTTTCGATGTAGTCATATATATAATTAAGGATTTACTAGAATTTAGTCCATAATTTTCGATCAAATAAAAACCTTTACTTGAAAGTTAGAAACCTTAAAGTTATTAAAATTTCATTTCAAACCACTACAGATATTTTCAAGACTCATTAGCAAATGAAATTTTGTAAGAGGTTTAATGCCAAAAGTAGTGGAAGATCTACTGCGTTCATCACTTTTAACTGTCATAGCTTGCATTTTCTGATTTTGCACCTGTGAAAAGTCTATTTTTATGCAGACTTTGATTGCCTGGTTGTTGGCACCAATTCACCGGCTCATGCACTCACACACACACACACACAAACACTCAAAAACACACACCTCACTTCAGCTCATCTATCGAATATTTATGGTTTTGTCTTTAACTGCACCTTCGAGGTTATTATTTCATTATTTTTTGATGCGTTTTTATTTCATTGGATACACTTATGCACTGACACCAACACCAACACCAGCAACAACCAATATTCAGACACACACACACACACACTAACACCACTACCGACACCATTATAAACTTGCATTTGTTTAGAGGAGCGCTTAGTGGCCATTTGGGACACCGAAGCGGCTTCGCAACCATATTCAACAAACAGGTTCTTGTTAGATGGCTGATGTGTGTTTGTGTGTGGATGTGTGTGTGTGTGCTTTACGCCTGCACATCAAGTGCAGACTGTATGTTTTATAGTGTTTGTGTGTGAAAAATAATATATCGCTTGTGATACCTCTTTATTATTTCCTTTACAAAATAGACATTCGCACTATACATCCGCACCTTTTTGACCCCCGCCCACAGCGCCACAAGAACCAAAAACAAAAAAGTACCTATATAAATAAACTTGCCAGGCGCCAAACGCTTGCTTACCGCTTTAACTGTGAGCAGCAGCAGTGGCAGCATCCGTAGCCGCCAACCAAACAAGCAGCAAAAGAGCAGCAGCAACAGCAACATCAGCCAAGCATGGCCAACCAAACGAGTTATACTCGTTGCTGTTGTTGTTGTTGTGCCAGTGAGCGAGCGTACGCGCGCACATTCTGAAGAGCTGACTGAGTGCGAAATGCACCCGTGGGGGCTTTAAACAAAAATGAAAATCGCTAGCATACATATGGGCGCGCTTATAAAACCCACATTTTCCCAACGTTCGCAACACGTCTAAGTCTCCACACACACTCCCATGCACACACACACACACACACACACATACACACACACACATACACTCTCAGCTCTACCAGCACTCAAGCTAACCACCCAACATTTTTAACGACCATAACTACTTCACGTGCACGTAAGTATTTATTTTAAAATACGCGTACCAACACCATGACCTCCAGCCAAGCAACCATCAGCCACCTAACCACCACCCTATCCACTGCTTCCCACTCATTGTGGTGAATTTATATGTTTGTGTGCTGCTGGTTGTGTCCTTTTTATGGCACCAACCAGTTCCTGCGGGTTTCATTCCGGTTCGTTTTTGTTTTCTTTTTTTTCTGTCCATTTTGTTTGCTGTTGTTCATGCAATTCTATTGGCAGCCAAACATCCATCAGCCGCCATACAACAGTTTTGGTCAAAAAATATTCGGCCACTACCTGTAGTTTATGCCGACCAGTCCAGTTAAGTTGAATTCAGTTTAGTTTTGTGCAAAATTTGAGTGTGCTTCTTTTGGTGCTTAATAAAAGTTGCCACACCAACGACCAGACCAAACGGTACTACAACCTACATAAAACCATCGACCCTACTTTCAACTGCGGCAAAAAGGATAACGATGATTTCCGTTGATTCCTAGAGGTGTGATTCAAATGTGTCCTTAACAATATGTTTGCGCATTTCTTCCATTCTATGCGAGTGTCGGGAGTTCTCTTCAAGTGTGTGTTTCGTGTTTCTGCTGTTCCTTTTTTGCTTGTTTTTGCTTTTGTTTTTCATCCTCTGTTTTTGCTGCTAAAGAAATTTATGAAAAATTCAATTTAATTGCACGATTACACCTGAATTTTTGTCATGTTATTATTTTGGTTTCGCAGGACATTCCATTGCTTGATTGCCACTGCAATGTTGTGGGAATGTTGGTGGGTGGTTGATGTTGGTACCACATACGCCTTTCGTATTGATGTTAACACCAAACAACATCAACAACAACAACAACAACGAAAACTGTGGAGAAAATAAAGAAATACGTGCAAATAGAAATTATCCTTGTATGAGTGTCTGGGGAGTGCTTTAGCTTAATCTGCATATGTATAGCTCAGCTCGATCTTCTCGAGGAGAACGAAAAACCAATTTGTTCCAAAGCAAAAAAAAGCTTACTGCGAAATTTTGCACGAACGCGCTTGTTTGGTGGCTGCATGTTGAGCATGGAGAGCATTTATTTAAAATCGAACTAATTTTTATGGTTGCAGAATTAATTATAATACAAGGCGCAGAATGTATCGTAGACCTGATTTGTGGTGGTAACTGCCAAAAAAAAAACGGCGGTTTTTTCGATTGAAGTAATGGTCATTTTAGAAAGTCTATAGGTTTAGAAATATTTACATTTTAAGGGCTTCCCGGTGGAAGAAACCCGTTCCATTTTGTTTACCCCATTTCAAACCATTAGTCATTATTGCAGTTTATTTACATATTACCTTAAAGCATTTGTAAGAGTAGGTTTTCGGAAGTTTATTGCAACTTTTCCAGCTCTGTCCAAGGTCGATAGGACAAAGAGTATATTTATGCAAAGAGTATATTTATGCAAAAGAGGCAAAATAAATCTCTCAATATTTGAAGGTTTTATTAAAATGTTTTCCAAATTACTCAACTAATCCGTATAACCTACACTATTAAAAATGTTGCACTACTTTTTAATCCGAACTTTGGTTTAAAGGAATTTTTAATCTAAAAAGTACTACTTTTTAATCCCTACTTTAGTTTAATTTTGCTGTGTCTCGAATCCACGTTTTTAAACGGAACTTACTTGCATTCGTAATGATACAAAATAAACGAAACCTTGTTTACTACTGAGTTGGACGAGTGGATAAGGTGTTGAACCAGCACATCAGAGGACGTGTGTTCAAATCATGAAATGGTCAGAGTAAATTTTTTATTTTTTTTGGATTAGAAAATTTTAAACTTTTTCTTGAATTAAAAAGTAATATTTTTTTTGTGTTGTCCTACATGTAATCCAAAAAAGTTTAAAATTTAGTTCAACATTTTTGACCCTGTAGTTCATTTGTATATTTAATGCCGAAATTCCGCTTTATTAGGGACAAATTGCATAGATGATATCACATCCACACATTTTGTTGATATAGTATATATATTTTATGGTAAGGAAAAGATGAAGAATTGTAGAAGAATGTTTTTCTTTTAAAAAATTAAATTACCACAGATCAGTTACATTTTTTAAAATGAAATATTGCAAGCATCATGTTCTTCAGCAAGTGTTCTAAAATACACCAAAGAAAAGTTTTACGTCATCCGACTAATAGTTTAGTAGCTAACTCGGAACAAACACAATAAATGCAAGCAAAATTGGTTTTCTATATTATACTTGCACGAATGAAAGACTACGCTGAAAGCATTCGTCCCAATAATTCTCTCAATTGCTTTAAGTTCGCGTAGAAGATATCCGTCCCAATAACTTTCCCATTCAAAACTTCTCTGATCACTTCTCTCATTATACTCCTTATAATAAGGAGGAGTGCTAGGTAATCCTTTGTTTACCTTACCATCAGATAATAAGTAAAAATTAAGCTAGTCACATAACTAATATGATAGTTTTCTCAGTCTTGCTTTACCTATCTTTACCTTTAGGTAAGTGCGATAGAAAAATATAAAGAGAAACTATAGGTCGCAATATTCTTACGATTACGACGATCACCAACTGGCTGTAGGCAGTGGGCTTCATAAGAACACAAAAAACATAGACGATATACATAAAAATTCAATATTTGGTGCTAGCAAAAATAATGCTAAACACCAGAAGACTTACAGATTCATTCTCTTAAACGAAGTGTGTTCACTTCTGATAAACCTGCTAACAATGGGATATTCAGTAGTAAAAATAATGTTCTATCAATTAAAACTTAAGTCATTACATAGACAGATAAGGTTTGCACAATTGTGCACTTCCAATACTCGCTTTTTTAATCCCAAGCTCCACAATGCGAGAGTTGAGACGACTTCTACCAGTATCCGGGAAACGAAAGTTTCCCAAAATATTGTCAGTCTTATGTTGAGAAACTATTACAATTGATCAGTGATCAACGCTCGTGATCAATAAAGCACATACTCGGGAACTTTATGCTTACCCTTTTATTTACGAGCTGATTGACATGAGATCGTGAACAATATCATGACCATTTCCTTGTGAGACGATGATCAACAGCTTTTCATCTTTGTTCCCTAACCCACAAAATCATGCTAACCGGCAGCTCTACACAGTTTTTGCCTGACGAAATATTAAATGACTCTCACCTACATTTTTTTACATTTTATTATTGCAAAAAAAAGGTAGTTTTCACGATCCTGAGCTCTACTTAAGATTTTATAACAGAAACAAGTCCAACATTTGCGTCTGTTTGACCAAAAAATATAGGAAGTTACGAGGCATTGATTGACGGACATGTAAATAACTCATAAGTTGATTATGAACTAGTGGATTATGAACTAGTTTATTATGAACTAGTTGATGATGGATAAACATCAATTTGTTTAAGTAGTAACTGTGATAGTGTCTACCTTATAACTAAAGTTCTTGATAATCAACTTAGATGTTGCATATGTAAACTAACCGCAAATTTAACCCAGATGCTATAAATCGTCGGACATACCGTAGAATCAAAGCTATTTTTTAATGATAATTTTTTTTTGTATGATAAAAACTAATAAACTAAATAATTTTTAAATTAAATAACAACATAAAGTAAATTTAAACCACAAGTTAAGATTCATTCCTCTGCATTTTATAACATTTTTTATTATTTATTTCATTCCTTATTAAATTATTATTACGATTTTCTTTGGCATATTGTGATAATTTTCACCTATTCCAATGAAACCTTCTCGTGTTTAACATAAAAGTGATCTGTGAATATATTTACTTATGCTAAATCGTTTAATCTACCTGTTACAAATCAAGCATGAGATCAACATAATGTAAGTTTTCTGGATATCTTAAAAGTTAAAAATAGATTGAGTTTACGACCCAGTGGGCAAAAGCAAGGCTTCGAAGCGGTACTAGCAGGGCTCATATGGATTTTGTAGCCCTTCCGCACTCATATACAAAACCATTAACTTTTTATATGAAAAAAGGTTATTTTTTAGGCCTTCCTCTCTCGCGACTCCAAAGAGGGCCGCTTGAAGCGCTTTTTTGAGAATGCATGTTAAAAAACAAAAGCATTATACACATTAATTTAAAATTAAATTTGACTCTGACCATCTTCTGACCTGAACCCAAGCCCTTTCGCGTGCTGGTCTGACAAATTATCCGCTAGTCAGGGTTCGTAAAGCAATCAAAATGCGCTCCCGCTCAAGGTTCATTTATAAGGTTGTGGCACTTGAGAGAAATGCACTCTTTTTTCCGCCTCTGCTTAGACTGTCACTGTGCTTTTCTATGTTCTATGCATTAATTTTCTTTATTTATTTTCATCCATTCTGACAGTTCGACCGAGCTCGCTCCCAAGTGCCACAACCTTATAAATAAGCCTTGCTCCCGCTCTTCTGAGTTATCTTTGCTATGAGTTTATCTTTTTATAATATTCAGAGCGAATGCGGATGAAATACTCGCTCTTCTTTGAACTCCTCAACAGTGGTGCCAACTACACGTAAATTACGGATTTCTACGGATATTTAAGCCTTGCACAGATAGACGGAGATTAGCGGCAAAATAAGGTAAATCTACGGATTTTTTAGAATATCACACAGAATTTTCTTAGATTTAGTTTTTTTCACTAAATAGTATGTCGAAAATTTTGGAATGGTAAAAAAATGTACTTATCACTAAAAAGTATGCTTACATAATTTTTAAAAACTTTGCGCTTATCAACACTTGCAAATAATAAAAATGTTTTAAGGAACCTACTTTCAAAGTGAGCCAGTGGGCAGCCTCATTCGAGGCTAGTGTATACAGATTAACCCATTAATGCTCACCACCAGAACTCATTGAGTTTATTTTTAGAAATTTTCGGCATAAATTTTTAAATTTGTAGACGGATAACTTTAAAATTTAAAAAAACATTCAAAGCATTTGAATGTGGCGAAGTGTGTAAACGTACACTCTAAAAAGTTTTTGTTGAAATTTACTACAACAGTTGTAGGCAACAGGTTAGCTACTAAAACTGTAGTAAATTTACACACTCTAATTTCATTCAACATCTTGTTTCCATTGTTCTGTAGTGAAATTCAACAAACAGTGTTGAATTTTGCTTAAAATAGGAAGCAATGAAATTGATATTGCAGCGAAATTAAACATCAATTGTTTAATGTTACTTTCATCTGTGTAGTGCCAATACAAATCTACTACTTCGATTTCAGAAAAATTCAACAATTTATATTTAGTTTTACTATAATTGATGTAGTCAATCTAAACTTCTATTGTTATTCTAGTAAAAATTAAAAAAACAATTTGTCACTTTTGACGGTATGTGCAGAGATATGGTTTGATTTCTGTTTCATGTTTATTCTTCTTCAAATTGGCACTACAAAAAACGAAATGAAAAATAAACACTTAGGAATTGAAGAAATGAAACACAAGAAATTTTTTGATTATTTCAAAGAACTAAAATATTCAGATATTGCTGACAAAATATCACTAATAACACAGCATTCAATTAACTTTTACTAAAACCGAATTCTCATTACACTTTTGTAATCAAAAATCAGAGAACTTTAAAATGATCCTAACACTTTGTCAAGCTAACTCAACTGAGCATATGTTGAATATATTGTCGATGTTGAAAATTCAACTGTTTAATTTTAATTAAATTTATGTAGTAATCTATTACTTTGCAGCTGTTATTGCAACAAAATTCAACATTTATTGTTTAATTTTAGTAAGAATTGTGTAAATTGGTAAACACTCAAAAATTAATGCAAGATTTATAGTAAAATCAAACATCAGTTGGGATTTCAACAAAAAATTACTGTAATAATTTTAGTAAACTTACATATCTTTTTTAGAGTGTATAAGATCATAAACTTTTAAGTGGTCTGTAAGTTAAGAAATAAAAAAAAAAACTTAAAAAATTAGAAAAAAATTATAAATTGGAAAATTTTCAATTCGTAGCGCAGCCGTTCATCTCTAAGCTAATAAGTTTTTTTAATTATTTATTTGCTTTTTACTTAATGTAAAAAATAACTCACTTGAGTGGAATTTTTCACTTTTCTTTGAAATACTGCACTTGAAACTGGCGGGAAAAATAAACAAAAAGGCTTTAAAGGTCAATTTACGAATATTTTTTTGTAAAAAGCTTACTTTTATTTTTCTCACATTGTTGGAAGCAAAAGCTTTACAGTGGCTACGAATTTTTGAAAAAT
The DNA here is from genome assembly GCA_963920525.1 of Dichetophora obliterata. Classification (NCBI taxonomy): domain Eukaryota; kingdom Metazoa; phylum Arthropoda; class Insecta; order Diptera; family Sciomyzidae; genus Dichetophora; species Dichetophora obliterata. The sequence goes on from OY986437.1 coordinate 259,569,491, forward strand.
GCTTTCATCGCGTGTAACATATCATACGTAGTCATTAACCCATTAATGCTCACCAGAACCCGTTGAGTTTAGCTTTTGAAATTTTCAGCAAAAGTTTGTATTAATATAAGACGGAAAACTCTGAAGTTTAAAAAAAAATCTAAAGCATTTGGGTGCGGCAAAGCGCATGGTTATAAACGCATAAGGGGTCTGTAAGTAGAGAAATATAAAAAAAATCTAAAAAAATAAAAAAATTAAAAATTGGAAAATTGGGTTAATGGGTTAAAACAAACTTAAAGTGCCTGTGAAATGTATTTCAATATTATTGTATTGACAATGATTCCCGATTTAAAAAATCTAATGTTCCTTTAAAATGAATAAAAGTTATGTTTTTAAGTTTTAGTTACATTAAGATAAACATAACTAAATGTAAAAATTTTTAAAAAACTATTTCTTTTAGTTATGTTTTACGTTGTTTGTAACTTTTATAAGTTGAATGCTAATTTTGATAAAAAATAAAATATACAAAAAATTTGTAAAAAACTATTAATGACTTCAATTGAGTAATTTTATTAGCTGTTAGTATTATATTAAAAAAAAATTATAAGAATTTGCTAACACGGACTTGCACGAATTTTTTTTATCGCCTCTATGGATTTTTTAAGGGCTTACACATTATGGAACCTGTTCGTCAAACGGCGGCCATGTTTGAACCAATTTGATAGGTTAGAAGTTAATATGATGGTTTGTCGAACCTGTTGGCAAAAATTTTTCCAAATATTTTCTCCTTCAAGCCAGGGTTGTAAAACAAAATGATGGCGAAAAATAACAAAAATGCTTCGCTTGTATGACGAACACGTCTTTAATTTGAACGCTACTTCTTTCGAACTAGTTAGACTCGCCATGTTGTTTGAGGAACAAGTTACTCTCTTCGGGTTGGCATCACTGCTCCTAAACTGCTTTCCCCTTTCGTGAGTTTATATGCTGAGAAATTTTAAAAGAGCGACGTCGTGTTGATGAGAGATGTTGAGTTGTCATCGCTCGTGAATTTTGAAGTGAAAAACTCATTAAATCGCTCGCATTTATTTGATTCGAAACTTTAGTTAAACACTTCGCACATAATAAACTGAAAGGATTTAAATCAATAATATTAATTTATTTAAAAACCTCAAAAAACCATTATATCTTATAAAATTATAAGAAACTGAGGTAAATAAACAAAAAGGAACATTTTAAAAATTTATTAAAAATTCATTAAAAAACGCAAAAAAGTATAGTTCATCGTAAAACACGTATTTATTATTAGTTAACAAGATCACTCGTTGAGCCAATAAATGAGCAAATGCAAAAAATCCAATGAAATGAGTTTATCTTTGTAAAAACTCGCGAGCGAGAAACAATAAATGAATAACAAAGAGAAGACGTTGTTCAACTCCGTTTTTTTTTGAGGAGCACAAACTAACGCATACTATCAAAGAACGACGAAAAAGTTTTGATCGCTCTGAATATCTTACATAAGAGCGCTCAAGTTTATTTTCTTCACGAATGAGGAAAGCAAAGTGAATCAATCGTTCGTCAGTTGAATAACATTGATGAGGAGGAGTGCAATTTTTCTCTTCAATTGAGAGTTGAACCCTGCCGCTAGTCTATTGCTGTTTTAAACAAAGTTTCGCTTAGTTTGCGTCTTTACATATGCATGTAAGCATTCGAGGACGTGGGTTCGATACCCAGCTTCAACAAAAACTTTTTTTTGTTAATTTTTTAAATTTAAATTTTTGAAGTGAAACTTCTTTAGCCACGTTAGAGCAATACGGCGAATTAAGCGGGGAGTAAAACCGATGAAACGATGTTACCTCTGTAACCTCATATGTATGTTATCAGGAATATTCTGTTACGTGAAGTGAGCTTTGTAAGTGTTAAGCAATTTCTAAAAGCTTTTTAACATTCGAATCAAAAGATTTTGTGTTTAAAGGCCCATTTCCAATAACGCGTGAGATGCGTTTCGTAAATTGACGCAAATATTCAATACATGAAGACATACCTAACTGGTTCCAACGAACAGCATGCGTTTGCACGCAGCGTAAAATATTCGAAAAATTGAATATTTCATGCGCGTGAAGCTTTGACAGCGAAACAGCTGTTCAGTTTTACAAAGGAAAAATTAAAAAAGGTTAGTAGAATTTGAGAGAAAGTAAAAAATTTATTACAGGCATTTAAAACGTGCTCCACACTCACGACATATCTGCAGCGGTATGCCGGAGTGCCTGACTATATGAGCGAGGAGTCCAAAAATGCATTTAAGAACATTCGGTGGTGCAAATGGTCACTGGCATATAAGACGTGCTCCACACTCACAACATATCTGCAGCGGAATGCCGGAGTATATATGGACTATATGGGCGAGTCCAAAAATGCATATAAGAACAGGCGGTGGTGCAAATGGTCACAGGCATTTAAGACGCGCTCCACACTCACGATATATCTGCAGCGGCATGCCGGAGTGCCTAACTATATGGGTGAGTTCCAAAATGCATTTTTACAAAGCATCAGTGTGTTTTATTTTGAATTAGTTCGAAGATTATTAGCCAAAACTGCGCAATTATACTATTTTTAAGAATATCAACAGAGCTGCGCAGTTGTTGTATTTTAACTTAGCACCAATTCAAAATAAAACACACTGATGCTTTGTAAAAATGCATTTTCGAACTCGCCCTATCTGTCCATACTGCAGCAAAACCTTTTACGGGACCAATAGTATGCAGGAAGACACAACACAAAGCATAAGTGTATATTATATTATTTTGAATAAACTTTTAAAACTTTTACACATTAAAATTATGCTTCGCTAAGCAGAAGACCGGCAACCATATGTTCACGCACATGCTCCATTGGAAATTGCTTTTTTTCCGCAGCTTCCGCAGCGTAAAACGCAACGCATCTCACGCGTTATTGGAAATGGGCCTTAAGTAACAACTACGTACAAGGAAACCAAATAAAGCTAGTCATTCAGCAGCTCAGACAGCGCTACAGTCGCACTTAGCAAATTATGGCTGGCAAAGACTATTAGCGCATTCTTTTCTGAAAAAAATTATGACCTCACAGAATGATGAATTTTTTAGATTCTGATCTGAATTAACAGAATGTTGACCTCTTTTGAGCTGAGAAAAGAACTGAAAAATGCAACATTTTTTCATTAGATATTAACTGCACTGTTGTTTTGAAATCCGATGCATCTATAATTGTGGTTATGTATAGTACCGACTGTATGGAATTTTTAGCAAATAAAAATCAAAATTGTGCCTACGCACAGTGCGTTGAATAGGAACAAAAATACAAAATCAAAAATTTCGCATTTTCAAAAATTTTGTATGCAAAACAAAAGCTAATGGTTCAGCAGTCAAAAATAAAAAAACACTTTGTAAATATATTTGTTAATAAATTTATGCAAAGAATAAAAAATTTTTAAATTTCGTTATAGGAATTTTCAGATCACGAAAATTGTTAGTTTTTCCAAGATTTTATTTTGCAAAAAAAAACTCAAAAATTACCGTATTTTTGTAGATAAAAAATTTCGGTCGCATCGATTTCCATAAATTTTAAATATTTTCTTGCGAAATATATCTGTTTTCAGTTTCCAAAGTTTTATTTGCTTTTTTTCATAAACAAAAAAGTTACGAAGTGCTTTATAAGGTTGGTTTTTGTTAAATTTTTGTCATTTGGTATGAAAATTATGCACAAAAAATTACTAAAGTACTTCGATTTTTGTCATTTTTTTTTGTATTTTCGTTTGATCCTGAAAGTAGGAAGTCATTTTATAAATTGATAATTAAGAATCCTGGGATCCGGACTTGTCCCAGAATTTAAAAAATATATTACAAGTACTTTGCTTTAACAAAAAAAAAAAAAAAAAGAATTCGTGTGCAAGGTATGAAAGTTAGGATATTTTTTAATAAATAATTGTCCAAAGAAATAAAAAAATACAGTTTACTTGAATTTTTTAAAAAAAGTTAATTTATTTCATATCTTTATATATATAAAGGACGAATATATATAAGTTATCACGCGGCATTCCCACGATGCACTTAAAGCATTCCCACGATGCACCTGAAGATCCAGTTACAATCGCACAAGTACGTGCCGATGCAGTACACGCGCATCCGGCAGCGCGGCAGCGAGTGCAGCAGCGAGTTAGTCACCGTGGGAATCGCCATGTCAGCAGTCTTAGGGTAGGAGCTAAGCTAGGGCTTTTAGGCGATAAGCATTAGTTAAGTTAGTTAGTCAGTTAGTCTTATTTTGAGCTATTAAATAAACGGTCATAAAAAGTAATCTGGGAGTTTTTAATTAACAGGTTGGCCTGTGGGCGTTGGTTAGCTTCGGCTAGCCAACGCGGCCTTTTATTTTTATAATACGCGTTGTGTTCGCGTTAACTGGCGCCCGAGCAGGGACCTGCTTCAAATGCAGGTTCCTAGAACAAAGAACTCAGTGAACTTTAAAATTGTGAAACTTAGAGGATAAAATAAAAAAAAATATACTGTGGTGTTGTGGCAAGCGATGAATCAATGTGACAGTGTTAATGGTGTGGCATTATAGAAAAAATTATAGTTTGCTACAGTGAAATGAGTCAAGAATCAATTACAAAAAAAACACAACCCCTGTGCACTATAGTGTATTTGCTACAGTAAAATAAGTCAAGAATCAATAACAAAAGAAAGCCTGTGACCCCGAAGACCCTCAGGTTCAATTAAAGAAAAAGATTAAATAAATGGACACTGTCACATGTTCAGTTTAAAATAAAAAATATATGGCCACCGGTAACGTTAAAGGGAAAATGAGTGAAAAGAAAATTTTGTTGAAGAAAAAAATCCTCTAAGGTTCTTATAAAGTTCTGACACTAAAATAAATTGAAAAGGAAAAATCTCTTGAAAAATTAAAGCAATACACTCCTGACGAAAAAGGTTTAAGGTTTCGAATCCTCGTCAGGGAGTCAGCTGTCTATGACCGGTCACGAGGGATCCTTTTCTAATTTTTGGTTTGTTCATAATATTGGTCACGCTCTGTGGAGTGAACATTGCCGTAACCATGGGAACACGACGATTATGTACCAATATTTGAGCAAATTCCTACAGTGGAGACCAGAAGGGAAGAAGGAGACCTTGCGTGAAGGGAAATCGTGCCTTAGTAGGTTGCCTGCGATTATTAAAGCAAGCAACTAAAACGGACAACACGATCCTTCCATGACCGGCTCAAAAGATTGAGCGGGGCTCTAGAATAAATGTTGGGTTCAATCTTTGAAACATAAATAATCTTTGAAATAAAAATCAAACTCCAGCTGAGCTATAAGAGCCCCCGCTTCAATCATAAAATAACAAAAACAACCTTATATTACAGATTAATTGAAAACAACAAGCAACTTCAAGAAAAAAATGAAATCCTTGTGAGTGGTGAACAATAAAAAAAAAATATAAAAACAAATATATGTTAAAATTGCATAAAGAGGAAAAATATATCCAAAGAATCATTATATCAAAAATATAAGCAAGTTAAAAGAGAAATATAAGCAGATTAATTGTGATTGTGATTGTGATCTTAATATATTACGCATCTTAAAACGTGTAACCTCTGAGGTAAGTGCTTTTGAACAATTCTTTGCCTTTCTTTTCTATACGAGGAAAAATGGAAGATATTAAAAATACTTTGACGGGCTTGACTGGTGCAGTCAATGCTCTCATAGAGCAGGTTAAGGGATTAGAGGGACGCGTAGGCAGAGTAGAAAGAGCAGGAAGTGAAACCTTAGTTTCCAGCGCAGTAAGGGCTGAGTTAAAAAGAGTTGAGGACCGCATCGCCCAGGTTGAGTGTAGGGAATCGGAATCTGGCCTCAACCCATTCGATGAAGAGAATTCTGTTGCGCTTTGCGCCCCTAGAAATGAGCAAGAATTAAAGGAGATATGTAGGCTTCCTGACTGCGTCAAGGAACTGCAGGTATTTGAGGGCAATCCGGTAAGGTATGTGTCCTGGATACACAGTGTTGAATCCATTCTCAAGGACTTTGAGGTTGTAAGAGATAAACCCATTTACCGAGCAATCCTGCAGCACATCAGGCAGAAGATTCGGGGTGGTGCAGACACAGCCTTGGTGTCTTATAATATTTTCGACGATGAGTGGCCAGCCATAAAGAGGGTCCTCTCGTTACATTATGCCGATAAAAGGGATATTGGAACCCTTGAGCACCAGCTCAACCAATTGGCACAGAAGGGCTCAAAACTAGATGAGTTCTATGCAACAGTCAACCACCAATTCTCCCTCATCATAAATAAAATAAAAACAGCGACATATTCCCAAGAGACAGTCAATGCCTTGGTAGAAACCTACCGCAATCGTGCCTTGGATGTTTTCATTCGTGGCTTAAATGGTGACCTGGCCAAAATGTTAATAATTCAGAAACCTAGAACCTTACCCGAAGCGTACTCTGCCTGCTTGGAGATACAAAATCTATCTCTGAGAAGCAACGCTATCCACTCAAATGCTTTTAATAGGATAACCGTCCCATTGAATCAAATACCTCGAATAGAATCTAGACCACAGCTTCCACCAAGGAAGTTTAACAGCTTCCCCCATGGAGGAAATAACAATTTTAACAGCAATACTCATTTTTCATCGAACTACCCAAGGAGACCAACAGTATCCAATATAACCGAAAGAATGGAAGTTGACGAATCCACACAGTCAAGAAGGATGAACTACCCAACTCGTCCTCAAGGCAACAATCCATTCAAACGAAGGGCGATGTCAGCGAACTATGCACAGAAGTATCAAAGGCTGAACAACATACAGATGCCGGAGCAGGATTCAGGGGAAGAAGTTGAAGATAAGCCAGAATCCTGCGGAATTGACAATTTAAATTTTATGGCGGGTGCCTCTCCAGCGTTCCTTATATAGAATATCGGACGCGGGATGGCTCCATCCTTGATTTTCTTGTCGATACCGGAGCTAACAAAAATTTCATAAGTCCATCTGCAACCAACACGTCAACCCCTCTACAGAATCCTTTTCAAGTACATACTGCTGCTGGCAATATTGAGATAAATAAGAAAGTAAGCGGTAAGTTTTTTGAGAAAGCAGGTAACAACACAGTTGTAACCTTCTACGTCTTGCCGGGTCTAGTGTCCTTTGACGGAATCATCGGTGACGATACTTTGAAGGACCTGGAAGCGGTCATCGACCGTAAAAACAATATTTTAACCCTTAAACCAGACATAAAAATTCCATTAAAAGCAAAGGTATCAAAAGAAGTCAATTTAGTTGAGCCAGGTAGCGTGTCTGCTAGTTCCGAATTACGCTTAAATAATTTATTAAATAAATATCAGAAACTTTTTGGCCCAATCAGCGAATGCAATATAATAAAAACCACAGTGAGTGCCGAAATCAGAACGACAACTGACGAGCCCATTTATACCAAAAGTTATCCATATCCGGTTCCCATGAGAGAAGAAGTAGATAGGCAGGTGAATGAGCTCTTATCCGAAGGTATAATTCGCCCTTCTAGAAGCCCATATAATTCGCCAATCTGGGTGGTGCCCAAAAAACCCAAGCCCGGTGGTGAAAAACAATATAGAATGGTTGTCGACTTTAAGAGACTTAATAGCGTTACTATATCTGACGCATATCCTATACCGGATATCAATTCAACTCTCGCTAGCTTAGGGAGGGCAAGGTACTATACCACGCTTGATTTAACATCTGGCTTCCACCAGATTCCAATGAAAACATCCGATATACCCAAAACTGCCTTTTCGACCATGAATGGCAAATTTGAATTCCTGAGATTACCCTTCGGGTTGAAGAACGCACCGGCGATTTTTCAAAGAATGATCGACGACGTGTTGAAGGACTTCATCGGGAAAATTTGTTATGTATACATTGATGACATCATCGTGTTTGGCGTAGGTGAAGAGGATCACCTCCAGAATGTTGAAACGATTTTTTCTCGATTACTCGAAGCAAACCTAAGAGTTAATCTGGAAAAAACCCGATTCATGAAAACAGAGGTCGAGTTTCTCGGCTATGTCATAACATGTGATGGTATCAAGCCTGACGAAAAAAAGGTTAAGGCCATCGAACAAATTTTGCCACCAGAAACGTTGAAAGACCTTAAGAGCTTCCTGGGATTGACATCCTACTACAGAAGATTTATAAAAGATTATGCCAAGGTGGCTAAGCCTTTGACAAATTTAACGAGGGGTGAACACGCCCAGGTCAAGGCAAACCAATCAAGGAAAATCTCGATTGAATTGGATGAACAAGCTCTAAAAGCTTTTCAAGAATTGAAACTATTACTGACATCTTATGAGGTCCTAGCCTTCCCTGATTTTGAAAAACCATTTAATGTAACAACCGACGCCTCTGACTTTGCAATCGGGGCTGTCCTGTCTCAAGGCGAAATAGGGAAAGATAGGCCTATTGCCTATGCGTCGCGTTCCTTGAACAAAACCGAGGAAAACTATGCAACAAACGAAAAGGAGATGCTTGCAATAGTTTGGGCCTTGGACAACCTTCGAAATTATGTCTATGGTGCTAAGAAAATAAAAATCTTTACAGATCACCAGCCTTTAACTTTTGCGTTAGGTAATCGAAATTACAATGCAAAACTTAAACGATGGAAAGCGCGTATCGAGGAGTACAACTACGAGTTGATTTACAAACCTGGTAAATCAAACTTTGTGGCTGATGCTCTCTCAAGGCTGAAAACAGAACTGAATCACTTGCCAGATTCAAGCGATTCTGTTACGGATACAGCATCAGAAGACCAAAATTCCAACACTGAAACAGCTAGTGAAGGTAGCCATGCGTCGGACGCGACAATGCACAGCGCACTAAGAGACAACTCCGACCTAATTCCTCATGTAGAAGCTCCTTTAAATGTTTTCAAGAACCAAGTAATAATAAGGGAAGGCAACGACTTACACTGTTGGGAAGAACCACACCCTGGGTATAAGCGACATTATGTCTCCATGGTAATTAACAGTAATAATCTTATATCGAACTTGAAGAACTTCTTAAATCCCTCTGTCATTAACGGCATTAAGATTCCTGAAGCATTTTTACAAATGCTTCAAGAAGTCTATTTAAACAATTTTTCCCGGTACAAGATCAGAATTACCCAAAGGGTTGTGGAAGATGTGAGCAACGATGAAAAAATATGTCAAATCATCGAAGACGAACATAGGCGCGCGCATAGGAACTCTCGCGAAAATGGTGCTCAAATAATAGAAAAATACTTCTTTCCACGAATGAACGCCCTCATTAACAGATACACAAAAAATTGCGAGATCTGTAAGACAAATAAGTATGATCGACATCCAGCTAAGCCACAACTACAACTGACCCCAGTTCCAAGTTATCCTTGTGAAATCTTGCATTTAGATATTTTTGAACTTCAAAACGAAAAGTTTCTTAGTTGTGTGGATAAGTTTACTAAATTTGCTAAGCTTTTCCACATAAGAAATAAATCAGCCATACACTTACGCACCAAACTTACTAAAGTTCTCCATTATTTTACAATACCAAAGGTCATTGTAACGGATAATGAAAGGAGCTTTTTGAGTCCTATTATATCCAATTATATAAGGTCCTTAGGAGTAGACCTTTACCAAACACCAACACAGCGCAGCGAGGTCAACGGTCAAGTTGAACGACTCCATTCTACTCTTTTGGAACTCTATAGATGCCTTAAGCAAGAAATGCGCAATTTAACACCAAGGGAGTTGATATATATAGCTGTCGATCGATACAACAATACGTTTCACTCGGTAACCAAACGAAAACCTAACGACGTGTTTTTTGACAGGACGGAGAGGGTAAACTATCAAAATTTGGTAAATTTCCGCGATAGGGTACACGAAGATATAAGGGCACAGATAGAACAAAACCAAGAGCGCAGAAATCTGAGGTTAAACAAATCCAGGACTGTACCTATAAAATTCAATCAGGGTGACGACGTCTTTATCGCAGACAAGCAAATTAAAGGGAAGCAAAAGCCTCTCTTCAAAAAACATGTCGTTGCAAGAGACAACAAGGTAACGGTTACAACGGATACAGGAAAAAAATTTCATAAAATTCACGTAAAAAACTCATGTTAGTAGAGTAGGTTATATGTTGGATGACAAATTGGTGGGTACCTCGCCGGTCAGGCAAGATACCAAGGTTCGACTCCTGTCAATGTTAGAAACAAAACAACGAAAAGGAAATAAGTAGGTAAAAAAAAAAAAAATCAGAAAATGGCAAAAGAGTTCTTAAGCACTAATTAAAGGTCACTACCTCACTTAAAACTATCATGCGTACAATAATAAAATAACTAATATATCGAAATAGTCACAAGATCACACGCAAAAATGCGCACTTTATATGTAAATGCGAAAAATTGTTCCACAAAAGAATCACATGTTATGTTAATAAAAAAAATGCTTTTCAATGCGAAGCATACAAAGTAATTTCAAAATCAAAACCAATAAATTTGCATGTACAATATATGCAAATGATTCAATCTAAAAAGTAGAACAAACAACTAAATTTGAAATATCATGCAAAATCCTTGCACATGAGATGCAGAAGAATATGCAAAAATAAGAAAAAAATGTTAATTCTTTATTTCCATTCATAACAAATGCATTAATACAATTTCATATCGTTTCAGACCTTTTCATAAGATAAACACTTCTAACCTTCTCATTTTTATTAAAGAAAAAAGAAACCAATAAAATATTAGATTTGAAATATGTTTACATATAATGTTACTATTTTAATATTTGTTTAAGCTGTATATATTTTCATTTTAATTCATCTTCTTACATAATAAAAAAAAATATTAGAATAAGAAACCTGTGAGCATATTTGGACTATGCTATATATTTTTACTATTTTAATTATGCTTTTTCGTATATCTTTAAATAAAAAACAAAAAACATGTATAAAAAAAGGGGAAGGGAACCATAAATATTAATTCAATGGCATATATCTAATTACAGTTTAGGTCTATTCTTGGCAATAACTGCTGCACATGGCTTCCAGGTATTTAAATACAAATCACCAATAGTATCAGTTCGTGAAGGTGACGGTTGGATCGTAAATGGATGCTTCAAATTCATACACGTCGTGGACCTCGATTCATACAGGGGATTGCTGACGAATATTTCATCAATAGCCAACTCCAGCATACACAACGGTGACAAAAGGCTAGTTTTCGAATATCATCTTAATTGGATAGCCAATCGACTGGACGAAATGAGAGCAAGAAGTTCAAGAAGGATACGATCAATTAACTGGTTAGGCTCTGCTTGGAAATGGATCGCAGGTTCACCCGACGCTGATGACTGGAACTCGATTCTTCAAAGTGAAAGCAATATAATCGAAAATAACAACCATCAATATAAGGTTAATGAAAAACTGTTTGCCACCACTCGCGAAGCACTGCAGAGGGTAAACCAGGTGGTGAACAAGATCAACAGTATTTCAAAAGATAACAGAGAAGACCAAATCGAGGGCGACATTTTGAACAAATTACTTGTTATAAGAGCCGAAGTCAGCGAAATTGTCAGAGCGTGTCAGATGGCCAAAACCGGAATCGTCAACGGTAATATGCTGGACAAAGAGGAAATTAACCAAATCTTGGCAGAAGTTGAGACGCTTCCTTATCAGAATGTTATCGAGGCGATCGAGTTTGGAAGACCTTCAGTTTACACGAATGGCTCCCTCCTGTTGTACGTCCTTGCGATGCCAAAATTGAGCCCAGCTAAATATCACCTGCTTATTACCAGAGCTACAATATTTGATGGCAGGCAAGTAGATTTAAAATTCTCACAAGTGCTGGTGAGTCAGACGGAGACATATGGCCTAAAAGGGAAATGTCTTGTTATCAGTAATTCGACTGTATGTGAAGAAAAGGCGTTGGAAAAGGTACCAGAGGATAACTGTTTGCCAAGAATCTTAAAAGGAGGGCACGCAAAATGTCAATTCCGAACGAACAAAGAAGAAGTAGTTGAAATGTTAACTGGTAGTACAATTTTTTTAACCAATTTTAGAGGCGAAGTCTTGAAGGGGAACACGACAACTTTTCTCGAGGGCACAAATCTAATCCAGCTAACCAACGAAACAATATTCATTGGAAACCAGACGTTCACGAGCAAAACCATCTCACATTTCCAGGCACTTCCGCCAGTTCTAGCAAATGTCACCAATCAAGGACACAAAGTGGACATCGACTACTTACACGAGCTTAGCATCGAGAACATTAAACGTCTTGGCCGTTTAAAAAGTACACTTGGACTCTACCTCATCTCAGACCTCGTTATCATTATTCTGGTGATCTTAACCTTCGTGGCAATATGGCACATAATGACTAGAAAACTTAAAATACCACCGATTAAGACACTTGAAGAGCAGCCTAACGTCGCAGGACTACCGCAGAAGTCGCCTAGATCCTACCATTCGCATTTTGATCTGCGGGACGCAGATCTTTGAAGGGGGAGGAGTTATCACGCGGCATTCCCACGATGCACTTAAAGCATTCCCACGATGCACCTGAAGATCCAGTTACAATCGCACAAGTACGTGCCGATGCAGTACACGCGCATCCGGCAGCGCGGCAGCGAGTGCAGCAGCGAGTTAGTCACCGTGGGAATCGCCATGTCAGCAGTCTTAGGGTAGGAGCTAAGCTAGGGCTTTTAGGCGATAAGCTTTAGTTAAGTTAGTTAGTCAGTTAGTCTTATTTTGAGCTATTAAATAAACGGTCATAAAAAGTAATCTGGGAGTTTTTAATTAACAGGTTGGCCTGTGGGCGTTGGTTAGCTTCGGCTAGCCAACGCGGCCTTTTATTTTTATAATACGCGTTGTGTTCGCGTTAACTTATATATTTATTATATATATCTATAGTAGTATCATTCAATAAATTCCTAATTTCTGACATAATAATACTAACATAAAAAAAGGTAAATTTTTTGAGATCACTGAAGTCTTTGAACGGTTAGTTAGGCTGATTGACTTTGAAATATGCTCTTCAAAATACTTAGATATTATCCTCCAGGCTTGACCGAATTTTGGTCGCAAAAGAGAAACATCTCTCGGACTCAACACTACACTCAAAAAATTTATTAGTAAAATTCCTACGAATGATATTAGTAAACAAAATATTCGTACATTCTACAAATATTCGTACAATATAGAAAGTATTTTTATTGTGATATCTTAACGAATTCATTCGTAAAATTTTTCTAATACCTGATGTAGTATCTATGAATATATTTGTTTTATATACTAATGATATTCGTAAACAAAAATAAATCAATTCGTATTAGTGCATTGTACGAATGATTGTGCACATATAGATAATAATATTCGTAAATTTCTTGTACGAATAACTTCGGAATTTCTTTCATTACATTCGTAGTATTTACTAATGCTTTCGTACTATTTACGAATGAAAAATAATATTACTAGAAACAATTTATTCGTAGGCTGACCGTACGAATTATTAGTAGAGTCTAAAAAATTTAAAACCGAAATCGTTCAGCCTTGTTTGTCGAACATTTACTGTATGATTGTAAAGTGGCTGTGGCCTACTGGTAGAGTGCGTGGCCTGTAAACTAAACAGCCGAGGTTTAAACCCCAGCTCAGACAGAATTTTTTTTTAGAAGACGAATAAAATATTCGTAATATGTACTAATACACGTCGATTCTACGAATACTATTTGTGGATGAAAACTACGAATAAAATGCATTGAATAGACGTTATGAGTAATATTTACACACAAATATTTTTGGAGGAATTGTTATCAAATAATCATATGTTTTTTGAAGCTGACTACAGCGAGTGCCTCCATTTAAATATATTTTTATTTCATTTTCGAACATGTGAGGTAAATTTAGTTTTTTTTTAAGTTTTTACTCGAATATAAAATTGTTGGGACTGGAAAAAGTCTGAGGTCCTTTGATCCCGAGATTTGGATTGGAAGCCTTAATAGCGATAATTCGGAATGAAGTTCATAAAAAAATATTTGTAAATAATTTGTCTATAATAATTTATTTATATAAATATAAAAAAGCTATAATTTTTTGTTTGTATCTCCCACACAACACCATGTAAAAAAACTATTATATCTCCAAGGGAGCTACCCCAAGGGTCTAACAGATTCAAAGCATTTTCAATATACATCTTTTTTTATATTTGTCTAGTTTTCTGACCCATACAAAATCAGGTGAGAAATGAATATGGGTCCAGGGAAGTTACCACTAGGGACCCACTGATTTCGACATTTTTCAGCATACATATTTAACTTTATTTTTCTAGTCTTTTGACGGAGTTTCGTTAAGATTGGCAAGCCTTTGTATTAGGGATGGCAATCCCAGGATCCCGAAATCCCGGGATCCCGATCTTTTTTAAGACCCGAATATCCCGGGATTATTCGATTCGAATCCCGGGATTGTTGAAAACAATTTTTTTAATATCTAATTTTTCTAATATCTAATTAAATCTAAAATTTTTCAAACTACCATCACATATATCCCCCTTTCAACGATCAACGATCGAACTAACAAGCGTTGAGGCGGAGTGGTGCTTCTTCTCTGCAGGTCTTATATGCAATAAATTAAGGTCTAAGTTAGGGGATAAAACCATTAATGCTTTAATTTCATAAAGATCGTATTTTGATCAAAAGAAGGAATATTTTTACTTAGCTCTAAATAGAAAAAGTATTGTATTTATTTTTTTCTTAAATGTATTAACTCTTTTATTTTAATTTGAATGTGCTATAGCATATAATTAAAGGGAGGTTTTAGGTCAAAGCGGTTAAAATTAAGGCATATTTTAGAAGATGTTTTCTAAAAAATTTTATTACATACACAAAAAATTTAATTTGCATGTTAATTTTACATCATCACGCTGATCGCCTGAAAATTAAATGTTTTTCGAAGAAAAACTCTTGAATGCACATCTTTTACCAAATTGGAAAAATAAGAAAATTACGAAGTGGAAAAAAGTGGAAAAAATTGACATTATATTTGACCATATTGTTGCGTGTAAAACCAAGAAAAATTTTCCAAAGACGCTCATTTTGGTAAAAGATGTGTAAAATTATACACTCTAAAAAGTTTTTGTTGAAATTTACTATAATACTTGTAGGCAACAGTTTTGCTGCTGTTTCTGTATTAAATTAATACACCTATTAAAATTCAACATGTGTTTAACTAATTTGTAGTAAAATTAAACACTGAATTTACTATTGATGTTATAGTAAAATCAAATATGTGCACTTCATAAAAGTTCTTAGTAAAGAACATGCTACTGCATTTTGGAAATAAGGGCTAAACTCATTAAATTTATGTTCTTTATGCACTAATATATACATTTTTTTCACATATTTTTACTAATACATATTGCTTGACTTGACTTTTTAACTGAATGAAAATATTTGTGCTTAACATAATTAATTTTAATAAAACAACAGCACCAAAAACAAACGTCCTTACTCGATTATAAGCAAACTGGAATGAGAAATAAATGTATGTATGCATGGCTGTTACCGTTGTTGAAAGTTAAACAATCGCTGCATTTTAAAACAGTTAATGTATTAGTATAAATTTTTAATATTGATATTAAAGCAAAATCCAACTTCTGATGTTTAATTTTACTGAAATTTATGCTAAATTTAAAAATTTTTTAGGTTGCTTTAAAAATTGATTTATATTGATATTTTTACTGTAGCAAAATAAAACATCATGTGTTAAATTTTACTTTAATTTACGTTTTAGTTGAAAAAATTAAAGATTACTTTAAAAGTTGTGGGAAAATTACAATTCTAAAGAATTTTCAACAAATTATTACTACAATAATAGTCGTAAACTTACACTTATGTTTTAGAATGTAATAGGAACAGATTAAAATAAATTTTTATTGGTCAATTAGTTTGTTTTCAGTAGTGTAGCCAGTTTTGAAAAAGTATGTATCAAGAAAAATCGTGCTTAAAGTTATTCTGCTTAGTTAAATTTACTCTGGCGCACCAGGTTTTAAGCGCACCAGGATAATTGAACAATAATCAATCAAAAAAATTTTCAATTTTAAAACAATTGCTGCTTAAATACTGATTTAAAATAATTTTATGTAAGTAGTTACTGCTAAAGCTTAGTATGCTGCAGGAACAAAAATTTTTAGGCATTTAATTCTACACGCAAAATTTTGGTGTAGACTCAACACTAACACATACTTACCATAAAGTGTTTGTTGAATGTGTTAGTTGAACGTTTTTGTTGAATGTCAAATTTCCACGCCAATTCAATGTACGGCCATATAAAAGGCAGCGAAATTTTGACATTTTAACTCTCCAATCATGGTTGTGAACTTGGCTGCATTGAACAATTTTTTCGGTTCAACAGCGTACTAACCAACGAAAAAAAAATGTCGCTACCTATTCGCTATCAAAAACGCGATCCATTTCTTACGGAAGATTTTTTTCGCTTCTACAGCATACTAAGCTAAACCGAAAATATGTATTTGTGCATATATTACAAAAACTATGTTATAAATTACTGAAGATATAATTGGTCAAATTTTATGTTTGTTTTTTTTTTTTGTTGAATTGGTACAAATTGTGCTTCTTTGTTATATCAATTTAATACAGAGTATGTATAATAAAAGAATAGAAGTGAATGTGTTGCACTTTTTGGCAAAAAAAAAACAACGAAATAAAAACTTCTTGAATTTCGGGACGATCCCGGGATTGTATTTTCAGATCACGAATATCCCGGGATCGAAAACACTCCAAAAATTGCCATCCCTACTTTGTATGTACTTCCTATACAAAAACAGGTGAAAAATTAATATGGGTCCAGGAAAGTTACCTCTAGGGACCCATTGATTTCGACAATTTTCAGCACACATATTTAACTTTATTTTTCTAGTCTTTTGACGAAGTTTCGTTAAGATTGGCCAGCTTTTGTATGTACTTCCCATACAAAATCAGGTGAAAAATTAATATAGGTCCAGGGAAGTTACCCCTAGGGACCCACTGATTTCGAAAATTTTCAGCACACATATATAACTTTATTTTTCTAGTCTTTTGACCAAGTTTCGTTAAGATACCTTCTTTAGAATATCACGTAAACTATTGATATAGGTTTAAGGGAGGTACCCCTAGGGGAGATTGCCCGATTTCAACCATTTTAAAATTTTTTTCTTAATTAGCTTAAACTAACCAATCACACAAATTTTTATTATTATAAGAGCGCTCATTCTATTTTTGTCCATTGTTTGTATGGAGTCGCCGCACTGTGCTACGTGGCATAATGTGTAAGAATTACGCTTGACTATAGCGGTAGCAAGTTGAAATTTTTAGAAAACCATGACGTGAAAATCTATCGGTTTTTGAAATTTTTTCTTAGTTAGCATAAACTCACCAATCACACAAAATTGTATTATTATAGGAGCACTCATTCTATTTTTGTCCATCGTTTGTATGGAGTCGCCGCACTGTGCTACGTGGCATAATGTGTAAGAAATACGCTTGACTATAGCGGTAGCAAGTTAAAATTTTTAGAAAACCATGTTACAAAAGTCTATCGGTTTTTAATTTTCATTTAAGCAAATCAACAGAAATCAGCAGAACGAGCCGTAAAAAGCTTTGCTTCAAAAAACAACGAATTAACCATTTCAACCGTTGAAAGTACTTTAACCGAGCTTCTTATGATAAATAGTAGGTTTTTGTGTTTGTACACAAATGATCGAAACCTAAACCAACAATCATTATGACGACTTAACTCGAAACCATCTTTAAAATATCAATGGAAGATAACCCTTTGGAAAGCAGACAAGTGGGAAAAAAGAAAAAATCGAGACAGACAAGTAGGTGTCGAAATATATTTGAGGACGATATGTAGAGAAAGATATTTAGTCTTCTAAAAAAAGCAAAGGCAGACTAGTCTTATAACCAGGGAAGACAGAAATATGCACGAAAAAAAATCTAAAATAAGTATGCTAACATGCTCTAAAAAATGGCAAAATATGCCATCAAATAAGCACGAAAAATGTCGAAGTCGGAGTTTTATTATTCAAAATTTTATTCAATAGTTCATAAAAAAAAACAAAACAATAGCCCTTTCAAGGCGTAAAAGTAAATATTTCAGTTTAAATAAATTATAATTTTAATTATAAAGTAAAAATTTAATTCTATTTTAATCATTTAATTAATATTTTGTTTGGTAGCTCGAAGCCAATGCCAAAAGTCTCCTTCCGGACGAAGTCCATTATTTTATATGGTGCTTATAGCAAAAACAGTGTATTGCATTCAGCGATTACACTGAACAATTAAATGCATTTTTATATTATCAAAAAGAAATTTTCTACGATTTTCAGCCAACAATGTTTTGTATTGTGAGAAAGACCGCTCGACATCGCAGGATGTAGTTGATCACCATTTAAAATAAGGGACTTCGTTCGGAAGGAGACTTTCGGCGTATGGATCCATTGTCTGTGAGTTTTTAAACAAAATATTTTTTATACATATATAATATAATATCTCTTTATAAATATATATAATATCAAAGAAATGACAATGTTGCCAGATGTGAAGGAAGTATCAAAATTTGCCCGATTACAAGCTAAAATCTGTTCGAAAAGTTAAAAATATGTAAAAATATGCACAAATAAGCACAATCGTTATAAATATGCAAATTATTAACAAAACGTCCAAATATGCAAAAGCATATATTACTTGCATATAATTGTCTTCCCTGCTTATAACTAGTCAATTTAGTTTGTACTAAAAAAATATTTGTAAAAGTTTTACCCGTTGAACTTCTCCAACACTATGAACACTCGCAAACCCTAAATTCTTCATACCTTACAGTTGTGCAGAACCACTGTCTTTGTATCTATAACGTGTCTAAACTATTACTTACGAATCTAAGAGCTAGGCTTCTCTTATTCCCAAAACAACAACGACTGTCGCCCGGCTGCCAGTAGCACAGAACATTGTCTCTGAGCATTTAATAATATTGAGCTTTTAATTGCGAAACGCTTAAATATTCTAACATCTTTGTCATGATGACTTCACTATTTTTACCTTCACAACACGTGTCTGGTCTTATGTTGCTGTGGTTGTTGCTGTTGTATTTTTAAGCATAAGTCAACAAAACTATATCTCGATCTCTTCATAAAACGAGTCCACTTACGCACTCCCCAGAGACCTACTGATTCTATGCATGAAGAAGTAAAATTATCCCAAATGTTTTGTGCTTGTGACATAGCAATAAGAGAGACAGCAGAAACATATACTACAGAAAGCTGATTGTTGAAAAAAAAATTGTATTCGTTTCTATGCCAAAAACCAAATCGAAGATATTTTCAAACTGCCAAAGCTTCAAGGTCCTTGGGGTATACGTAGTTCCAGAAGCGAATTTTATGTGAGTGCTTTTGTTGCGCTGGTGCTATTGCTGTTACAAACTAATGCAAAGCAATACCAATACCAATACCGACAGCAACACCAACACCCACTCAGAGCAACGTTGGCTGGCTAAGTTTACCTGCCAACATTTTGGGACGGACAAAAGCAACATTTTGCTGTTTCCCCAAGAGTATTACGAATCAGCAGCAGCAGCAGCAGCAGCAAAGCCAGTTCTAATATATATATAGTATACATAGGAGCCTCATACGTCATTTCGTGCACATACACACAAACACACGCACGCCAGTCTTGTACATATCGCACACAAAGTAGGGAAACAAACAAACCAACTAAAGCGCCATTCAGACGCACACACAGAGAGCCGCCTTGTATTGCGACCATGCCAGCCAGTCAGTCAGCCAACCTACCATGCCAGCAACAGCAACAACAACAACAACAATAATAACAACAACCACCACACAACAACAACAACATCAGCAATACAAGCGAACCGAAGTGAACTAATCCTCTGGGAAACTCCCATGGGATTGGCTAGTCCCTGGAGAAATACCAACGATGGGTTTTCTATGTTTTTCGTTCAAAATAAAAAAGAAAAACTTTTGCTTTGGGCCACTGCGACGGGGCTGAAAGTTTGGTTGAGTGAGAAGATTGTGGGGTTGTCAGAGTTGAGTGGGTGGTAAAGCACATTATAGACAACAGCTAGGCGGTAGCATTGGGTGGCATCGAAGGCCATAGTCCCCAAAGTAATGCAGCGCCGAACGAAACCAAACCAAAACCGAACCGTATTGCCCCGCACCGTATTGAACTCAACCAAACAGACAACGTTTTCTATATGCATAGTAGTTCTAGATACAGTTGAGAGACAGTGGTAGCAGAAGCAACGGTATTGGATGCGTTGCAGACGATGGCACGATGTTGCACAGTGGGAGCTAGCTGTTGTCTGCCACACAGAAGAAGGCTTGGTTGCGTTCTGTTGCTGCTGTCGCCTTTGCTTCTGTTGTTGCTGCTAGGCCAGAGAACAGCTTCAGTTGCCGCTGTTATCGTCGCTCCGTTTGTCAATTCAAAGTGCGACAATTCGAAATTGGATTAAATATTTATGCTCAAGCACAATAATCACCATGACTTGGCGGGCATCAAGGTGCGGGTGGAGCAGCGTCAGTAATGTTGGTGGTGGTGGTTGTTGTGGTGTTGGTTTGACGTCAAAGTGCGGTTTTAGTGCGGCAGCATAGTCAGAGTGTCTCGTGACGATTGCAGCAATGGAAAAGCTGTAGCCAAAAAGCTAAAGTTTTTGTGACATTTGGATTTGTTATTTGCTGCTGCCTTCCACCAAGCTTCTACCACAATCGACTCAACTCAACTCGACTCGAATCGAATCTAATCGAAGCAAATCAATCAGTCACAAGCTAGAGATACGCAGGAGAAATTGTGCACATTGGAGTGGATAATGTAGAGAAAGCGTGCAGCAAAACAGTTGAGTCACAATAAAGCGAAATAAAGTGAAAGGAAAGCTCATACACTTTCAAGGACGTTCAAGATTTGCCTTATATGTATATTTTATATCTTTGAATAGTAAGACTTCTCAAGATCTCTGAAATAAGCTACAGTTTCCAATTCGGCCTGTTCATTCGTCACATATCTTCTTTCCTGGAGCCACCTTTTTAAGTTTTGAACAGGTATTAGTCGCTTGGGGACGAATCTGGAGAATATGGGGAATGAGGAAGCAGTTCAAAGAGCAACTAGTGCAATTTGGCCATAGTTTCGATCGATTTTGCATTGTCTTGAAAAAAAATTCTATTTTCTTCGATAAATGGGCCATTTGTTTGAGATTTCGTTCTTCAATCGGTCCAATAATTTGTAGTGATTGTTGTTGATTGTTTTTCCTTAAATCCACTTGAATCTCAAAAAACAGACGCTAACATCTTTCTCTTTTTTTAAAAAAAAAAATCAAAGAACCAAGACATGCGCCTTATAGTACAATAACAAGGTTTGGTCTTTGACCTGAAAGGAAAGGGATAGATTATTAAGAGGAATTGATTGGAACCATACGTGAATTATTGATTAGTCGAGACAACCGTGAAAAACAATTTCAATTGTTTTTAACCGAGGCTAGTGTTATACCTTAACCTCGGCAAGCATTTCCAGCCATTATTTGTGTTTCTGTCTTTTTAATTCCACATTTTACACAATTTATCTGTGGGCTTTCAATTTCCCATAATTCTTAAATGTTGGAAAGAACAAAGAAAGTGAAAAGAACCATGCCCGAGCCCGGATTTGAACCAGGGACCTCTGGGTTGATAGTCTACCGCACTCTCCACTCGACTACGGTGACTTTGTTGAGTCTTTGCTCGCTTTGGCGCACTTCCACTGGGACCTACCCACTATTTTTCTGGTTCCTTAGATTCTGGTGTATAGTGGTTGATCCATGTTGCATCCACGGTTACTATTTTTAGAAAAAATGAGTCGGATTTTCTTTGAACATGTCCCAACATGCAAACACAACGTTCGGAAGTGCGAACACGTTATGTTTTTCATTGATTGCTAACGAATGTGGCACCCATCTTTACGGCTGTAGCTATCTCACATACTTTCACTTTGGATTGTCCAATACCAAATCGTGTAATTTTCCCAATACAATCTGGAGTGATCACTGTTTTTGCTGCTTCCCCGGCGTGTTCCTCTTTTGAGCTGATGCGACCTCTTTTGAACTCGGCAATTCAATATTTTAAGGTTGAGTACGACGGAGACGATACACCACAATATTTATCGAGCTTTCTTTGGTTTCTTTCGCACTTTTGTTACGCAAAAAGTATTGCTTAAGCAAGGCACGAAATTCTTCTTTATCCATTTTTAATACAATACCAAAAATCTAGAGCACTGTGACGTCACTATTCATTGTCAGATCAATCTGACATTTATGGTGTGTTCATGTTACGGTTGCCACCCGTCAAAAATGTCATGCATTTGAAGAGTGGTGGTGCCGGCACTTGGAGACTGGCAGCATCTTGAACACCCTAGTAAGCTTGTTTTTGTTTAGTTCAGTTTTTCTTTCATATGTCAATGTGCCGAAAATTATACTTTGAATTTCTGAGTAGCTACTAAAAGGGATATTTATGTCCCAAAACGGCCTTGAGAATCTGATTAGTTACTGAAAGGGATAATTATTTCCGGAACCGGGTATTTATTTCCCGAAACGGCTTTGAGCTTTTGATTAGTTACTAAAAGCGGTATTTATGTCCGTAACCTTGTATTTATTTCCCAAAACGGCTTTGAGTTTCTTTTTAGTTACTGAAAGGGGGATTTATTTCCGAAACTGGGTATTGATTTCCCCAAACAGGTATTTATTTCCAAAAACGGCCTTGAGTTTCTGATTACTTACTAAAAGGTGTATTTATTTCCGGAATCAGGTATATATTTCCCAAACCGACTTTGAGTTTCTGGTTAGTTGCTGAAAGGGGTACTTATTTCCGAAAAAGGGTATGTATTTTCCAAAATGGGTATTTATTTCCCAAAACGGCATTAAGTTTCTGATTAGTTACTGAAAGGGGTATTTATTTCCGTATCCGAGTATTTATTTCCCAAAACGGCTTTGAGTTTCTTTTTAGTTACTGAAAGGGGCATTTATTTCTGAAACTGGGAATTGATTTCCCCGAAGGAGTATTTATTTCCCAAAACGGCTTTGAGTTTCTTTTTAGTTACTGAAAGGGGCATTTATTTCTGGAACTGGGTATACATTTCCCAAAACGACTTTGAGTTTCTGATTAGTTACTGAAAGGGCTATCTATATCCGGAACCGGATATGTATTTCCAAAAACAAGCATTTATTTCCAAAACGGATTTGAATTTCTGATTAATAACTGAAAGGGCTATTTATTTTCGAAACCGGGTATTTATTTCTTAAAAAACGGTCAAAATTCTTTTTACCGTTGACTTGACACAACTATTCTGATGCTGAGTTTGAACGCGATCAGTCGTTTAGTCTGCTTTTTTAGCGCATTTTCTAGAATCAACTTTAGTTCCCTCCGCGAGTTCTTTTTAATGTCTTCTATCGACTGAAAACGAGTGTCTCGAAGAGATAATTTGAGTTTTGATAGTAAAAAAATAAGTCAAAAGTGAGATCTATTGGAAGCTTGAATCTAAATCTGGAGGATTGAAGGTTTTAATAGTCGTATGCTGAATGTGTAATTATTTTTTATCGAGAATAACAAACCAGTAAAAAATCCAGCAGATAAGCATGACCGAGGCGTGACTGTTCTTTGAGAACAGCCGTGATTTTCTTTTTTAATACAAGTGCGGGGCTCTTCAAATGTTAAATTTAGATAGACTTATATCAAAGCGAACTTTCCGAAATAATATTATATATTAAATTTAACCCGGAATACTAAGCCCCCTTTTCTAATAAACTCCTGGAGACCGAGTCCTAGACTGTTAGAGATATAGAAAAAATTACTTTGGATTCGGGCTTCCCGTGCTCAAATTAAGAACAAAAAATAGGTTTGAAAAATTTCAGAGAGCCCTCTACAGCCCAAAATTTACAAAATAAAATAGGGTCTTATATGACCCCATCGGTCTCAAGTAAAACTTTTGCGGATTTTATCAGCTGTAATCTATGATGGACATGAACGTATTTTTAATGAAATATTAAATTCAATTAATGTGTTCAATGCATTGTAATTCCAAACTTAGAAAATTAATTTACAGATTGATACTGAAATTTAAGTTTTAATTTTAAAGAAAAATCACAAGGTACAAAATTGGGCACCACGAAATAGACCCCAATTGAAATAAGCCCTAATGCAATAACAGCCAATGAAATAATTCCCAACGAAAATTAAATAAGCCCCAAATGAAAAAAATGAGAGAATTCCCAAACGCAATGAAATAATTCCCAAATTGAAAATGAAATAAGTCCCAACATTTGGGTTTTATTTTATTATGAAATAACACCCAATGAAAAAATTAAATAAGCTCTAATGAAATATGCCCCCACAGAAATGAAATAAGCCCCATGTAAAAGATTTCTGAATTAAAAATGAAATTATCCCCAAAATAAATGAAGTAACCCCCGATGAATAGGCACTACTGTACTCCAGTTATAAAATGGATGATTTTGTGAAAAGTTTGACTAGTACAAATAATAAAAAAACTTATGAACCAACAGGAAATAAACCAACGCATGAAAAAGAATCTTGAAAAAGAAGCCCGAAGTCGACTGCTTAATACGGAGGATATAATTCATTTTCAGGCCGTTCCAGAATTTATAATTAATTCCTTTTTCGTAAAAGTTACGATTAATTACAACTACTTTTGGTTTTTTGAATGGTTTCAGTACAATTCAGTTAT
Source organism: Dichetophora obliterata (assembly GCA_963920525.1). Taxonomy (NCBI): domain Eukaryota; kingdom Metazoa; phylum Arthropoda; class Insecta; order Diptera; family Sciomyzidae; genus Dichetophora; species Dichetophora obliterata. The sequence goes on from OY986437.1 coordinate 259,594,255, forward strand.
TTTCTTTGATACGACGATCAAATATACACAATGCGAAAAAAGCTTTTATTAAAGCTTTAAAGCAAATTCATTTTATCAACTTCGGCCGTTTCATTGCGCCTTTTACAAAAGGAATAGTTTGTAAAAGGCGCAACTTCAGGGAAAAAGTAATGCAAAAATTGATCAAAAATTATAAAATGTGAAAAAAATTCAATTAATGTGTTCAATGCATTGTAATTCCAAACTTAGAAAATTAATTTACAGATTGATACTGAAATTTAAGTTTTAATTTTAAAGAAAAATCACAAGGTACAAAATTGGGCACCACGAAATAGACCCCAATTGAAATAAGCCCTAATGCAATAACAGCCAATGAAATAATTCCCAACGAAAATTAAATAAGCCCCAAATGAAAAAAATGAGAGAATTCCCAAACGCAATGAAATAATTCCCAAATTGAAAATGAAATAAGTCCCAACATTTGGGTTTTATTTTATTATGAAATAACACCCAATGAAAAAATTAAATAAGCTCTAATGAAATATGCCCCCACAGAAATGAAATAAGCCCCATGTAAAAGATTTCTGAATTAAAAATGAAATTATCCCCAAAATAAATGAAGTAACCCCCGATGAATAGGCACTACTGTACTCCAGTTATAAAATGGATGATTTTGTGAAAAGTTTGACTAGTACAAATAATAAAAAAACTTATGAACCAACAGGAAATAAACCAACGCATGAAAAAGAATCTTGAAAAAGAAGCCCGAAGTCGACTGCTTAATACGGAGGATATAATTCATTTTCAGGCCGTTCCAGAATTTATAATTAATTCCTTTTTCGTAAAAGTTACGATTAATTACAACTACTTTTGGTTTTTTGAATGGTTTCAGTACAATTCAGTTATTTTCTTTGATACGACGATCAAATATACACAATGCGAAAAAAGCTTTTATTAAAGCTTTAAAGCAAATTCATTTTATCAACTTCGGCCGTTTCATTGCGCCTTTTACAAAAGGAATAGTTTGTAAAAGGCGCAACTTCAGGGAAAAAGTAATGCAAAAATTGATCAAAAATTATAAAATGTGAAAAAAATTAAAATTTATTTTATTGTAAGTAACTCTGCGATAACCTTAACTAAGCAAAATCAAAAAGCCCCCAAACAAATTGAAATAACCCCAAAATTTAAGAAATAAAATAACCCCTAAACCGAATAAAATAAAACCCAAGAAAAAATCCAAATTAAATAAACCCCAACTAAAATTTCATTGGGGCTTATTTCATTGGGTCTTATTTCATTATGAAATGAACAAACAAAAAAATTAAATATTTTCCAAAATTTGTAAAATGAGCCGCCAAAAATGGGGAGTTATTTTATACGAAGCATCACCCAAAAATGTATGAACTTTTTTGGGGCTTACATAATTTTTTTTGAGCTTACATCATTTTTTTTTTTGACCTTATTTCAATTGGGGTCTATTTCGTGGTGCCACGAAATTGCGATTGTATAAAAAAATATCGCTAAAAGTTTTACTTGAGACCAATGGTTTCATGCATAGTATAACTAGACAAGGTAGTGTTAGGGCTGAATATGCTCTCTTTCTTAGTGACCATAACTGTCAAACTCAGCGATTTTGGTATTTTTGCCAATTTTTGCTTTCATATTGCATTCTCATTAGTTGCAGATTTTGTATGAGTTTTCAACTTCGTTTTGACAGTTTCGGTCATCGGCTCTCCTACCTAACACTACCTTGTCTAATTTTACCATGGTTTCATGTAAGGAAACTATTATATTATTTTTTGAATTTTGTGAAAACAACTGGAAATATTTACCGAACTCGATAATTTTTCAATAAAACACATCTAAATTCCGAACTGATATTTACGTTTGGAACGATTTTATTTAATTTAATTGCGGTATTAACAACATCTGTTAACGGTGTTGACAGATTCTATAAGGCTTCTAAAACCAAATTCATGGTAGAAATTTCTGGGCAAATTGTAATTTAAGCAATGATTACTAAATAACGCAGGGGGTCATTTAGTACCCCTCTGTCTCAAGTGGTTAATTAATTTCAACTTTCAACTGCAAGGCGGAGGGGTGATTATTTTAAGAAATTTGGGCTTGAATCCCCTCAGAATGAAAGAGACTTGAGTATGTTTTCTGTCCGGAACTTTTCACCTTTCACAAATACTCCCCACAAATGTCGACTCGTGCTGATTTGGGTACTTTTAATTCACGGAATCCAATCAAAAATTAAAGAAATCGGCTGTTTGTACATCTTAGTAAACGAAATTTCGAGCTCGGGAGTTTAAGTTTGCGAGATAAACCACCGGACGGACGACTTAATAAATTAATTTTAATATGAGCTTGGAGTGTTCATAATACGAAATAATCAAATACCCAGCAAAATTTTTGATGCAAATGTGGCGTGCATTCTTACGGACACTGCTTTCAGAAGACATTTTATAGATCAAACTTTTTCTTAGCCAAGCTTTTTCTTAGCCTTTCAAAAAAGTTATTTTAAGAGGCATTCTTATAACCTACACAGAAAAAACAAATTTAATGACAGCATACGTTAAAATTAATTCATTGATTTTAATGAAAAAATCATTGAATTTTAATGAATTGCTCATAGTTTTTAACGTACTGTTCATTGAAATCAATGAAGTTATATTCATTACAAATGTCTAAATAAATATCAATGATTTGTTTTCATTTTTTTAATGGGCTTTTCATTGATATCAATGAAAAGTACATTGATTCCAGTTGTAAATCAAATTTTAACGAACCATACATTGATTTTAAAGAACAGTTCATTGAATTCAATGTTTAGGTCATTAAATGCAAAGTACAGTTCATTAAATTCAATGTATAGGTCATTGAATTCAATGTATAGTTCATTGAATTTAATGAATGGTTCATTGAATTTAATGTATAGTTCATTGAATTCAATGTATTGTTCATTGATTTCAATGTATAGTTCATTAAATTCAATGCATAGCTCATTAAATTCAATGTATTCAGTTCATTAAATTCAGTGTATACTAATTTATTCCCTATCCAATTTCGTTTGAAGTGAAACGCGAAGTTGTGAAGACGTGTGGCAATTGTGTGAGTAAATTTTAGATAAAAGGTGATAATAAATTAAATTAAAAGTGAAGAAAATGTTGTGCTTTGAATGTAAAAGAAAATTTAAATCTGTTGAATTACTATTAGTATTAGTAAATAATAGGAAATATACCTGGCATTTTAAGTGACTGCTGCCATTTTTTTCAAAAAATGTTTACATTTTTAAAGGATAAAAACCACATAAAAGATAAAGCTGTGCGGGCAAAGTTGGCAGAAATTGAAGATTTCACTAATTACAGTGGTAAGCTTAATTATTCTCGAGGCTAAATAAATAAATAGTTATTTTTTTCAATTAATATCTTTCCAGACAGTACTGATTTGAAACTTCTTTGGAGCCTTCATGAGTATTTGGTGCCCACTCAAAAAGTATGCAGTAAGGACAACTTTGAAAGAAAAACTTTCCTAAAGCATACAATTACCAGTTTCCAAGAGGCATTCGTTTTTGTTGGAAGCAGCATTCAGAAAGTCGAAAATATTCAACCAGGCGAAAATATTCAGCCAAAAATAAAGGCGAAAATATTCAACCATTAATCCTTGCTGTTGGAGAGAAAAACTTCTCCTCATTCCTCATTCATGGATGGTGTAAAATTTCAATTTGCTAGTTTTATTAAAGCCGTAGATGTGTGCTTTAAAATTTTTCAATTATTTCAATTAAAATATCCTGCGGCATGCACTCTCCTGTGGGAGTTTATTGCCGTTTATTTTTATAAATTTAAAAACTATTCAAAATCTTCGAAAATTTGTATATTAATTGACTCTTTAAAATAAAAAAAAATTTTGTTGAAATTGTAATTATTTCCTTATTTTAAAAATGTTTAGAGAGGGATTAACAAATAATTCGTTAAATTTAATGTATAGATCATTAATTCCGATGAACTAAATACATTAAATTTAATGAAATATACATGGAATTCAATGAACTGAATACATCAAATTTAATGAACTGTACATTGAATCCAATAAACGAAATACATTAAATTCAATGAACTTCATACATTAAATTCAATGAAATAAACATTGAATTCAATGAACCTTACATTGAATTCAATGAACTTTACATTGAATTCAATGAACTATACATTGAATTCAATGTAAGGTTCATTGAACTATACATTAAATTCAATGAACTATACATTGAATTCAATGAACTATACATTGAATTCAATGAACTTTAATACATTGAATTCAGTGAACTATACATTGAATTCAATGTAAGGTTCATTGAACTATACATTAAATGCAATGATCTATACATTGAATTCAATGAACTATACATTGAATTCAATGAACCTTACATTGAATTCAATGAACTTTACATTGAATTCAATGAACTATACATTGAATTCAATAAACTTTTCATTAAATTCTATGAAAAAATCATTACTTTTGGCATTTTTTAATGAACGTGTTCATTGAATTCAATGAAGTGTACATTGATATTCAAGGAACCATTCATTGAAAATCACTAAGTTTAATTAACTATTCATAAAAGTATGAAGAAAATTCATTGAAATCAATGACCACAGTTCATTGGACCAAAATCAATTAATAATTGAAATAAATGCACCTTTTCATTAATATAATGTACCTTTTTGGTTCAGTGTATTTCTGGAAGACATTCAAATAGCATTTAAATTCAATTAAAGTAAAAAAACTTATATATAATTATACAGGCATGTTCTACATTCTACTTCCGAGTGCAAATGAAATTAAATCATAATTTAATTCGATATATGGTTTTCTATATATCACTTTTTTCGATTTGTATTTTATTTATTTTATTAATATAATTATTTGTATTAACGAAAAAGTTATACATAGTGCACCAAATATCGAATTCAACTTTCACTCGGAAGTGAAATGCAGAACATGCCTGATAATATATGATTTAGATATTTTCCTTGAGATATTTTAAACCCCTAATTAAACCCAACCACTAACTACTTGCAACACCAAATGCTTTGAAAATCGGGAAAAAGGATATTTTACGTGGAATTTTTTTAGACCCCTAACAAAACCCAAACACTTCTCATTTCCAGCACCAAAATCGCGAGAATATCGGGAAAGGGATATTTTCCCAGAGATTTTTTAGCCCCCTAACCATAAAAACCATTCCATTCCATGGAATGCCTTCTAAAAGTTCTTCTGGAAAACACCTACTAGAATCCTTTCATTAAAGGGCTCAAAAAAATCTTCCATTGAAAAAGTTCTGTAAGCACTTCTAGAGAAGACCAAGGAAAGCATTCCTCCCAATTATATGCATATGTTCAAAGAATGCCTTCTGGGTATGAAAGTGGAAGGGATGGAATTCAAGACTTTCCCTTCCACTTTAGCTTCTTTTGGAAGCACTTTTTTGCCGGGTACTTGAGAGTACAGTATCATCGCAGCAATGTTTTGGGTGATTTTTGAGAGTCTCAGATCATGTTTTATCATCCAAGAAACTTGGTTCAAGTTTCAAAATGTTTATGTGCATCGACTTCTATGTTAAAGCGTCTTTAATTTTGAAAAATTGTTTGGGAATTTTTGGAAAATGCTTAAACCACTTTCTAGCTCTAGGTTTCTTTAGGCTACACTCAAACAACTTACGTTTTAGAAACGCCCGTGGTTTTGCCTGCTTACGTCGCGACATTTCCGCGAACTCTGCGTATTTTCCGACGTTTAACAGCACTTTGCACTAACTCAACACTTCACTTCACTTTTACACTCTTCCCACACCGACAGCAATCAATACTCTTGGGATCAAGTTCGTCTCGAACTTAACCACAGTGCCACCACGTTCGTGTGGGACAAACGCGCGTCGTTGTCGTCGTCGCTGTTGTTAACGCATTACCAAACTCACACGAACTTTTGTTTTGATTTGTTGTTTCTGTGTTTTTTTTTTTCGAAAGCTTTTTTTTATTCGGTTAAGTTCTCGCGCGCAATCCGTTTTTTTTTTCGTTTTTGTTTACTCTTCCATCAACACTTCCGGCAAACATGTGTTTATCCTTGCGGCATCATTGACGGAATGTTCAAGTGGCAGGAAACAAATAAGCGGCTAAGCTTCTCTGCTGCTCTCTGACTATTGCTGATTGTGTGTGTGTGTTGTCAGCATGTCTATTTGGCGTTACTCTTAAAATGTTGTCGCAAAGATATTTGATTAAAGGCGCAAGCGCACATAGGCGCAAGCGAGAGCATAATCGAGAGTATTCTCGCTAAACTTAGAGTGGAGTCAAGGGTGCCAATGGGATGGGAACAATGCCTGTGCTGTGCTCTTCTCTCACCCAAACCAGTCTGCGACACGCAGAACAACCCCCGGCCTTCAACATGCTCACCACGAAGTATTCCCAAGGGGTTGGCTTTCAATGTTGAAGTCGTGCCTTGCTGCACATGGCATGTTTATGCCGGCAAAACGCACCTAGGTCAATACAACAAAGACAACAACAACAACAACAATAACAACAACAGAAATAGTAAAAGCAATTATGAAGTAACCAACAACAACGAAGGAATTTAGCAATTAAAATCGTCGTTTACTCGTTCTCTCCCATAGGACTTTCAGCTGAACATCCCCTGATGCATCGCGCACCAATCGCCGCGCGTAGGGTGCATGTAGCGACTTCCAGCTAGCTTCCTTACGGTTGCATTCTCAAGCAGCCAAGAGAAGGAAACCACTTTGTGCGCTGGTTGGGGGTCCGAGCACATGCTGTTCACTGGCTTCAACAGCTTCGGATTCGGCTGCTGCTGGTACTACGTACGTAATACGAATTCCGCGCGCGCAATTATAAAGTCAAACGTAACACAATTTGATAACGTTGTCAACGTTGAGATTCGCACGTGTGTATGGGGGGTCCTGGGTGCACGACAGTCATTGTGACTTTCATGGGTTCTCAACAGCGGGAATGACTTTTTTCACTAGGCGTTTCCTTGTAGTCGTGAGAAATAAATCAAATGGCTGTCAATGCTTGTGGATTGTGAGAAAACGCGTTGTTCGTTAAAAGTTTTGTCGAAAATTTGACAACAACTAATACTAGTCATAGGGTTGATGAACATTAGATCACCCCAAAATGCAAATATGTTTTTTTCGCTACACCAGCATTTTCTAAAAGAATGAGTTTAAAAAACGAGATTGGCATCAAAAGATTGATATCGTTATTGGAAAACAGCCACCCAGTTTTCATTTAGAGCAACAAAAACTGGCTTTAAATCAGTGATGCCGCAAGCGGTACAATTGTACTTTTTGAGGTACACTTTTACTACCGCCAGTACAAAAGTAAGCATTTTTTCAAAAGATACATTTTTCAATATTAAGATTTCTTCTTCTTTAAATTTAGATTTTTAATAAATTGTATATCTACATATGTTACTTATCATTGCGTTTAGCCTGTAGGAGTCCTTAACTTAAAAGTGCTACCAATCACAATATCGATATTTTCTAGTTACTTGTTTATGGCTGCTTGTCTCAAGCTTCCCGCCATTAGTTTTATGTAATTTTTTGTCAGATATATTTTTGTTCACCAATTTTTTTTTTATTTTAATTGGAACCATCTTGGAGAAGATCAAGTTTTTTTAATAATTAAAGATACGCACTACTGCTTTTTAAAATCAAAAAGTACATATTTTACCCTTACTAAAAACTTAACAATTATTTGTTAAAAGATTTTGGTTAAAAAAGTACGTTTTTAGTCAAAAAGGTACATTTTTCTTAATTAACTTTTTTTAGAAAAGGGTTTTTAATTTTTTTCTTTACAGAAAATTACACAGGTTAAACGGTTCGTGTAAATTTTTTTATGAGTAAGTGTGCTATTTAATGGTGTTTTTGAAGATCAAACTCAATTTGTATGTTCTATTTTTAGCATTGCAGTTGGTAGTATTGCCTCATCATGAAGGTAATTTAATGAGGTCTAAAAAATTTATTACTTTTCATTCAGAGTTTCACTCATAAACTTACTTCTTAAAAGCAAACAAATAAATTTTCTTTTGTTTCATTCAATGGAAATATTTAAAATTTAAGCAAAGTACTTCTTTTACTCACTTTAATCATAGGTAATTTATATGTTGTCCATTTATATGTTGTGAGAGTGAGAGCGAACTTTGCTTCAATTTAACTCATACGCCTCTTTGATAAAATATATTAAATGTTTTTGTTTTTTCAAGATGGATTTAGGTGGTCTCGTTTGGACCCAATTCAGCCACTTGACTAATAAACCCAAATTGCAAACAAATGTGCAGAGTGAAAATATTGAATCACTGGGTATTTTTCAATAATTTAGCTAAAATTTAATAAGGGAATCTTTTCTTGATTCCTAAGATGTCAAACCGTGTCTAACGAGCTAACCTGAAAAATCCTCCTTGGTTTTTTATTTATATATTTTTTTTAACAAATTACATACTAAGCAAACCTAAGTTAAGTCTAAAGAATTGAATTGGAAGGGATAAAATATTTTCTTGGCAATTATTAATTGTATACTTAAGGCATCATTACAGTTTCGGATAGGAAAAAAGTAAGCATTTTTCTAAAGTTAATAACTTGGACCCTTTATTAGATACTAGCAAATGCCCGCTGCTTCGCCTGCGATAAAAATATTAAATACCATGTTAAAATTTGAAATCATAAAATGAAAGTATTTTGTTTTATCTTCAAATGCAAAATATAAAAATATTTTTGTTTGTTTAATAATTAAAAAATGGTATAAATATGATATAATGACCTTATTATTTATTATGTTGATTTTATATGATTTAAAAACAAATTCTAAATGTTTGATAGTTTAAATCATACTTGATTTTAAATACAAATTCTAGTTGTTTGATAGTTTAAAATCGTTTATTGAGCTTTGGGTCAAGGTTGGAACAATTAATTGTTTTAACGAATATTTCAAAAGAAAAAACTACAACAACAACGTTTTCATATGAAAAGGAAAACATCACTAGCTGATTTTATTGTAAGTATGATTTAAACTATCAAACATTTAGAATTTGTATTTAAATCATATAAAATAAACATAATTAGAAAACTACTTGATTTAATTTGAATTACCTTCTTACTTGGCTTTTTCTGTATTTTGAGTTTTCAATAAGTCCTGCGTAACAGGATTTAAAAAAATATTGGTAAAAAATTTGTTAAATTTGTTATTAAAAATGTAATTGATGTAAATGATGAACCGTTACTTCACCAATTAAATGTTTTATATTGTTTTCACAAAACCTTTAAAATATGCAATTTGTGCTCAAAAAAAAAATAGGCCAAAAGTTATTTTTGTTGCAATTTTTTTTTTTTTTTTCAATTTCCATTTTCTGCACTCTTTCATAGTCATATCATATCCGCATATCATTTATCTGCAATAATTGCTTAATTTTTAAACAAAATTCAATAAACAGTTTCTATCATTAAAAATCATGGTGGCACCTTATTATTTTTTATATAAAATTTTATTTTTTCAAAATGTTATTATGTTTTTTGACAATGTTTTATAGCTTTAAAAATAATTTCTGTGAAAAAATTTCAAATATTTAATTTCAAATAATATAATACTAAGTTAACATTGGGTCAAATGACTTATTTCAGTCCATTCAGCCAAATGAGAAACGAACTCATCTCATTTCTCATACAAATTCTCAATTGCAATACAACTCATTTAAAACAAATGAATGAGATTGGATACGTTCTTAAAACTTATCACAAACTATTTCAAACGCATTCAATGGAGAATGATAAAAAACATTAAACACACTAAAAACAAAGAAAACGTCAAACTACAAATCATTTTATGCACTTGTATCATCATCAATATCAACCAGTAAAAACAAAACAAAAAAGCTGTTGTCAAACATAATGAGGTACTTTTGTAAAAAAAAAACCAATGCAAGCACTTTTGAACGACTGATTCCAAATGAGTCATTTGATTAGTTTAAACGTAGTACTATAGCATTTTCATTGATTTTTGGGCGGTTAAAGGGGGCATGGAAGCCCATTTTTAGTACAGCTGTCGAAAGTAACCATACACACAGAAAAATTTTGCATAGTAAAATCATTGTGATGCATAGTTCATTTCATTTTACATGATTTTATATTTCATGGAGGCAGCGACATAAAAATCATTATGATTTCATGTAAAATCATTATGATTTCATGTAGAATTATTGTGAAAACCAGTAAAACCATTATTGCATCATGTAAAAAGTTAATCAACACGATTTCATGTAGAATCATTGTGATTAAATGTAGAATCATTATGACATCATGTTGAATCATTATGAAATCTAGTAAAATTATTATTGCATCATGTAAAAAAAAATTTTGCGTGCTTAATAAGTTCCGTTGTTTCTAGCACAATAGAAGTTTTATCGCGAGAAGTAGCTTCGTTAAAAATTAAAATATTTTGTAATAGCTGAAAAAGTAAAACAAGTGGAATGAAAAGGAAATACAAGTGTAAGTAGGTGAATCCATAAACTTCGACGCAGATGAACAAGGTAATGTGATATGTGACTTATGTAACTATAACAAAATAATATCAAAATGCTGTATTACTTTTCAATAGAAACAGAAGTTCAGTTGACTAGAAAACTTTAAGGTACTTATCTAAGGAAGATAAACAGGAAGCTATACCACCCATAGAACTTCGTGCACGTTATCGAGAAAACCATTTAGTTGGAGAAAAATTGAGGTATGTTTTGTAATTATAAGTCGTATTTTTTTATTTTTCAATAAAAAAAACTAGATAAAACCTAAACTTGAAGTTCTTTTTATTTCAAACTGAGGTTAGGATTCAGCTGCATTTCATAATGATTTTATAATGATTCAACATGACCATCATAATGACTTTACATGATTTCATAATGATTCAACATGACCATCATAATGATTTTATATGATTTCATAATGATTCAACATGACCATCATAATGACTTTACATGATTTCATAATGATTCAACATGACCATCATAATGATTTTACATGATTTCATAATGATTCAACATGAAAATTTGTTGCGATTTTTACATGAAAATCACAATGATTTTACTATAAATCTCTATGAAGCAAAATCATAGGGGAAACATGTAAAATCATTATGTTTCTAGTTGATTTTACAATGATTTTGTTCTGTGTGTACAAATAAAATTACTAAATTTTAGTCTTGTACGACCAAAACCGTCTTAAATATAGCATATTGTAGATGATTTTAGTAGGAGTGGCAAAATATTAATAACCTATCACGATTTCGTTGAAATAAGATATCGTTTGGTACCGTCTAAACATCGTCTAAGTCGGTTCAGTGGCAGTGATGACATGAGAGAATTTTAAAGAGTACCTTGTTGATTGAGAAAAATTTACCTTTTTGACTAAGAACGTACTTTTTCATCAAAATCCTACTAAAAAGTAATAAAGTAAATCCTACTAAAAAGCAGCACCATGGTTGTGTTGTGCTGCTTGTTTAATGTAAGTATCAAATAAAATTCGTGAATTTTGTAATAATTAAAGAATAGACTTTTCGAAAAACTGAGTAAGTTATGACACTGGAAGTTATCATAGGAATTTGATAAACAAAGATTATCAAAATTATCAAATTGAAATGAAAGAATTAATATAAAGAATTATCAAAAAAGAATTGGTTCAGCGGTTACCGAGCTTGTCTGGCTTAAAATTTCGTGAGTCTCCTTGTATATAATAGTATAGATCTATACTATTCTATATATATCTATATCTATATAGCAGTTTTTGGTGGTATTGTAAAGGACTTACACTTTGGTGTTAAAGATAGATCAAAATAGATAGCGTCAAAACATTCATCGTACTAAAAACCTCTTTATACAAATTTTTATGCTTATCTTATGAATGGTTAAGGAGTTTTTGGCGGTTTTGAAAAAGATTGAAACACCAAAACACCTGAAAGACTCTTTATTCAACATTGCATGGTAATCGTATAAGTAGTTTAGAGGTTTATTGCTGTTTACCCGATCGCAGCGCCACCTATCGGATAAAATTTTCATAAAATTAGCTTTAACTTATAGACCAATAAATGAAAATTAATGTTAAAAAATGCCTTTTTCGCTTTAACCCTTTTACGACGAATGGGTGAAAAATAACCCATTTACATTTTTAAGTCGTGTGAGCAAAATTTTCGAGATATTTTCATAAATGTGAGCTTAAAGGATTAGAAATCAATGTGGTTTTTAACGTGTGCTACATTTTTTTAACTTGTTCTAAGTATAAGAGAAAGAAAAAACTAGGAAGTCCAAAAATGTTTTTTTCCATAGGTATATGTTTATTAATTCTCAGAGACTGCAGATATAGGTACCACAAACGATTTTATCACAAGGACAAATACGAGCGGATGAGACAAATACTCATCCCAATTATGTCAAAACCTTTATGAATGGGCTACTCCAACAAAGTAAAAAAATAATTTTCCGGATGAGTTTTTCCGGATGTTTTCAATACTTATTGTAAAAAAAAAAATTAAAAATCAACATGAACACTAATATTAAAATTTTTTTATTTCACATTTGTATAGAAATATGCCATCGGTGATGACAAACCACAAAAAAATTTTAAATTTACAGCGGTTTTTTGTCGTCCTCTAAGGGTTAAAAATAAGCAAATGTAAAAATTATATTGTTCTTTTTGGCATATTGAACACATGACAGCAAAATTCAAGAGCACAACAGCAGAATTACTTTTAAAATTAATGGCATAGTAACCTTCTCGTAATAAAAGTACCATGTTATACAAATTATACTATTAAGATATTTTTTTTTCTTACAAATGATAGCACACGTCAGACACATTGCGGTACATATTTTTTTTAAGTATGAATTAGAGATGGGCGCGTGCAACATTTTTGAGCAAGGACCGCCAATAACGATTACCGCTATTAATCAATCATTTAATAACAGTTATTTTTTGTAGATATTTTTTCGATCAGAAATGAAAGTTATTTCTTGGTCGTTTTTTTTTTAATTAGAAATTAAAGTTATTGCTTGGTCATTATTTATTTCAATCAGAAATAAAAGTTATTTCGTGGTCGTTAATTTTTTTAATCAGAAATAAAAGTTATTTCTTGGTGATTATTTTTTCAATCAGAAATAACAGTTCTTTTTTTATCGTTATTTTTTTTCAATCAGAAATAAAATTTATTTTGATCGATATTTTTTTGATCAGAAATAAAAATTATTTTTTGACCGCTATTTTTTCGATCACAAATAACAGTTCTTTTTTTATCGTTATTTTTTTGAATCAGAAATAAAATTTATTTTGATTGATATTTTTTTGATCAGAAATAAAAGTTATTTTTCGACCGTTATTTTTTTTAAATCAGAAATAAAAGTTATTTTGATCGATATTTTTTTTGATCAGAAATAAAAGTTTTTTTTTGACCGTTATTTTTTTCAATCAGAAATAAAAGTTATTTTGATCGATATTTTTTTGATCAGAAATAAAAATTATTTTTTGACCGTTATTTTTTTCGATCAGAAATAGAAGTTATTTTTTTCGAAAAAAGTATTTTTTGACTGAAATAATTTCTATCAAAAAACTAGCATATCCATTAGGGAAAATTTGTTTAAATTTTATATTGTGAGAGTGCTAAGAGCTAATCTTAATTGTAATATTAAAAAAAGTGGCAACAAAAGTGATGAATGGCACTTAAAGTTAGAAAATGGTGACACAAGTTGAAAAATTTAAACGAAAGTTTGAATTTTATAAGTGTACTAAATACTCGTATAATACAAAATTTAATTAAATTTTTTCAGTTTTCTGTTTCTTCGGTTCTGAATTACAGTTTAGATTTTTCTCTAGTTCAATAATATAAAAAAAGGTACCACTAAGGACCTGAATTGGTCTATGTGAGCCTACACGAAGGCATCCGGTTTAACCTATAATATAAAAAAAATTATAAAAAGTTGTACTTTTTTGAAGGAATAAATCTGTAACATAGCATATATTATAGTTTGTTTACAGAAAACAAAAACAAATTGTTCAACCAAAGAATTAGGAATATGCAACAGTATAAGAAGGGAAAACCAATAGAAAAAAATCGATCAAAAAATAACTTTTATTTCTTATTAAAAAAAATTACGGTCGAAAAAATAACCGTCAAAAAATAACTGTTATTTTTGATCGAAAAAATAATGACCAAGAAATAATGTTATTTTTGATTGAAAAAGTAACGATTACGAAATAACTTTCATTTCTGATTGAAAAAAAATAATGACCAAGAAATAACTTTTATTTCTGATCGAAAAAATATCGACAAAAAAAATTGGTTTGAGGTGATTTCTATCTTTAAAATCATCAAAAATAAAATCTTGTAAGAAATGGAATCTTTAGCTCCCTAGCGTCACATTGCTATACTTACAATAAATATACGACCTTTTTATACATGATCTTTTGATATAAAATTTAAAAAATAATCGTTATTTTCGGTCCCTGTTTTTGAGGAATGAGCACGCACGAACACGAAATTCATTTTTCGAACTTGCACAAAAACGCACGAACACGCACGATTTAGAACTTTGCAAAATATCTATGAAAAATGTAAACATATTTTTTTAAAATTTATGTCTCAACATAAAAATATTAGAATTATTATAACATTAGAATGTGTTTTTTTATCTGTTTTATTCAAATAACATATGAATTCTGGTGTAATAAAAACATAGTAGTTAAACTGAAAGTAGTAAAATTTTTGTGCACGAACACGGAAAATCACTCACGACATTGCTTTTCTTAAGCACGGGCACGCACGTGCAGGTACGAAGCTATTTTTAGGCACGTGCACGACGTGACACACCGTTAAAAAAAACGGAGCTAACTTTATTAACATATTTTAAGACTTTATACTCAGCTAGATGTCAAGATTTTGCAAGTAAAAACAACTTTGTTTGGGCTGTATTTTGCCATCTGCTTATAGCTTTGCGTAGTCTTAAATATTATCAGTGTTTTTTCTCCATCTATTTTATTTTAGATTACATCTGTACGAGTACAATATTTTAGCTATTTTGAAATATAATAAAAGTCGCTGTTCAAATTGCCATCAACTACCCATTCCATCTTCCTTTTTTTAACCCAGCAGCAACACTTGAATAAACTCAATCTTTAACTTGATCTATAAGTACATCTATAAAATAACATCAAGGCAATCTATAAGTTGAGGTATTTACTTCCGTTTAACTTAATAATACTTGCATTGAAATCATTGCAGTATCCCCTGCATAAATATTTTATATTTTATCTTGCAAAAATCGTGATCCATTAATGTATGGTCCTAACATTACTTAGTTGGGGTGATTTTGTCGTTTCATTATATTCGCAAATACTTGTGTTTTGAATTGGATTGTTGTTTACCACTCAGTTACCATTTACGTTGGTGCTTTTATGTTCTTTATCAGCATTAAACAAATCTGAATTTTTAGTTCCGTTTTAAGCAATTTTTCTTAGTTGTTATTAGAGCACAACTAAGAAGAGTTTATTTCCTGCGATTAATTTTGAGTGAAAAAAATGGCAGGAGAAAAAGAAATGTCAGAACTATTAAGTCTGAAAATGTCGATTAGTCCATTTAGGTGGCAGTGAGATAGAGTTAGACTTTATGGAAAGACCCTTCGATTTTTTTTTCTTGCGATCTCTCAACTTAAATGAAAGTCTTGCATTTATTTCATTAAGAAAGACTAATTAGTCATGATTAAAAAAATTTTTTGATAATTTTGAGTAAATTTTTAAAAACAATGTTCATTCATTATCTTTTGGTTAAAAACATATCGAGTCAATTTTTTTCTTTGTATCATATTTGGTAAATTTTTTCTTAACACGTTCGCTGCCATGTGACCCACCGGTCACACAAAATATTTATAAGAGGCCGTGTGCACCACTGGTGGGTCCCGGTGTAGGTATTTTTTTAAAGAAGTTTTTTAAGTGGCCTGCTGATGAAATGATTTTTTTACGTAGCGTACATTAAAGTAAGTTTGTATGAGGTTTGTATGAGGTTTGTATGACGTTTACAATGTGTGAAATGCAAAATATTTCTCGGCCTTTTGATAAAAAAAAATTATAGACAGTGGCAACCCTGTTTATATCACGAAAATGCACACTAACAACAAGCAAGGCTCTTATGTTTTGAAATTAATGAGTGTTAATGTTCATGATACAAATAGAAGCTATTAATTTAGCCATTAACTAACAGAAAGAGCGAGAAAAGTTCTTAATTTATGCCTTTGACACAGTGATGTGATTTGGTGGGATTTCGCCCGTTTGAGTGCGTTTGAGTTTTTTGGCGGAATTTTTTACCAGTCAGGATTTTGAAAGATGGAAATAGTTTTAAACCAATGATTGTCATCACTTTGCCTGTAATCTTGTACAATTGTCGATTAAATTGTGTGTTTCGTTGAGTTTTAGTTGTAATTGATTAAAAAATTCTCAATAAATTTGATTTAAACTTTATTCAGCATCTTTCATAACTCAGCTGGAATAAATACAATATTATTATATGTATACTAAGGTACCTTGAAAGAAAATTTCTATTTGGACCCCCTTAAAAGAACCATGGTCTATTTTAGGATATTTCCAAAATATTTTGGATTGTACTGACGTGAGCTAAAAGTTTTTGCAAAAACCACAAAAAAATCATGTTTTTCGTAAATATATAGTTTAGAGTAATAGTTGTAAGAAAAAAACCGTCAGAAATAAAAGGCCGGAAAAAAACTTTTCCCATTTTTGTAGTTGGATTAATGATAATGCTATTTTTCGTGCATATTTTTTAAATATTTTTTATTTGATTTCCACACAAAAACTTTAAAAATTAAATTAAAATCATACCTTTTATTATTTTTTTTAGTTCTTACAATATTTTTTTTTAGTAAGTGTTTATTTTATAATTAATATTTTAACTTTAATATGTATCAAATTAAGCAATTTTGACCTGCAGTCAAAATGTTTTCAACGATATTTTGAAAGCGAGGATCATACTAGAAATATAGTAATTAAGTTAAATGAATTTTAATGAAAATAACTTAACAAAAAAAATTCCAAAAAATGTACGAAAAACAGCATTGTCTCTAATCCGACTGCAAAAATTTTAAGTTGTTTGTTGCAGATTGGAATAGCTTTTTCCTGCATTTAATTTCTGGCAGTTTATTATTGCTTCAATTATTACAGCAGCCAATATATTTACGAAAAACATAATTTTTGTAGGTTTTTGCAAATATTTTACTGACAGCTTTCGTTACAGCCAATATAGTTTGGAAGTCATTATAAAATAGATCATGGTTAATTTTTAGAGGGATACAAATGGAACCCTCAATGAGGGGTAAAATTTTTAATATCAATGAACTTCCAAGAAATAAGTAAAATTATTATTTCACTACATGTTTATAAAATAATCATACATATAAAGAAGCAAAATTTCGCGGGATTTCAGAATATTTTGGAATGGGTAAAGTGAGCAAAAAAGGAAATTTTACATATGCATTTGGTATTTTTAGCAAAATCAAAATCACATCACTGCTTTGACATTATTATTTTCTTTCTCTTTTTGTTAGTATATTAGTATATACTAGTATATTATATATTAGTATTAGTATATATTAGTAAAGTTTAAGCTTGTATTAAAATTACGTACACGTTACCTTTATTTAGCCCTTTTTTTGCCTACCAGAATCTTTTTATTGAAATATGTAATTTCGGAAATGGTTGGAAATTATCATAGTGCTAAGAATGGTACATTTTAGAGTCAGTTTTTCAGTACAAGTTTAAACTTTAGTCAAATTAAACCTTAAGTCACCAAAATTTAACGTATAAACTCGGTTCAACTAAATATTTTAGCATATTTAGCATTTAAATTTAGTCTAACAAAAATTAATTTAAAGTTTTCAATCGTACTGTACAAAAGTTGTACACGTAAAAACAAACATTTCAAACGGGTTCTAAAATTAGCTAAACTACTCAAGTGTTATGTCAATGGTTTGTGTCCTAAAAACAAACTAGACAGAAGATATGAAGAAATAATTAAGCAGGTTACACATCAGGGTACCGGTTTGATAAACGGCCGAACAGGTTCGATAATTTGTAAGAGTGTTTACGGTTTCAACATACCGGTTGGCCCTTTTGTGCTTGTATAAGTGTGCCGCACAGTGGACAAACTACTTATAAAACAGACGTAAATTTGAAAAGCTATAAATACAGAATCATAAAGGCTATTCACACTTTCAATACGCTGGTCTGCTATTTGTACGATTTGTTATTTGTACGCCAATTTACGTTAGCGTATTTTGCTTAGTTGTTGTTTTGCATGCAAACAAAAATACGCAAACACGCGTAAATTAAAGTAGCACTTGAACGTGTTTTTTACCTCGTATTTTTATGCTCTGTCTATGGCCGGCATATAACATACACCACAGTGTTGCATAATATTTTAATAAGATAGTCACATGGCGGAGTGCTCACAGTTTCAATAATAACAAATTCTATAAATACGTTTAGTTAAATATACTGTGAATAGCCTTATAGTTTGGAAACTTACTTCATGTCTATGTATAGTATAATGAAACGAAGACTGAACGTCTTGAAACAAACGAGCAACAATATTTTTTGACATGGAAAAATGTATTGCTTTCCGTGTCTCGCACCATGTTCAGCGTTCGTTTCGTTTTACATAAACATGCTGTCTGTGTCGAGTTCAGTAGTTAACATAGCTAGTTTTAACCAGGGTTCGCATTTGCTTATTCACGAACTGCTCATTTCTGCTTCTATTCATTCATATGAAGAAAGTTCAAAGTGAGCTGCACATTATCGTGAAGAGCTGAGCTGATTTTTTTGTTCCTGAACTAAAGAAGAGGAAACCAGTTAGTGATCAAGAATATTTTTTACTCTTGCGAAGAAACTGTTGCTATTCATCTCTTCTTCAATTCTTCACTTGTTGTTCGTTGGCTCTTCAATTATTCATTAATTGTTCATGAAGTGGGGAAGGCACCGGATGATACTCACTTATTCACTAGCAATAGATGGTTTGTATCAGAGAAGGAATTCGGTGCTGGCGCGAACACTACTTAAAAATGGGTTGCCAAATCCACATCTGTTGTCAGAATTTCAAAATTATGTCATTTTTTATAATAGGGCTGCCACCTAATAATATTTATTTTTAATACTTTTAAACATAATTTAATCAGCAACCCCCTAGCTGATTTCGAATCTGAAGTCAGAATTTTAAAATTCCATATGGTTAATAGGGTTGCCACCTATTTTTTTATTTTAACGAATTCGATGCTGGCACGAACACTAAGTAAAAATTGGTTGCTCAATCCGAGTTTGTTGTCAGAATTTCAAAATTATGAATATTTTTGTAATAGGGCTGCCACCTAATAATTTGTATTTTTAATAGTTTTAAACATCATTTAAAAGTGTTAGGGGGTCGCTGATTTGGAATCTGAGGTCAGAATTTTAAAAGTCAAGACAGTGGATAGGGCTGCCACCTTAATTTTTTTATTTTTACGAATTCGGGGCTAGCGGGAACTAAAGGGTAAAAATGGGTCGTTGAATCCGAATCCGTTGTCAGAATTTCAAAATTATAAAATTTTGAAATAGTATGGTTGCCACCTAATAATATGTATTTTTAAGTGTTTTAAACATCATTTATCAGCATTAGGGAGTCGCTGATTTCGAATATGAAGTCAGAATTTTAAAATTCAAGATGGTGGATAGGGTTGCCACCTCATTTTTTTTTATTTTCACGAGTTCGATACTGGCGCGAACACTAGGTAAAAATGGGTCGCTGAATCCGAATCCATTGTCAGAATTTAAAAATGATAAAATTTTTAAATAATAAGGTTGCCACCTAATAATGTGCATTTTTAAAAGTTTTTAACATCATTTAACAATTCTATCAAGGGAGGAGCCCATGACCCCCTAACAGTGAATAGAATTTTTCGTATAATAAGGCTATGTAAAAAGAAATCCAATAAAATACAAAATGAAGCGTGTAGCGAAGCAAATTCTTGTACTTTTCTTTAACTTAGAAAGAAATTGTGTTTCTATAAATTTTAATTAAATATTATTCCATTATTGACATTTGTTGTCTTACGAATGTTTTAGGAACCTTTACAAAATCTTATTCCCTACAAAATTCTATCCAAAAGAAAAGGATTTTGTATTAGATTTTCAACAAGGCAAATGGCTGTAAAAATTCAACGAATGTCGGCACAACAAAATTCGAACACATTTTATTTTAAAAATAAATTTAAAAAAATTATGATGACATTGAGAGGTCAAATAAGATGCGATGGACTCTCAATATATCCCTATTTAAGAATTTCTATAAATTTTGGTTGTGCTTTTTTTTTGGTCGAATTCATCACACTGTGTTATAATTCAAGAAAAAGAATATTTGTTATTAAATTATTAAGTCGTTTTTTTTTATCGTGAGTGTATATGTGCCAGCATTTTTAAGGGGTTGCTGATTTAAATCGTATGTTAGAAATTTTGTTTTGACTAAAGTGTTTTGAAAGTAGGGTCGAACCTAAAATTTTTTTTTTACCAATGGCAGAAAATAAAGATTATTTTCAAAAATTAAGTAAAAAAACAACATGTTCTATCGAAATAAGAAATTATTTTGCTTTAGTTTAATTATTAATTATTTAGCTATTTTTTTGCAACCCATGTTTACCTAGTGTTTGCCATAGCTTCGAGATAGCAAAAATAAAAATGGCAGCCCTATTGTCAAATAAATTTTGAAATTTGTAATTTCTGACAGTGGATTTGGCATCAGCTATTTATTTTTACTTAGTGTTTGCACCAGCTTCGAGATCGCATACATACAAAATTTTAAGGTTGCCACTTTATTGTCAAATAAATTTTGGAATTTTTGAATACTGACAAAGTATGTGGCATCAAAGACCCATTTTTACCTAGTGTTTTCCCCTAGTTATGGTCCACCCTAGTGTCAAAAAGCTTTTCGAAGTTCTGATATCAGATTTTTAAAATCTTAACACCCTCAATTTATGCACCGAATGTTATGTTCTTGTGCACATTCATATTTTCCGAATCATTCATTCATTCGATTTGGTTTCCGATTGATTTGTTTATCCGTCGATGCCAGGGTGAACTGTTATGTGTGATTTGTTCGCAACGAATGTAACATGTCAATCACTCGTTCAATCACGAATGTCTTGAAATTTTTTTTAAGACTACTAGCAAAGATTATATAGTATAAAGATGTGCCACGTAGAACATTAAAAAATAACAAATATTTTTCAGATCAATTCGTAAGCTTTTGTGAGCGCGATGAAAAAGCTTTCTTGAGAGAAAGGTTTCCAATCCTTGCATGCACATTCTCTCTGCAACGCTCTTTCACTCCACAATGCTTCACATCACAGATCACCACTGCATGGTTTCTCATAGCTAGCGAGAGTCGTGAAATTTAATGTTGTAATTGTTTTTGTCCGTTGCTGTTGTTGGAACAAAGCAGTTGTGATCTCTGCTTGACAGCAACAAATGTTTTTGTTTGCTTGCGTTATTTTCATGATGATTTCCTTATTTTGTGCGAAGTAGAATTTTTTTATTCACTGCTTGCTATTAATATTGACTATTTTTGATTGACTCAGCCAGAGTAGTAAAATCTGCAAATTTATTCAGAATTTTAAGGAAAACTGAATAACGACATACAAATCCATCCAATGAATTCAAAATTGTTTATAAATAAAATTTTTAATTCACATTGACTTTTAAAAAATTGATTAGTAATTAATTTCAATTAATTTTTTTTCTTTATTCTGAATAATTAATTATTTTTTATTCATATGAATGCTATTTACAAAGAATGCAATTCAAAAAGAATTTCAAATTTTTCAATAATTAATTTTTTGTACATTATTATTTTTGATTCATTGCCTATTCATTATGAATTTTAAAGTCATTATTAATTTTTTATTTTTTATTAAATTGGTTCATTATTCAAAAGTGAATAACAAGATTTTTTTCATTTTATTTATTATTCAAAAGTGAATGAAAAATTAGAAATTAATACGAAATTTATAATGAATAAAAAATTTATAATAAATAAAAAAATTAATAAAAAAATTAATAGCGAACATTTTATTCATAAAATAGTAGTGAATAACAAAATATTTTATTCATTGTATTTTTTATTTAAAAGTGAATAACAAATTAATAACAGTGGTAAACAATTTGAAAAAAAGTTTGCGCGACGAAAACGGCATTGCTAGTTCGATTGAGTATTTTTTCTAGATAATAAAAATCATTAAGACTCTTCCAGGTTGGCTCGAATTTTTTTTAGAAGAATTTTTCGACTTTTTTGAGTTTTGAAAAATATTTCCGCAGTTATGATCCTTTAACTCCAAAAGTATTAATTTATTTTACAAGTTTTATAAATATTTACAAATAAGACATTTATACCTTTTATTTAAGCTATTATTTATACGATTATTTGTACGATTTTTGTAAACATTTTCTGAATACTACATTTGTGAAAGAGTTTAAAATATGCCGTTTATTTAACATTTCCCCCATATTAAAGTGCGCAAAAATATGACTTTGATATATAATTTAGTTTTATTTTTACTTTGTTGTTAAAAAAAATATTTCAACGAAAATATTAAGGTAAAAAGTATGATTGTAGTAGGACGGATATTACCGTATTTAGGCTATAGTAAAAATTCTCAAAATTACTTGCATCAAAGTCGTCGTGGTGAGTTCGTACTAAACAAATTCTTCAGACTTAAAAAAGCCAATTATAATATATTTAACTAAAGATTTTGTTTACAAACAATGTTCTTAGCGTTTTTAGCTAAATTTAAAAATCCTTAAACCGCAATTTTACGTTATAATAGGATTTGCAACACTGTAAACTCTTTGAAACGAGTTAAATAACAGAAATAACGTAAACTAAGATACGTCAAAAATAAATAAAAACAAAACAACGAAATCTTCGCGCTGGTATAAATAACTAGCTGAAACACTGAGTGTTTCTGCCGCGCCCCCGATGCCAAACGCCCGTAATATGCTATCAGTGAAACGGCACGAGTAAATTGTGGTCGAGTACCGAATTCCGAGGCTGTGCGGCCACCTATAACTCCAAAGCTATTCAATATCAAAAATTTCAGTTGTGTGGGAGGGGTAACGCCCATAAAATGTTATCAGTGAAACGTGTAAATTGCAATTGAATACCGAATTCCAAAGCTATGCGGACTATAACTTCAAAGCAATTCGATATCGCAAATTTGGGTGGTGTAGGAGGTAATTTTTAGTATTAACCATATTTTTTAAACTCTTTCACAAATGTAGTATTTAGAAAATTTATACAAAAATCGTTAGATCGATACAAATGATAGCTTAAATGAAAGACATAAACGTCATATTTGCAAACATGTGTAAAGCTACCTTAATATAGAAAGGCCCTAACTCATTTTTTTTTACTTTACGGGAGAAGGAAAAAACTTGATAAAAATGAAAATTTTGCAACTGTAAATTTTTTTAAGTGGGTTTTTTTATTTAAGACTCTGGCCAGTTTAATGCTGTAGCAATTTTTTTGTAGCAATTTCTTTTCTGTAACAATTTTTTTGCAAAAATCTCAAAAAAATCGCTTTTGAAAAAGTTGAGGGCCTTTCTATATTAAGGTAGCGATAAGTTTTTTAATATGAAAAAATACTTTTGAAGTTATAGGATCATAACTGGGGATATATTTTCCAAAACTTAAAAAAATCGAAAAATCTTTGAAAATTCTTCAATTCTTTTCGAATTGCATTCGTTCTATAATACTCATACAATTTAACATAAAGTCTATATTAATAAAACTTATTTTCTGGTTTGTTTGTTTAATTGACATTTATACAAATCTAAATGGCTTAACGGACTTCGCTCGATTTGAGTACACATATGTGTGCATCCTAGATTAGATTGTAACATACTTAGTTTTGATCACGCTCATTCCACCCATTTCCACTTACGTAAATTTTGATATTGAAAATCTTTCTTGAAAAAAATTTTTCGCAAATTAAATTGAAAAAATTTCAGTAGTTTTAATACCAAAAACATTCACATATTTTTAGAATTTCACGGATTTTTGGTACAACGACTTTTTCATTAAACATCGTTCCCTAAGAATGAGAAAAAACGACATGAAAATCAAAAGTTTGACTTTCGATGCAAATATATCCGCTATTTTTAAATATATTTAATTCATTTATTTTTTGATCAAAGTTTTAATAAAAGCACTTTACAAAAATAGTTTCAACTGTAGCGATAGGTCAGTGAATATATTCTTGAATTTTTTTTTCAAAAACGGTCGAAAATATTGAATTTTTACTCAAAAATATGAATAAAAAATGTTTTTGTTGTATAAATAAGAACAATTAAAAATTGCATTTCTAAGTACTTTTCATATAGTAAAGCATGTATTTGCAATAACATAATAAAAATATATAAAAGTAGCTAAATAAAAACTTTTCCGCAAAGAAACAACTTAAAAAAATATTGTTTACAACACTATTCGCGGCTAGGCTTCAACTGATGGAATCGCCCTTACAATAATATAATACTAAAAATATCATATGGCATAACAGCAAAAAAAAAAACCAAGTCAACACACAAAATATACCTAGATTATGTCATCTTTATGATATTATATTCTTGAAATAACATAACAAAAAGATAAGAGATAATACAAAAAAATATAATAACTTTAAATTATATAATGATCGTAGGGTAGTTTAGTAAAAAAATTGCCTACATTTTTTAAGTAAAACCTAATGAAATTCTGCTACATTTTGTTGGCAGCTATATCGTTTATTCAGATGTTTCGTGCATCAAATCTTTACATATCATTTCTATTGCTTTTCAATATTATGCTCACATTTGCTCACATTGTCGCTTACTTATTCTCTCGCTCTCAAAAGCTTTAAATCGTTCGCTCGCTGACTCTCATAAAGCTTTTTGTGGATTTATGATAAATCCACATTCAAATTTTATTGTGCCACTTGCTTGTATGGCGGTGGCACATCTTTCTATTATATTATCTGTGCTACCAGTGTAGAGGTTTATTACCTATGCAATTACTTTTTAGATTTATATTTCAAGGATAACGATGTTAAAAGTTTTTGTTTGAAATTCAGGTAAAAGTATTCGATAAGTCTTTTAGTAGCTTTTAACTATTTCTGTCTATTATGTTGACTTTATATGATTTAAATACAAATTCTAAATGTTTGATAGTTTAAATCATACTTGATTTTAAATACAAATTCTAGTTGTTCGATAGATTAAAATCAATTATTTCTGTCTATTTCAAAATGTTTAAAACTAAAAATATACAAACAATAAAAGTGTTCTTATTATGATGATGTTATCAATAAGTAACAAGAAAATATATTTTGTTTAAGGTAAAAAGATTCTATAAAATTAAATTCAAGAAAGTGTGAAATTGGAGAAGCCAGTGAATTTGCATAAATTTATTCCCACATACACTGATAAAATTCTGGTAGTGAATATGACGAAAAAGGACGTTAATTTGATGAAAGAGTGATCACTATACGGTCAACAAATCTGTACGTCAATACAACAAAATCTTTGTAAATTTTAATAAATTTTGTAACTACTGAGAAAAATTTGATTCCCATACAATTTTTATAAATTTTTATAGCATTGAATAAAATTCTTCAAAATCACAAAAAAAATCTTCCATTTGACAAATATTTCATCAATCTGATTAAACACATTCTTCAAATTAACAAAATATTACTCAATCTGATGAATTTCTTCATTCATTTTAACAAAAACAACGTCAATATGACAAATTTTTTTCAAAAAATTGACAAATTATTCTTCAATATGACTTCATATTGACAAAATTTTCTTCATTATGATAAATTATTTCATCGTATTTACAAAATATTCTTCAATATCACAAATTTTTTCTTCATGTTGAAAAATTTTTCTTCTATATGACTGATGTTTTTTATCATATTGACGAAATATTCTTCAATATTACCTACTGATTTTATTCTTCATATTTACAAAACATCTTCAATATGACTTATTTTATTCTTCGTTTTGATAAAATATTCTACTATTCAATGCACTTTACTTACAAAATTGATAAAATATTTCTTCATTCCATGCATCGTTAACTGCCCCTGTAGAGAAAGGAAATCTCGGGCATAATATGTATCATATATATATATACAAATATACGATTGGTAATATCAACAAATTTTTATATTAATCAAAAATAGGTAAAGTTAAACTTTTCTTCGTTTTCTTTATTGAATAAATTTCTTCAGCTTGAACAACTTTCTAAAAATTAAAGAAATTTTTTCAGTTTGAAGAAATTTCATAAAAATTGTTACTTTGACGTTTCAATTAAATGAAATATACTTCTTCAATGTCATCAAATTAAAAAAATTTCATCAATTTCTTAAAAATTTATATTTGTACTAAACTACAGTTTAAAAGCAAAAATCATTTCTTACAAAAAACGATATATTTAAATTTATTGCGTGTGAAATTGAACACGTTTTATAAAATCTTTCAGCGTTTTTAAGAAAATTATTTTATTTTCAATAAATTAACTTTTATTCATATTAAGCAATTTTTCTTATTTAACAGCCATCTTCAACAATAATAAGTTTGATGATATTTTTCTAAATTGACTAAACGTTTCATCAAATATTTTCTTCACCCACTTAGTTTTTGTAAATTTGAAGAAATTCCTTTATTTAATAAACAAAAATATATTCAGATTGAAGAAACTCCGTTAATATAATTCCATAATTTCTTCAAATTAACAATTTATTTCGTTAATTTAAAAGTTGCATTTCGTTACTTGAAGAAATTTTGTAAGTTTAGAAATGACGTTCAGTGGAAGAACTTTTGTTAATTTAACAAATACATTAAATTAAATTGATTATAAATAAAAATAAAAAGAAAAATGTATTCAATTTGAATAAACTTTTTGTCAAACATTAACAAATTATTTTCGTTAAATGCACCTACCAGATTTTAGTATATATGAAAAATTTTCGTTAATATAACAAAGTTTTCTTCAATATGAATAAAAATGTTATGAAATTAATTGAATAATCGCTTTGTCAAAAAGTAACAAAATTTTTTATTCAAATTCACCCACCATAATTTTTTCAGTGTAGACACTAGGGCTTTCAATTCCGGGATCGCTAATCCCGAAATCCCGGGACTCCAAACCAATTTGTAGCAACTTTCCAACTGCAGCAATTTCTAGTCCCCATATCCCGGGATTTTTATTCACAAGAAAATAAAAAATTTTCAGCAACTACAAATGCAACTGCAATGTAAACAGTGGGTTTTTTTTTAAATCTCTCTACCATTTTCTTTTTTTATTTGACACTTTGAAAGTCAATTTTTTAGTTCTTTTTTTGTTATGATCTTAAAAGACTCTGGTTACTAGGCTGTAAAACTTTCGTGGAATTTCTTAATTAGCAATAGTTTTATTACTATACTATAGTGTTTTTACTATAAGAGAACTTTTTTATTGACATCATACTTTTTACTAACAGCTAACTAATTTATTTGAATATGAAGTTTTATTTTTTTTTTATTGTTTTTAAAGATAAATTAATGTTGTTTGTTTTGATTTAATTATTTACGTATGTATTTTTATGCTTATAATAAAGTGAAATATGTTTTATGTTTATAAATATTTTTGTTTTCATTCTGAAATAAATGCTTATTAATATATAAAATTTATTTATTTATTATAATTATTTATTATAATTATTTATTTATACAAAAAATCAAAACTTTTTTGTTAATTAAACTTATTATATAAATAAATTGCTTAAAAATTTAGCGAATCCTCATACCATAATCGTTCTTTTCTAATTAAAATATGCAAGTGTTTTCCCTGAAAATAAAAAATGGGACTTCAGAATTCGACTATATTTTTAAATTTTTGTTGAATTTTTTTCCTTAGATTCTTTGTACTTTACAGCTGTCCGTAACCCTTGTCTGCATTAGATTTCGTCTTGGAGTTGTCTATTAAATGTTTGAGGGCTTTGAATATTTTAAGTATAAATAACGATTGTACGTGGATGATTTTTTTTTAAATAAACAAATAAAATAACATAATATGCAATACTTTTTGCCGAAACACAGAAATTAAGAGAAAGAGTTAGTAACGGCCCTTGCTTTTAATACACGTTAAAGCCATTATATCAACATTTTAGCATTTCGGGATCCCGGGATCCCGGGATCACGAATTTCATATCCCGAAATCCCGGGATTTGCCAAAATCCTTCGGGATTGAAAGCTCTAGTAGGCACATAGCATTCTCCACAAATTTACGAAAAGCACTACTAATTGTGGATACATTGAAAACTTATCGATTCCCACAATTTGTGAATGGTCTTTTATACTTTACCAAACCTGCTTTCATCCCTTTTGTTAGATTTATTCCTCCATTTAACTATTTAAATATTATGCTGTCTATCAAACAAAATTTTGTCTCTTCATCACATTACAACTCATTCCCTACATGCCTTTGTTTGTTTGCTTTTCAACATCCACTTCATTCAAGAAAGACCTACCTTATCGCTTCTAACATAAATTTGATCTACCACTTTGTGTACCTTTGCCAACTTTATTGTCAGCTCCTTAACCGCGCTCACTCTTCAATCTGCCTTTCTCCAGCAAGTTCAAAACTTGATTTCATTGATTAAAAGTTTTGTTTACACGCCACGCATGCGCAGCTGCCACTGATTTACCCAATTCAAAGTTGTGTATGGCTGCTGCTGCTTGAACCTTTCTTTGGGCTGCTTGTGGCCAACATATGATTTCATTTTACTCATTCTACTCAGCAACACCTTTCGACGCACGATTATGTTACTCTACGTAGCGCTGATTAGTGCAGCTTCTTTGTGTCTTCAAGTTAAGCGATGTGAAGAAGAATAAAATCTTCAAATCTAAAAGAAATCCTACCACACATGCTTCACAGCAGACCCAAGAACATCATAAACAACAACAACAATAGTATCACGCAACCTTTTTTCTATACTACTTGTTTTTAGTGTTTGTCGCTTTTATTTTACGCACCATCTGTCGATGGGTTTTTTATTGTTGTTTTATGTCCTTTATTACTTATAAATACAAAGTTTTTACTACGTCTTCTTCTTGAGTTACTGTGTGCATGTTCAAGTTTTATAGTAAACGCAATAGCGGTAACTGAATTTTTTTTTTCAATTTTCCTGGGGCTCTTTGCAAAAGCCTATAGAAGAATAAAAGAGGTATGAAAGAATTTCTGAACGTACACTGAAAAACTTTGTATATCCATCTAGATTGAAATAGTTAAGACCTTAAAAATAAAACAAAAGGAATTATATATATTTTATGCTTAAATAATATGTATATACGAACATTTATAGTATACTATAATTATATTAATAAAGTATATCAAATCATTGTTTATTAGGCTTAAATTAAAAAAAGAAAGATTAAAAATATTTTGTAAAAATGCTTCGAGCTAAAACATATTTTTTCATTAAATAAAAACATTTTAAGATTATTTCATAAATTTACATGTTTTGAAGCAAGTAAATTTTTATTTATCTTATCAAAACATATTTATTTTTTATATGTACTTCTCGATTTTTAGTTTTTTGCAGAACTTCCACGAAAATGCGGTATTTTAAAAATTTTACCTCAATATGATTTTTAAAAAAAAACTGCTGTTTTTGTGTATGACTTTAAAATCGTGTTCTTCATATTATTGTTGTTATTTGGAAATTTTTTATATAATATAACTTTTTTGATGTGTTGCAGATCTTCAACGCGGTGCAGTAAAGGGTTAATTTAAGTACTGTTATTTCACTTAATTTTGGTTTTGTTTTAAGTTTCGAAAATGTTGTTATGAAGTGTAAAGTTGTTAATCGTGCCAACGAAGGAAAATCTTTTATTAACTGAGGTGGTCTTTTTTAAAATGTTTATTCTTTGACTAGATAAAACAAATAGGCAAAGCAAAGATAAGGTAAGGTAATGTAAGGTATGATTTGGTAAGTGAAATTAAGATAAGGTTAGGTTAGGTAAGATAAGATATGGCAAGCAAAATCTAAGTACGGGCTGATGAACATTTAAACTGAACTAAAATTTTTATTTAATAGAGTGGTAGAATTAAGATCATCAACTCGGCTATGCTTTTATATACAAAATAAATTCAAAATTCCCCTTTTCTTAAATGAACTGCCATGCTTTAGCTCAGGCATTTAATGTAACTGACGATAAACTCAATTTATAGGTTCTTTTTTATCTTATGGAGGAAGCACATAGTAGTATTAATAATTTACTCATACCATTTAAAATAATATATTAATTAATATAATATTAATATCTAATATTTAAATCACATCGCTTAAAATTTTTCTTGTTCGGTACTTAATAGTCGCTTTCAGATCTTGTTATATATTAAGAACATAGCTTTCTTAATTCGTTTTGAAACAGCAATAATTGTAAATACTTGAAATTTTTAACGTAACGTACGGCACAGCTCATAATTTTTTAAAATAATATCATCACCGATCCAAATGGTATCAAATAAGAACACCAGAAAAAGCCGATTTTACGAACGGAAACCTAAACTTGAATACGCAACATTTTAGGGAATAACAAACTAATTATGAGATTATACCACGCATCACATCCGTTACACTGTCAATATGTTACAACGTTTTCAAAATAATAATTATTAAAACTTTATTTAACATTGACACTGTAACGGATGTGATACGGGCTATTATCTCATAATGTATTAAAAGCTTTTTTTTATATAGCAGAGACCGTGCAAAGTATGTATTTTATAATAAAAAGCAAAAATAATAATTATTTGTTTATATAATTATATTTATTTTATATAATTATTATATATTTATATAATTATATAATAATTATATAAATAATAATAATTATTTCTGCTTTTTACTTTTTTAAGGCAAAAATAAAAATCAAAATTAGTATTTCAGTTTACGGTTGAACCAAAATTGACAAATTTATAATAAGAGGATTTATGTCATTTCGTAAGTGCTTCGTTAGGCCGTTCAAGCATTACGTAAGCAGATTGGCTGAGTTCCTAAAAGCATTTATCAGTGTGTTTTATTTTCAATTTGGGCTAAGTTTCAATACGAAAACTGCGCAACTCTGTTGATATTCTTAAAAATAGTATAGTTGCGCAGATTTGGTTAATAAGCTTCGAACCAATTCAAAATAAAACACACATAAATGAATTTAGGAACTAAGCCAATCTGCTTACGTCCCCTAACGAATCACTTACAAAATGTCATAAATCCCCTTATTATAAATTTTTCAATTTTGCTTCAACCGTAAGCTGAAATCCTAATTTTGCTTTTAATTTTTGACTTTAAAAATAAAAATCAAAACTTACCAGTTATTTTGTGCTTAAAAAAATATCGCGCAAACTTAACTTTTTATTTTTGCTTTAAAATATAAAAATCTAAACTTACCAGTTATTTTGTGACCAAAAAATATCGGGCAAGTTTTGCTTTTTATTTTTGCCTTAAAAAATAAAAATTCGAAATTACTGGTTATTTTGTGCTTAAAAAATATCGAGCATATTTTGATTTTAATTTTTGCTTAAAAAATTTTTGCATTAAAAAAATAAAAATCCAAAATTACTGGTTATTTTTTGCTTAAAAAATATCGGACAAATTTTGATTTTTATTTGTGCTTAAAAAATAAAAAGCAAAAATAATTATTATTTTTTGCTCAAAATTTTAATAAACAAAATTTTAAAAATTAATAGAAAATCAAGTTCTACAATGTGAGAAAATTCTAATGGCAATGCGACAATTTTTTCACAATGCTTTTTTGGTTTAAAAATCTAAAAATAATTATTATTTACATTCTCTAAAAAATAGTCCAATTTTAATTAAATGCTTTATAACAAATAATAATTTGAATTGTTTTAAGAATAAATTAATTCAAATGTTGCGCTAGAATGTGTATAGTTTATAGAAATTTTGACTTTTTCAATGGATCTGCAACTAAATTACTGTAACGGACGTGATTTGTTATATAACCTTATCCCTTATTAAAAAATGTAAGCAATGTGCGGTTTTTAAATTGTATACTTATTAAAAAAAATCGACTCTTCTTATGTAAGGAAAGTGACATTTGTAGAAACCAATTAATAATAAGTATTTATTAATTGCTTATGATTTGTTTTGATGTAACAGATGTGACAAGTCAGCGCTATTCAGGAAACAGTGCCCGATTTTTGTTTAATTTTGCTTTTGGCAAACAACAAGCAGTTATGTTATATTGAAAATGCTTCTTTTGAGCATTTTTGCTGTAAGGGACGTGATGTGTAATACAAACTTATCACTTATTTAAAAAAAAAAAATAAGCTCTGTGCGGTTTTTACTTACTCCGTATTAAAAAAGTGACTTTCGACTGTACTAATGTAACGCAAGTGGTATTTATTGACAATAAATTAATAATAAGTAGTTCTTCATTAAGTGTTTTTTCATAAAGTTCAAAACTATTAAGTATTATGAAATATTTAGTAGACAGTGCAACGGATGTGACATAAAGTTGTTTGATGCCGTTTTTAATACTAATTATTTTTATACAAGCACAGCTGATCAACTCAAAGGAAAGTACGTACATAATTAGGAAAAAACCAAGTGCGTACGAGTATTGAAATATGACTCATCTTCATGCATAAAATGCTTGACTTTTCATTTTTAATTGATTAATTAACTTAATTGCTCCGCGCTCAATATTGCTCAAACTGTAAGTATTTTTGCCATTATTACAGTGCTTTTACAACATTTACTGTTCTGAGAAATGTTTAGCCTAAAAGTATGCATATCTTGATACATAAAAGACAAGACATTAAAGACAAGACTCAAATTATTATTTTTTGACATTATTACAGTGCTTTTACAACATGTACTATCCTCAGATATGTTAGGAATTTTTCTAAAAGAGCCAGTGCTCAGTCATGGGCAACTTTATGTAGCCATGTCTAGAGTCAAGCGGTCTGATTATATAAAATTAGTTGCGTTGTCGTTTCACGAAAAAATGCTAAATTTTTTGTGCTCTTTTTGGAAATTTTGTATTTGGATTTGTATTTGTATTTGGGTTTTATTGTTGACAAATAAGATTAAATCTTTTGAATGCCACATAGATAATTGAATTCTGATGATGAAACTCTGCCCTCTTGAGAAAAAAAATAGTGATCTCTAAAATTGAATCGTGTTCTTTCCTCAAAAATGTTGTCCTCAAAAGTAAAAAAAATTCAGAATTCTCAAATATGGCAGAAAAAATGCAACTTTTTTCGAGAAACGAAAACGCCCTGTATTGTGGGCAAGGAATAAGGGCAAGGAACAAGAGGAATTGGTACAAAATTTTTACTAGAGATGTTGTATATAAGTAAGTTTTATCAAAATAATTTAACCACACATGTATTCTAATAAAAAGTGATGTGTATAAATCCAATTAACTTTTTGTCATATTTTTTACTCTAAATGCTTCCAACCCATCGTAGGACGGGCTTTTATACTAGTTTGTTTTGTAATTGTCCAAGCTTCTATATTTATTTCTAACTAAAAAACTCTTGAATTTCGCTTTAGAAATTGTAAGCACTTGAAAACAAGTAGTAAACAAACTGACAAACAAAAAGTTGTAAATATAAAACTTACAAGACAGCAATAAAGAGATTGTTAAATAAAAATTTTATATTTTCTTGTTATTGTGATAAGCTGTTAGAAAAAAAAAAATTTGAAAAGTTTTTTTAATTATATTTAGTGGTTTTTAAATACAGTATAAAAAAGAAGTGCGATACATTAAGGGTATTCACGATGTGGTGCATTTGTGATAAATTTTTACAAAATTTACAATAGTTACAACTTATTGTGAACGAACCTTCACTAAACCATTGTAGTTTTTAAAATTAGCTGCTCTTTTATGTTCTTTTGTTTGGAAACATTAATTTAAATCATCATTTAGCTAAAGGAAATCGTACAAAAATTGAAACGCAACACTAAATTATAATAATTTTTATTAAATAAACTCACAGCGTTGTCAGTAGCTTGCTCCACTCTGAGTAGAAATGCTTTTGTGATCAGCTGATCTAATACACAACGAAATTTACAAAGAATAGAACAGGGTTTCATCGTTGTATTTTTGTCACAGGGTTGTATTTTGAATACTGTACATTTTGTTTTTGTAATTTTACAAAATTTACTGCAAATATCAAATTTGTCAAAAATACACAATACAAGGGAAAATACACCACATTGTGAATACCCCTATTAAAAAATACTTAACAGTTTTATGCTTGAGAGATATTCTTCTTATTATCTTTATAGCTTATAACTACAGGTTAAGCGGAAAAACGTGTCCTTCGGATCCTTCATAGATTACAATTTTTTTTTTTAATATAAAATCTGAAGAGGTACAAGCCTTAGAAATTCAAATTATTTGGGTACTGTTTCAGAAAAACAAAAGAGAAAATAAAATACTTTTTTCATTTTCAGAGATATTAAATTGTTTTAAAAACATATAAGACACAAAATGAAAAAATTACTTTCCACGCGATAATCGCAAAACTTTAACAGCGGTAAACAATTTTGTATCGTAATATTGACAAACAAATTTCATTTTTTTGTCATAAATCTTCTTCAAACTTGAGTTAAGTGGATCCAATATACCTAAAATATACGCATTAATTTACCAAAATTTTCACTTCAAATTTTTAGTTCCACATTTTACTTGTTTCGATCCACTGTGACACATCATACATTCTATATACATACTTATGACTTAAGTATTTGTAAGATTTTAAATTAATTATAAATTTATTAATCAAATTTAAAAAATAAATTTTAAATTAATAAATAAGTAATTAAAGTGCATTATTTTAAATGATATCTAGTTGAAAAAGTGCTTTTATATAACGAACGTGACAATTATTTTTTTATAACAGCTAGTTCTCTGTTTGTGTTTTGTGCTGAAAACTGGATTATATAATGGAGTATTTTATAAATAGTGTAACGGATGTGACGTAAAGTTATTTTTATGCCGTTTTAAATAGTAAATTTGTTTACCTTATAACACAGTGGAAATTTCGTCAATATCACCAAGCTGAGGGCTTTCTGTGAAAACATCTAACGACACAGCAACTATGTTGATTTTGCTATCGGCTAAAAGCAGGGCTAGGATTTCGATGACATGTCATATTTCTGACATTTCCTGTTTATTTAGAACGTCCATTTATGTTTCCTTAATTCCAAATATGAAAAGTTTTTAGGTTATTTTTTGTCATTTTTCATCGTTTTTATTGGTTTTATTTTTCAGCTCATTTTTACTAAATTAAGGGCATTTTTTGGTCATTTCTAGCGATTTTTAAGTTATTTTATTGTCATTTTTGGACATTTTTGAACATTTTTAATTTTTAGAGCATATTTCGGTTTTTTATGTCATTTTAGTGTAATTTAGAAATAATTGTTTTCGATTTATTTTCTAATTGCAAATGTAAAAATGCAAATTTTTGTACATATTCCTTTAACAATAGAGTCTCTTCAAAAGAAAACATTACCTCTGGAAAAAGGAGTAACTTTGTTTATATACCTCGATACAAAAAAGCTCTGCGTGTGGTGAAACTGACGAAAGGATATGTACACTAGACCGGTTTATTTTTCAAAACTGTTAAAATACTTTGATGCGCGTTAACTTTCTAAAATTTCAACCCTAAATGAGTACAGAAATACCTTCAGACCAAAAAAATGTTACCCCCTAACCTTTGCAGAAATCGCTTAAAGGTAATTTTGAAAATATACAGGAGCTGAACCACCTTATAAAATATGGTGTCGAAACCAAAACAAATATTACATTTATTTTAATGGCATATTTTAAGGAATATATTGGACTTATTTAAGTTTTTTTTTTCTTTTTATTCCGACCTGATTATTTTTGGTGAAATTTTAATCCTGATATTTTTTGCAAAAAAAATTTATTCATTTTTTATCATCAATTTTTTTTTTTTCTTATTTTGCTCCACCGATATTATGTTTGTAATTTTGTATTTTTGCGCAAAGCTTTTTGCTCGAATTTAATCAAAATTTTGCTAAGTTATTATAAACTGGAATAGCAAATTTTGATTAGTTTTTGCTGAAATCTAGCATGATTTTGAAGTGGCTGAGATTCAAGCGCAAGTTTTGCTTAGCCACAATACAAATTAAGCAAACAGTTTTCTACGTGTATGAAATTAGAAGAGGAACTTACATCCGATGACATATTGTCTCGATGACTTATCGTCTTTTAAATGTGTTCCTCTCGTCAGTGAAAAAGTAGAAAAAGTTTTTCTGTCTACAAATACGTTTTGCCAGATAATCGACGTTCCTTTAATTACTTAAAAATGTACCTTGTAATTTACTGTAACGCAATGTATAAAAATTATATAAAATACATTTTAGGTTTAGTCATGTATAATTACTTAAAATGTACCTTGTAAATTACTGTAACGCTATGTATTAAAATTATTTAAAATACATTTTAAGTTTAGTAAGGTTTTAATTTTATAACTTTATTTTTTGTTTATGTTTATGTTTTTTAGGTAATTTTTGTCAGTTTTCAGGTCATTTTCTACAGTATTTAGGTCATTTTTGTCATTTTTTAAGTCAGTTTTGTTAATATTCAGGTCATTTTCTACAGTGTTTAGGTCTTTTTTGTCATTTTGTAGGTCATTTTTTGCAGGTCATCAAAATCCGAGCCCTGGTTATAAGTAAAAGAAAATTGCACAGAAAATCTAGTTTAGAAATTCTTCTGATTTTATAACTTTATCTGGCATTATAACGGACGTGACATTACATTTTTTGCTTGTGTTCCCGCAACCCTTTCGAATATCATTACCAATAAAATATTTGCAGTGTACAAAAAATACAGCTGCCAACAAATCTACCTTTGAAAGGACTGCGTCGAGCCCTAACAAACGAAGCCGTAACAGCAGGCAGGTTTTGTCCAGACAGGCAAAACCGACAAGGTACGAACAGCGCAACGCAGTAGAAACGGAACCATTCGCAGTTGAACCTTTCGTTGTTAAGGATGTCGTCGTGTTGAGAGTAGAGTAGAGTCAGAGTGATAATAAAGTAAAAGAAAATTAAATTAAAAAAACAACAAACACTAAAGAGCATAACAACGCGTGCAGTTTGTTGTGGTGTGGTAAACGAACTAAAAGCAAAGTAAAAAAGAAGCATAAAAAATTATAGAGAATTTCGGTACTTGTGAGCATATCCTGGTTGTTATCGAAAAAACAGTTACGCCACCCACTAGCTGGCACAGACTTCAAACACACGCTCGCACACACGCACGCAGAGCTAAAAACGTTGTACAACTTGGCAGCAAGAATACGAAATTGTTTTCAAGTGCTTTGAAATATTTATTAATTGCTTTCTTAACGAGTAATAAAAAAAAGCAAAGTTCTACCTTTCTTGAATTTCGTGTTCTTGAAAATTATTATTGAGAGTGTATTTCTTTGCAAAATGTCGGAAAAACCTTCGGAATACTTAAAACGCACCTGTCTCATCTGCGGTTGCCATACAAACCAGACCATCAACATCTATGAGCCACGCAGTGGACCAAATATAGTGGAACTGATACAGGCCAAATTTAAATTTCAGGTAAGTCTATGATGAAGTTATAGTGGAAAAGAAATGTGAATTAGCGGTATTTGCTGGGTAGCAGTGAGCTGAAGTAAATGCATTGAATTACTCAAGAATTTCGCAGCGAGAAGTCTGGCCAGGTTCAGTGCTCATCCTGCTTGCAATTCGATTCGTGAAAAAAAATCAATATTTGTGTCGACAAGCAAATGAGTCATCGTCATATCCAGAGTTCGCTTGCTACTCGGTCGTTCTTGAGACACAAGGACGGTGCGAATCGTGCTGTCAAGGGGTGGTGGTTGTGCCACTCCCCCATTTTCGTGCCACCACTTTTCGCTTGATTACATTAGCAAAGCTCAGCAGCACCCAGTTGAACAGACAAGCAGACTCCCAGCATGGCACAGCATCCTTCACACACACACACACACACACTCAAACACAGCGTTGGTGTGAATGCTCGCTTGGACGACGGACATTTTTAGAAACGACGTCACAGTATTGCGCCGTTCCAGGAAAATTCTCGATACTACAAGTAGAAAAGATGAAAGCCTTTTGCTTTGATTTAAGCTCAAGCGAGTGAATGCATTTTTTATGGGTCAAAGTTTTTGAAAAGCAGCGGTTTTTTGTTTCTTCGACTACTTCCTGGTTGCATTCGTCAAACTACCGGAAGTGCATTATTCTGCTCCTTCTTGTTGTGTATTGTGTTGTTTCTCTCTCTCTGGCTCGCTGTAGTTTTTTTTTCTCTACTGTTTATTGTCACATCTGTCAGCAAACTTGGAGTTTGCTTGCTTGCCTGTTACTTGAGAACGAGCAGCATGAAATTTGATATTTTTCCTTATTTTTTCAAGCACTTTGTTTTTTTTTCGAAAATTGATCGATTGGCTCAGGAAATGCACCCACCATATATGTTGTTGTAACTGAAAATTCTCAGGGTTTGTTGTGGACAGTCTTGTTGTAAGTGGCCTGTTTTTTATCATTTCAATACTTGTCAGGTTTTTCAGAACTGAGTGACCTCTTTATAGCAGAGTTCTCAGATGTGTTCCTTTTCTTTTGGATTTCCTTGAATTTTTTTTTTTAAGCCATGCTGAAGTTTCGTTTTATTTTTTCGTAAAAATTTGGAATCTGTAATCTACTTTGGATATTGTTAACATATTCCTAATATTTCTACATTTATTTCTTACATATTCTAATAAATATTCCCATAATCGCCAAATAATATTGTTTCCTTTTTGAAGTAGGTATGTATTTTTATGTGTCTTATAACCCGGTAACGTTTTTCGCTATCATATCTCTAGCGTAACCATTCCTACAGAGAAAGCAGAGTCAATTGTCCTTAAATTGCCATTGGAAACAGCTCCAATGGACAGCTATCACAGGACAGATCAGATATAACTCGTCACGAAACATGTTTTTTGTGCCTCTTACGGGACAGATTTAATTTTCTGTTTTTCGAGGCCGGTCACTAGACAGGTCAGGAGATGTAGCAGGTGACAATTGACCCCTGTCAATGACAACGCCAAGTAAAAGTGACCGGTCGGTTTCATATGATGGTGGCAGAATTAGGATATTAGGATAGGATATTGTTGAACTTCTTCGGTTGAGAAAGTCAACCTTTTCGTTAAATTTTTCTACTTTCTCGGTTGAAAATTTAACTTTTTAGTCGAATTTTTGAACTTTTTCGGTTGAAAAGTCGATTTAACAGTTGAATTTTTCAACTT
Organism: Dichetophora obliterata; assembly: GCA_963920525.1. NCBI lineage: Eukaryota > Metazoa > Arthropoda > Insecta > Diptera > Sciomyzidae > Dichetophora > Dichetophora obliterata. The sequence goes on from OY986437.1 coordinate 259,633,698, forward strand.
CTTAGGTTGAAATTTTAGACATCTTGGTTGAAAAAGATTCCCTTATGTATTTATTTTTTTAACTTTATGGTTGAAATTTTCAACCTTTTCGTTGAATAACTAGACCAAAAAGTTTAATTATTCATCTTAAATAGTAAAAAAATTATTTTTTTTCTCCATTTTTATACTTTTAGGTATAAATTTTCAACTTTAAAGTTGGTTAAGTAAACTTATTAAGATGAAATTTTCTTCCGAAATCGTTGAAAATTCATTATATACTTACTTGCTTACTCCAAATAAAGTTGAAAATTTCAACTTTTTTGGAAAGGATGTATATTACAACTAAAAAAGTTGAAAAAGTGAACCTAAATTTTGAACCGTGTAGATCACTATCGCTAAAGGACCTATCACTTGATAGGTTCAGAACCGGTTATTTTCTCCTTAGGGATGTTCTAAATGCAATACTTAATATTTCAATTATAAGTATTATATCTTATTTACAATAATATTAGCATCAACTATCTTTTTTTTTTCTTACATATCTTATTTATAATAAGATGTAAATGATATTAGTCCATTCTGTCTTTTGCTTGTGAGAGTTCAAGTGGAGTCGTTTTTCAAGAGAAAGAGAGATAGAGAGGTAGGGTGAGTGCGAGAGTTCATCAAAAGTATACCCTTTTTTCATCTTTAAAAAAGCGATCGACTTCTTATTGTTCTTTGAACATATTCTGCAAATATTTTTGTTCTTATTAATCACAATATAATTGAAAGGCTTATTGCAAGAACATGATAAGCCACATAAAAAATATTTTAAACTAATCGACTTTAAAGTTTTCAAAAATTTATTTTTGTATGAAGAAAGGGAATTGAACACGGAAACGTTTACAAATAGGTTACAAAATTAATAATGAAAAGCCAAAATCTCTTCAGTGGTTATTGGCAATGCATTGAGTAATGTATTCAGCCTAAAAAATTGGTTTTTCAGATCATGTGGATTATCACGTTATTGCAATAAACCCTTCAATTATTAATGACTTATACAGTGTGTCTTAGACCTAGAGGATTATAATGCGGTGTTGATTTCTCGTACTAAAACGAGCAAAAAATCGTATGGACTGGGTGGTCGCAAATGCCACCCTAGGGGCTAGGAGGGAAAACAAACTTAATAGGTATAATCACGCTTTAATCCTTAACTAGCATACCTCGGCACCGATTACATAATTTAATAATTTTTTGGAAGAAAGAAAACTAAATTTCCTTTAATTTGTCAACGCAAAGTTTTTCCATAAAGTCACAACTAAAAAAGCAGTATAAGGGGCAGTATAAAAGCAGTATAAGCACCTAAAGTCAAAAAATACGTTTTATTCTTATAAAATACGATTTTTTGATCGTCTCATCACGAGGAATCACCCCCAGCATTAAAATCCTCTTGGTCTGAGGCACCCTGTATAATTCTTACCTATGCTTGGAAAAGTTTTAGTTAAGAACATTTGAATTTTATTTTTTGTGTTTTATTGAAATTCATATAAATTGTAAATTTTTATTAATATATATTCTTCAAACTTTAATTTCAAAGCCCTTTTTATAAATAACTTTGAATTGTTATGATTTTTTGATTGCTTATTTTTTAAACTAGTGATTTTAATTTTGTTTAATCAGGTTCAGCTTCGAAACTTTTTAGTACTCATCATTTTCTTTTTTCAGTACTATTCTGTAGCCCTTTTTTTTGGACCGTCTTTGTTTGAATTGTTTAACAGCTTTGTTTACACAAAAAGATAATTCAATATATTTAATCTAATTCTTCTTTCATGAATGCACATTCATCATGTTCCTCATATGAGGCTTGAATTGATTAAACAGTGTATTGAAAACTGGACTTTCTTAAAAGTATAAAGCAAAAAGACACATTTTTAGGGGCCACCCTAGTGTCAAAAATTTTTTAAATTCTAACATCAGATTCTAAATTTGCGACCACATTTTTAGAGTCCACCCTAGTGACAAAAAAAAATTTCTGAAATTTTTACATCAAATTCAAATTCAGCGACCAGCGCATCTACATAGAGTATAAAACGAAAACATATATTTAGGGTCCACCCTAGTGGCAAAAAACTTTTTGAAATTCATCTACAAAGACTACAAAACCAAAACTCATTTTTAGGATCCACCCTAGTGTCAAAAATATTTTTAAATTCTAATATAAGATTCGAAATCAGTGACCCCTTAATACTGCCAGCACAAACACAAAGAGTATTAAGCAAAAAATGCATTTTTAGGGTCCACCCTAGTGTCATAAAACTTTTATAAATTCTCATATCAGGTTCGAAATCAGTGACTTCTTAATAATACCAGCACATATACACAGAGTATAAAACAAAAAACACATTTTCAGGGTCCACTCTAGTTTCAAAAATATTTTTTGAAATTTTAATATAATTTAATTAAATTTTAATTTAACTTAATTGAAATTTTTAAATATTTAAGGCTCGAAAACAGCGACCCCTTATACTGCTAGCACATCTACAAAGACTATATAACAAAACCACATATTTAGAGTCCACCCTAGTGTCAAAAAGTTTTTGAAACTTTAACATCAGGTTCGAAATCAGCAACCCCTTAATACTGCGTCAAAAAGTGTCAACAAGTTTTTGAAACTTTAACATCAGGTTCGAAATCAGCAACCCCTTAATACTGCCACATACACTAAAAGTGTGAAATAAAAAATACATTTTAAGGGTCCACCCTAGTGCAAAAAAGACAAATTCGAACGGCAGATTACACTGTATTACACATATTTGCTGCAGTTTTTACTTCTTAAAACTTAATTGCAATAAAGTTTCTCACGTATGATTTAAAATAAACACACAAATAAAAATAGCAAATGCGTTATAACGAAGGTTTTACGTGTCAGAAACAAAGAGAAAGAAATAGAGACTTGCGCACTCGCCTACTCGTTTGTTAGCTGCTCGAATTTCAATACTCGCACGAACACACACATCGCCGTCATTGGATACCCAGTGGGCAAAAGCGGGGCTTTGAATCGCTTCTAGCAGGCCATCATATGGATTTTTTAGCTTTTTCGTTTCCATATAAAAGTTTTCATTTAATATGTTGGTAATGTGTTGAATTTCGGAGACCTTGCATACCATGCGTGTTCGAGACCCAGCTCGGACCAAAAAAAATTTGTTTTTGTATTTTTTTTTAAATCTACATATTTTTACAAATTTTTCTGTACATTGAAAAAGTTTTTTGGAATTTTTTTAAGATATGTAATGTGTTAGATTTCGGAGAACTGGGTTCGAGACCCAATTCGGACAAAAACAAAATTTTATGTTTTTTCTTTAAGTTTTGATTTTTTTAGTTGATCTGATCTTTTATAATTTTTCTAAATTTTTTTAAAAATTTGTTCATATAAAATTATATGAAAAGACTCCAAATCTTCCAAAGGTAGGCCTTACAGAAGCACTCATCAATACCGCGAGCGTGGAAGGTATATAAGAGTATATTGGAGTGGACGCCAATAAGAGCACTATCATGCTTTCTTTTGCGTATCGCTAGCTAAAATGCCCACTGGGTAGTTTGTAGTTTCCCAGATGAAAAACAAAGCAGGCCAGGCGATGGATGGAATGTGGCAGGTTATAATTTGAATGCTTAGTTAAGAAGTCTATTTTTTTAAATTTTTAAAACTTCGTCTTTACTTTTAAGTGAAGTGCATTTTTTCCGTTGAATTCCGTTGAATTTTAAGTGACACCAACTTTAATATATTCATGATTGTTGTAATTCGCCGACACTTTGTTTTTTCGTCGAAGCACTTTTGATAGCAACAATGTTGTTATGTATATTTTTTCAACAAAATCACAACAGTACGAATGGCTCATTTGGCTGGGGCTTTAGTTTTTATTCATGTATTTTGGAATCTTGAGTAGTGGGTTCAAATTCCATTAGACATAATTTTTTTTTCTTAATGGCTTTTAGTTTTGTTTTGGTTTTTTTTTAATTTGTTCTGTTTTTTTAGTGATTTCGTTCTGTTTTTTGCATTAATTGCTTATAATAACAAATCGAATGTGTTAATTTTCTTACTCTGTGCTCGTACGTTTATTCTTAATGAAGCAAATTAAGTGACGATTAGTTAGCAGCTGCGATGGTCGAATGGATAAGCAGATGAGCTTACACTCACGCGGCCGAGATTCAAGTCTCCGGATAATGGTAATTTTTCAATTGAAAATTCAGCAGACATGCTTGCCTTCATACCCGCTTATATCTTTTTTCTATAGGCATGTCCTAGGACGGCATGTCTGTCAAATTAACTGTCGTAGCAATAATGCAGCATGCATCTCATGGTATGAATGCAGAATTAATACCGTGAGATGCATGCAGCATTGCTGATAGGGCAGTTCATTTGGCAGACATGTATTGATTCTGCATTCATACCATGAGATGCATGCTGCATTGCTGCTATGGCAGTTAATTTAGCAGACATGCTCGCTTATATTTTTTTCCCATAGGCATGTCCTAGGCCTATGGAAAAAAATATAAGCGGGAATGGAGGCGAGCATGTCTCCTGACCTTCCGAGGCATGTTGCCGGCAGACATACAGCAGGGCTCTTTTTCCAACTGGGCTGCTCGATACTTGCACGCATAGACACAAAGCAATCTCATTGTTACGTGATGGTTTCTATCAAATCACACCACCTGCAAGCTGCGTCAAGGAACTTTTTTCGAACATTTTGAATTTAGAATAGACCAATTAAAATTTAGAGCTCCCATTTAAGGTTCAGAAAAAATAAGAAATTGCATTTCAGAGGGATCAATTAAAATTCAGAAATTTTATTTTAAATTCACAAATTATCAAAGTAAATTCAGTAATTCTATTTCGAGTTCAAAAAAGATCAATAGAAATTCAGATCCTTAGAATACTAGCTAAGTTTCCTTTAACCCATTAACCGCGGTTGAATATTTTTTACCCATGAAAATGCTTCTGCAGAATTTATCATAACTTAGGATTGGTGATAGCTAAGTGTTTCATTTTTTGTTTGTTGCTTTAAGAAAATATAAAGCTATGAATTGTTTTTATAGTGTGTCATGAATTGTTTTTATAGTGTGTCAAGAAATGTTTACGTTCAGTACTAAATTCTCAAAGATAACGTTTAAAAATCAGAACAATTAACCAACTATACCTGTTATTGATAGAAAATTCCTGATATGAAACTGTGCAGTCGTTGCAGAATGAATGTGTGCCCATTTAGAGCACATTAACTACGGTTGGGTATTTTTATACCCAACTCATATCTCGACAACGGTGAAAGATACAAAGTTAAAATTTGATGTGGTAGTTCCTGTGATCAATATAAGAAAGCACATGAAATTTCGTACGAAGCGTTTGGGAGCCGCGGTTAATGGGTTAAAACTACTAGAGCTGATTTACTGGACCAACACCGAACGAAATCAAACATGTTTTAGTGTTTTAAATAGGCATATTTTAAAGGATACAGAAAGTTCTCTTTCAGAAAGCCGCCACACATATAACTTTTCCATAAGCACCTGGTTAAGTAACGGCGAAGTATTGTCCTATTTACAATTACGTATGTACTCTAAAAAAGTTGGGGTTGTTCTACGCTCTGTTATGCATTCTAAAATTGGTTGTTATAGTTAATAGCCCTAGCGCACAATAACCGCACAATTCTGAAAATTTCAAAAATCCAATAAAACCAATTGACACACAACAGTAAAAAAAAAGAAACCCTAAACCTCAAGGTGCAAAAGCTGGTTAATTCAGGAGAAAGAAAGACACACGCGAGTAGCAAGAGCAATTAACATTTCAATGTATTAAATTATGGCATGCAAGCGGCTGCTGCAGCTAGCTATTGGCGCAAACATGACTTAATGCAAAAGCATTTCCAAATACAGACCAATATCAGACAATATCAATAAAACAGTAAGGAAAAATAAACCGAAAAACATAAACCACCTGCCTGGGTAGCAACAACATCAACAAAAAAAGTTCAATGCGTCTGCGTGCATAATCATTATGTTGATAAGAGCAGCTGCTGATCAAACAGCAAGCTATGCACAACGGTGACACGCTAGGTAGCAGCCCGGTAAAAGCCGCAACGTATGAAGAAGGTGTTAAAATTGCAGTAAGCGCAAGCGCGCGAGCTCTGTTCCAACATAACAAAGATTTTATTATCAATCGTCATAATGAGAGCGCGCCGTTGTCTGCACATTAGAATTAGAACAGAGCGGGTGAGACGAGAATGAAGGATAGACAAGGGTGAGCTTGTGGCATATGTGACACGCGCGTCCCTTCAAAAAGGACAGCTCTAAGACACTTTGTTGATAATAATGCGCGGTTATTAAAAAAAAATTGTACAAAACACCAACAATATGTGTGTTTTTGTGAAAAAACCAGGAATTGATCACCAGGTGCAATCAACGGACTAACGATATGAAGCCAGCTACAAAAAAAAAAACTAAATCGATCGTAACCCAAACACATCTGTCGCTCATGATGCATTTGTTGCAACCAAAAACCAAGATGCGGCAAAACCAAAAATGCTGTCCAGTCCGAAATAAAAGTGAAAAATAAGCCAGGAAGAGTGAAGAGCGAGAGAGATATTTTAAAAAGGAAGTGTTTCACTAGCAGGCTACCCGCAGAAATTGGAGCAGCAGCAGCAACGACTATTAACAATTTTGTAGAAACTCAGAAAAATAAAAATACAACCTTTGATGCAGCAGCAGCAGCAGCTGCCGCCTGTGGTACAGCTGAGAGACAACCGAACAAGTTGCAAATTTTACAAAATTATGATGGTAGGCTTAGAGCAAGACAGTGAGAGAAAAAAAGAACGAGAGAGGGAGAGAGAGAGAGAGAGAGAGAGAGAGAAAAGGTAAACGAGGATCAAATTTGATTTACTAAATGTGAACAGATGCAACCAACAACAATAACAACAACAACATAAAATGAGCTACACCATGGTTTAGTGTTACCTAGGTCGTAGGACTCACATAATTAAAAGTAACTGGCTTCAAGCCATGATAAAATGAAAATTAATGAACACGATCACTTAATACCAGAGTCTAGCTATACGATACAATAAAAAGATGCTTGTAAAAGGCGCCAAAATAATAAAATAATTAAGAAAGTAGGCATACCTTGACCTTGAAAAAAAAACAAACACATTCAAGTGAGGTTAGGATTTATCGAATGACATGGATTAAATTGAATTAATTACATAAAATTGACAATTAATGATCTTACCTTGATCACCTTAATGACCACCACGCACTGTGGTAGAGACACATCTACCAAAAGAAGTGTAAATTTATTATTGATTAGAGTCTTACTAAACATTACGATTTTATAAAATGATTCAAGACGATAAAAGCGTCGTTGTAGTCCACCTACTATCTAATAAACTACTACTATATACAAAATTTTGACTACTTTTTAATCCAAACTTTGGTTTAAATGAATTTTTAATCTAAAAAGTACTAATTTTTTAATCCCTACCTTTATTGGTGTCACCAAGGGGGGACAGGGAGTGGCAGCTGCCCCCTAGAGATGAAAAAAATAAGACAAATGCAAAGCAACCAAAGTTCTTAGTTCAATCACTTGACTTGCTTGACCGATAATTCCCGAACGTCGAAACTCGAGTGAATTCACTAATTCCATTTCAAGCCAAAAATGCTACTGGGTTTCACATTCCTCAATATGGATTTTAACAAGCATTGCTTGCCAACTGTGAATATCCCTATAACATTGCATAAGCTTTTAAATTCTTTAATGGGAAAACTCATTTTCAGTAGTTTTTTTAAATGTAAACGCAACTCTGAAAAATGTCAATATTTTTTTCGGCTCGTTTCTCACCATTGTAACAGCGAAACAAGCAGAGGACACAAAGTGTTTTTAATCATCTTTAACATATATCACCTTGTTCATATTCGCTATTGTTAATAATTCTAAATTAAATAATGGGAAATAATTAATTCGCTGTAGAAACAATGGACATCCAACTTGTGACCACCAAGTTTAGATTTTTTGCTTTGCAGTAAATTTAAAAAGAAAAACCTGAAGGAGCAAGTAGTGAGAGCGATGAACAGGATGAAAATGTACAAAAGAAAAAGGAGAACAAAATAGAGACAATATCGCATGTTCCTAGCTCAATCGCCAGAACGGGAGATACTCAACCTCAGGCAGTGGCTCAAGAACCTAACATTAGCGCATTTTCTTGTGATAATTCTTTGGGCCACTTTCCGAGACCAATCTCATCCAAAAATCTGTACTCGGAACCCGATTCTTCGAGGAGGAAGACATCACATCAATGCCGCGAATTGTTGAAAACAACGTTATCGAAGACATCACTCATTATAAAGCTCTTCAGAATGCTTGAAGAGTTCATTAATAATACCATACTTGAACTCCATTATTACATCTCTTGAAATACGTTTTACTGAAGAAAATACTCAATCATTCGCATTATCTAAATTATACCCTGTGCAAATGCAAATGATGTCAGTCGCAAATCTCGCAGAAACTTGCAAAAGTTTCTCTCAATTTTATGATTTAGCAAGCATTAAAAATGAAATCGAACTTTGGCAGCAATTGTAGCATAACAAACCCAACCTAACAAATCTAACTATTGTTGATGTACTAAAAACTTATTTCCTGAAACGGGAAAACATTAAATATTTTGATTGCTCTACAGCGCACAACGTGTACAGTAGAACGATCGTTTAACCGCCTCGGGCGACTAAAAACCGTGGTTACAAAGCACCATGAGGGAAAATCGCCTCAACGGTCTGGCCACGATGAGTGTGCTCAAAACACTTATTAATGAAAACTTACAAGATAAGTTTTTTTACAAGTTTTAGTTTTTGTACAGTCAAGAGCTTGTGCAGCCTTACACATTGGACTTCTTACCGTTCTTATTACAATCGCGGTAAGTAGAGGTAGTAAGACTCGCACTACAAATAAGTGTTAAGTGATATTGACTCTACCTATAATTCATACTTTTCCCATTCTCCATAGATCAATTTTCACCCCTGGGTCATCGACTGGCGACGCCCTTGCCTACTTTAGTTTAATTTAGCTGGGTCTCAAACCCACTTTCCTGAATGGAACTGGCTTGCATTCGTAATGACGCAAAATAAGCGTTTCTTTATTAGCAACTTAGTTGGACGAGAGGAAAAAGTGTTGGACCAGCACATCAGAGGACGTGTGTTCAAATCACGAACTGGTCAGAAATTTTTTTTAGTTTAGTTTAATTTAGCTGCGTCTTGAACCCACGTTTCTTGCTTGCTTACTTACTGCAAGCTTACTTGAATTTGTAATGATTCAAAATAAGCGTAACTTCCTTAACAAGTGAGTTGGTCGAGTGGTAAGGTGTTGGACCAGCACATCAGAGGACGTGTGTTCAAATCATGAACTGGTCAGAAAATTTCTTTTATTAAAGTTGATATGTATATTGCTTTTTTTATACTTTTTGCATATAAAAAGCTAATCTTTTTGGATTAGAAAATTTTAAACTTTTACTTGGATTAAAAGTAATTTATTTTTTGTGTTTTCCTATATGTAATCCAAAAAAGTTTACAATTTAGTCCAAGGTTTTTAACTGTACAGTATTGCACGCTCAACGACGAAATATTTTCAAATTGATCTTTACAATAGTTTGATATTATACCAGCATTCTATCTATTATACCATACTATACGACAAAATAGGTCTGTTTCCGTACCAACTTCAAGTAATTGTAATAGAATAGCGAGCTTCGAAAATTTGTAAAATAACGCTTTCTAGCAACTTCAAATTACTTTACACAACATTAGCACCATACTATCATACCAAACCATAATATCAGACCAGTAGCCCAAGTCTTAAAGAAATCCTAAATGCACGATTTTTCTTCATCTTTGACGACACATCCTGACTCGGAAATACCTACATTTAATTTACGAAAATACCATAAAAGAGTATTGTTTTCGTACACCAACACAGTGCAGAAACATTAGTATTTTCCTTGCAGGAACAGAAATCGGACTTTAAGAAATTTTAGTTAATGGGCTGACAATAATTTCTGCTCTTTTTTATATATTCTTTGATATTATTTTATTTTACACGCGTTTGTTAGAGCAGATTATTTTCAACCTAATGGCCCATTATCATAGTCAAAATAAAAGTCGACTCTAAATTTAGTATAAGCATTTTTGACAGTTTTTTAATATAATATGTTGTCAAAAAGCTTGCACTAAATTTAGAGTCGACTTTTATTTTGACTATCATAATGGACTTATCTTCAATGGGTATTATTTTTAATATACACTCACAGACAAAAAAGCCGACTTAATAATTTAATTACAAATATTATTTTTCTTGAACTATAACACAGTGTGCCGAAATCTTTTCTTAATTTATTTTTAAAGTTGAAGTGTTCGAATTTTTTTGTGCCCGACATTCATTGAATTTTTACAGCCATTTGCTTTGTTGGAATACCTTTGTTATCTTTTCCGTAGAATTTTACGTAAAATAAGGCTATGTAAAAAGAAATCCAATAAAATAAAAAATAAAGCGTGTAGCGAAGCAAATTCATGTATTTTTCTTTAACTTAAAAAAATAGTGCTTCTTTAAATTTTAATTAAATAATATTCCATTAATGACATTTGTTTTTTTTACAAAAATTAATTGCATGTAAAAATACCTTCCCCATTGAACTTAAGAACATCGAAATCGGTTAAGAATTCGCTAAATGGCTTTTAATTTTAACGTAATTTTTTTTTCGTCAAAAACTGATTCCTATGTAAGTATATGTTTGCTACCATACAAAACGTACCCATTTCGTCAAATCTTTTACAAAGTCTTATTCCCTGCAAAATTTTATCCAAAAGAAAAGGATTATGTATTTGATTTTCAACAAGGCAAATAGCTCTAAAAATTCAACGAATGTCGGCCCAACAAAATTTGAACACTTCAGTTTTAAAAATATATTGAAAAAATTTTGACGACACTGAGTGGTCAAATTAGATGCGATGGACTCTCAATATATCCCTCTTTAAGAATTTCAATAAAGTTTGGTTGTGCTTTTTTTTGTGAATTTCGTCACACTGTGTTATAATTCAAGAAAAAGAATATTTGTTATTAAATTATTAAGTCAGATTTTTTATTGACCGTAAGTGTAGTACTCACGAAGGCCATTTATTAAAGCATATTTAAAAATGGTATTAAGTTTTAATTTAAACCAAAAAGTAACTCCGAATTATAAGCAGAACCACTCTGAGAACTTTAGAAAAGGATTTTTTTTTGTTCCATCGCTTTAGTTACTTTACTTCGAATGGTACTTATTTTTACTTTGAACAAAAAAGTAACTCTGAACTATGAGCAGAAACACTTTTTGTAGGGAAACGATGAGCGAACACAAGACACACGCGTTAGAAAATTTTCGACAGTGATTTTTTTTTTGTTTCAACGCATATTTATGCTAGTACCGTTATCGTTATTGTTTTGTTCTTTATGTTTTAAATGTATGCACACAAGATCATTATTATATTTAAGTACGAACCTTATTTAATAATTAATTAAGACAGGCGGTTTAGATTTTCGACATAGACCTTTTTGTCTCATCGCGTGTTTTCGATGAAGAGCTTGAAGAATTTTTGAAAAAGTCTAGATCATGGAGCAATACCGTAGACTGCAGAAACATTCGATACGCTTCTATCATACTTTATTATCATAACATACCACGAAATAATACCATCCATCACATGAACTCTATTCTATCATACCATTGCGTCATACCATGTCAGCACACCATACCATTGAAAAATATCATTATTCCATACCATCATGCAATCTATACATAAATAGGCGTAGGAAAAATAGTTCGGTACCATTTTTTCCCGTGTTTCTCAACCGATTTGGATAATTTTTCTTTCAAATGAATAAGAGTAGGGAGAAGTAGTGCACAAAATACTTTTTGTGACCTTTGACCTAAAAAATGAGCGTTTAATACATAATTTCTTTAATAAAAGCTAAGCTATAAGAGATGGAAGCAGTAGCGTAACTATATTTTGTGGGCCCGCCCGCAGGTTTCTAAAAGCGCCCTGCTATTTACTTTTAGAGTAAAACTATGTTATTAGTAGGTTTCTAGAAGCATAGGAGAAAACAAAAGAACTCTTGACAAAAAAAAAGAGAACAAGAAAGAGCTGTTTTAATTCAATAGCATCATTTATTACAGCAGTTATATTTTAAAAATATAAATTTTAAATTTATTTTTTATATGTTTTAAATCGTATAAAAAATTTTTATTTTAATAGAATTTGTTAAAAAAGCAATAACATAAACAAATACTTTATATAATATCAAATATAATAAAATTTATAATAAATATTTTAAGATTTTATCACAAAGTAGGTAACAAGAAAACATATATTAATTATTTTAAAAAGTTAAACTTAAAGTTTGAATAAATGAGATCAATAATTTTCAATAATGATAAGTAATGCAATAATGATTAGAACTGATAAGAACTGATTGATAAAAATAACATTCGTAGCTGACTTGCTGAAAATATGAAAGCAAACGGGTAAATCGACTTCGACTATAATCGAGTTTTGCCTAACAAGGACAACTTTTGCTCAAAATATTATACAATTATTTTTCATTTATTGTTGCTATTAAAAACAATAATATTTTGCGAAGGAAATAAATATTTAAGAATATATTAAATTTTTTGGAAACAAACATCAACCAGTCCCCATTCTTGGCCAAAATTAAAAGGAGTGATCGAAGAGTTATGAGAATTGGCTATCTTTCGTTACAAAATTAAGAAATGCTCAAAAAGTTATATATAAACTTAATTAAGCCTTGTCTCAAAACAATGATATTTGCTACATCAATTTATTTTGTGATTATAAATAAATTTAAAGTTTCATAGGCGAATGTCACGGCCATTTGTTATATTATAGTAACTTAGCCTTGGAAAATACTTCCAACACAAGTTATACTACCAATGTTTTTGTTTATATTTGTAAGCTTTTTTGATTACAGCAAGAAAATTTTACAAAATTGAGTTTTTTGTGTTTGCAAATAATTGGAAATTTCAAAAAATAATCAACTGCCATACATCAAATATATCTCACATTTTAACTAAACAGGTCACCATAAAAAAATATATATCTTCCGTGTAAGCAAGAAATTTTTGGATTTGGTGTTACACAGTTCTTATGATGTTTTCGTGGAAAATTTACAGTCTCAAAAATTTTTTTAAACACTTTTAAAATAAGAATATTGAAAAATGTGTATCCCGCTTTTAGTGTTAACTTTTATGATAATCTTAAAACCATATTTTCAAAATGTAAACAAACACAGTAATGTTGCCAGCCATAAAAAAATTTTAAACTTTATTTTTATATATAAAAAAAAATTAAATAAAATGTGAATGGCAAGAAAAACTGTATTCTTAATAACGTCATAACGAAACGGTTGCGACTGTTAAAAAAATGCATTTTGATTTTTCACCAAAGATATTTTCTATTGAAAGCCATACAAATTTTGGAAAAATTCAAACATTAATATATTAGTCGTTCGTTCGGTTTATTATAACGTCGTTTTCCACTTCATTTATCATTTTCATCAAGGGTCTTGAGGGCGCCCCTGACTTAGTTGCGGCCGCCTACAATGCGGGCTCTGCGGGCCCGCCTTTTACGCCACTGGATGGAAGAACACGGTGTAAGAGGAAATTTTAGACATTGCTGAGATGTACAAAAAACATTTCTCGCTATCTCTTACAGATACCCTACAATAAGCATTTTTTATGTAGGTTAGGTTAGGTTAAAGTGGCTGCCACAGGGGATCTGCTCCTCCTCTCCTGAAATAATAATAAAAAGCAGTAGACGGTTAACGTCTACCTCCTCAAGATCCCTGAGATCATCAAAAAAGCGGCTTCCTACATGCTTCTGTCTTCTGCGGGCTAAAACGGGGCATGAACATTTTTTTATGTAACATGTGTAAATATATGTATGTGAAATTTCTTACAAACAGTAAATTTTGATAAATTCCAATGAAAAGTCATTGGTTGAGAAAAATAACGGTGTACGAAAGCTTTTTTTTGGTAATATTTTTCAAGGATAGTACAATATATTAAAAAATTCCCCGTTATTATGAAATCAAAATTATTGCGTTATCTCGAAAACTGTAGCTTTTCTCAGTACAACGTATTTTTGTATGAAGAGTCGTTGGTTAGCATTGGTTACCCTTTTCTACGCTCATCTGAGAACGAAAGCGATTTCATACCACAGTGTAGGTCGAAGGTCACAGTGACAAGGTCGAATTTTGATCACTGGCGAATTCTAGTTTTAAAAAAGTCAATTGCTAGAAGCTAATTATGAATCTAATATTAAATCCAATCCAAAGGCATTCTGGTGTTTTGTTAAAGCAAAAAAAGTACTTCTGGTATACCTTCAACAGTTTATCTTAATGAGCAATCTGCGAATTCTCTTTTGGAAGCTGCAAACCTATTTGCTACATTCTTTAAATCTAATTTTGCAGTCGACTCTGAGCTCCATGAAGACTTGCATTTAGTCTTTAACATGCATCTACTCTTGGCCTCGGCTCTCTTTGTTTATCATATGATGATGTATGGAATGGGAATACTTCATCTAAAACAGTCGTCTCAAACTGATATCAAACTGATATGAATTTTGTACCGTTTTTTATAAGTATCAAAAAAACTAATTATGCATTATATGCCCCCATTTCGAGAGCTCTCACTGAAATAAACTTAATCCCAAATTCTTTTGCGTTAGATTTTTCTTTTCCTAAATACATCATTAAAAAGTATCTTGACAACATTTACTAAAAGATTTAGTATATGTTTAAGTTATAAATTGTCAGTATGGAATTAGTTATTCTTTGACTTAAATAAATAAATAAATAATTACTTTAGATTCGAGTTTGTTTTACATTATAATTTTAGTGTTGATATAGTTCCTATACTTCTGGTTAATTCTGAAGTCCAATATTTCAGTTCTGTTAATATATATTTGTATGTTTATTACGCCCACATATACATCAGTGTGTCTGCCATTCTCATTGTTTGAAACATTTTTTGCCAAAAGCACCAGAAAAAAATCCTTTTGAATATTTTACGTCCACTTTGTTTTTTTTTTTTTGTTCTTTGTCTTTCTAAGTCTTTGTTTCAAATCCATTTGGCTACAATCCAATTTACATCGTTCTATTGTGGCTAGAGCTATAACTATAGCTTTTTAAAGTTATATTTCCGTTCTATGTTTTTTTGTTAAATTTGTAAATTATGTGTCGATACAACGCTAAGGTAAGTACAAGAGGGTATGTCACTCTCATAGTTTGATACAATCTGTGCAAGATATCCTTATGGTATCCTACATTTCGTGGTTTATCCTCATAGCAAACAAATTGCCTGACATACAATATTGGAGTTAGTTTACTTTAGTTTCATTTTCCGGACTTACACCCCGAGTCATTAAAAGTTTCTCGTAAGTAGTGGCACATGCATCACAGATTTCTTATTTCAAACCAGAGATCTTGATGTTTATAGATTATTATATACAACTCACAATCTTAGTATAAGAAACATGAGTACAGAAATATGAGTACTGATACAAAAATTATCAGAATCAGATATAAGGGCAGTGTTAAACAATAGGCTTGACACCTTCCATTAACATTTTTCTTAATAACAACAGTCAATTTTTTGAGATGGGAAAACTCCAAACATGAACAAGCTATATATAGTAAAGGCTTTTACAGTACCCGTTGTTAGTGTCGTATCATATCACACATGGACGGGTATTTTGGGGAACTTTTTTTTTTGCAGCGACATCGATGTAACCCAGCAAATACCGTTTGTTCGAAAGCTAATTTTCAGATAATATGCTTTATGAATTCCTGTAAACGAATCTTAGTCATATCCTTACCCTTCTCTCTTTCAGCCACTCAATGACGACAAATACCTCTGCTTCAGCTGCAATAACTGGCTGATCAATTGGCACTCCTTACAGGCATTGAACAGCAATGATGCCGAGAGTCCTTCGGGTACCTTTCGATCGCACATGAACAACATGGTACAGGAAAAAGAGGCAGGTTCCCAGCAGCGTGCTTTAATCGTATGTCGACCCATTGCACAAGTAAAACCACGTCAGCTAGAAACTGTACCTACAACAACGATGACAAAACTTGCGAATACAACATCTCCAAAGCAAATAAAACCAGCAAAGCACAATGAAGCACTTAGTCCAGACTCAGTGCGAAGCAGCCATTCAAGTAAAGTTGTCGTCGTCGTCGTTGCCAAGCCAAAAATACACAACTACTCGAAACGGAGTTTCCGCTCAACCAAAGCACAATGCTTAAGTCGACGTTACGCCAGACAACTCAAGTCGCTGCAGACCTGCTGCGTCTGTGGACGTTCCATAGTGATACGCACGCTATCTCGTAGCGGTGGAACATTGGCTAGCAGGAGCATCAAAAAGTCGACCACTGCTAAGTGTAGAAAATGCCGTGAAGTCTGCAAGTGGCGAGCTGTCTACTTAAACAGCTTGTCCAAAGCTGAGCGACGACGACGACTGGTTTTTAAACGTGCGGCAAGCCCAAGCCAAAGTCATCATCTAGTCAATACAAATGAGGAGCAGCAACATTTAGGCCAATTCGCAGCAGTAGCAGCACAAAACCAAAGTCAAAGTTTTCCACAACCACGCGTGGATGGCAAGGTGGTTTCCATGCTGAGACGTCTGGGCACCACTTTGTCAAGAGAGCGTGCATATGTAGAACAGAGCACAACCCACAATGATGTAGAAGAAGAGCAACAACAACATCCACAAAATAACAAACTTCCCCCAATCATGAGTCCAGCCAAACAGAAGCCACGCTGGACACGTCAACTGGACAGTGATGAAATTCTGCTAGACTTCAATACCGCAATTTCGGAAGTACTTCCTTTGATTGGGGAACGTAAAGAGGCTCATACCGCCGCTTATGCTGTTGTTGGCGAAAGTAGCAAGAAGCAGGCGAGAAGAATGCTCAAGTATCACATGACAAATGAGACGTTAACGTTAGAGTCCCACGGTCAAGCACACGAGGTGAATGATGAAGATATGCAAGCAAATAGAACGGAAACGGAAGTCAAAGTAAGCGTCGTTGAGCATAAAAGCAGTAGCCAGCAATGGAATCCGCTCGAGTCCTTTTACAGCGGCTGTCTGCCACAAGGACTCAGCGTATCATTGATATAAATCCAAAGTATTTAAGTAGTTAAATAATGCTTTATAGTCAAATAAAAAGGTTTATTTATCCTGCCTGAACATTGCTCGTTTCAATTCGACCGTGTATATTTTTATTGTTTTTTTTTATCATTGGCCTCATTTATGTTAAATTAAAAACTATTTGTAGTTAAGTTAAAATTGTACATTGTAAGATATAAAAAAAAGATATGCATTAAGTTTTTAAGTACCTTTTATTTTAAGATTTGATTTAAATTATTGCCTCATAACTCATAATGGATATAAATGTACATAACTCATTATTGAATATCATTATTAAGTAAATGTTACATAAACAAAATTTAGTTGAAATTGTTTGCATGCCATATCATTAAAATTGACTCAGAAGATGTATTCTTCAGTTTAGTAAAACTAACAAATAACAAAATGCACATTATTATAAAATGTTTAAATTTAAATAAATAAAATTAAATTATGAGATATTTAAAGAAACACTAATGAAGATTTATGTTTTATTTCCAATCCAACATTGGATTGATTGCACATTTTATGACACGCAGAGAAAAAGTCAAGCACTCTTCTTGATTCTAAAACCTTTGCTTGAACCAAAAAAGGAGGCTATCGGTTCTCATTCATGCATAAAATTCTCCTTTTTAAGTATTATTTTCTAGTATTCAAAAAATATAAAACGAGTGGCATTAAGAGTAAGTAAACAATTATCTAAGACTGAGTCAAAGTCATTACCACACAACTGCGTTTTTTGAAGGTATTCTAATTTTAATGACGTCACTTTGTGGAGTTAAGGCTTGGTTTTCTTTCAATATTCCCAAATTTATAAACTCTGAAAATATTTTAAGTATCCAAGCGAATGTGTAAAATAACATTTTAATGCATTAATTTTTATGGACTTTATGAAGGTATTGCTACTTTGATGACGTAATTTTGAATAAAATTTAGGCTCGTTTGTTTGTTTGAAACCTAAATTTCATATGGCATATTAAAAATTAAAGCCCATATGAAAAATTTCAAGTTATTTTAATAGTTATTGTGGAGTTTTACAAAATGTTACTGTTTTCATAAAATTGTAAAACTTTTCATAAACTTTGGAAGGGAAGTAGGCTTAAATTTGAGTAGAAAGTAGGTTTTCATTTGATTTGAACGAATTTTATACTGCGAGGGTAGACTCAAAATCAAAGCTTATATGCAAAATTTCGAAATATTTGAATAATTTGATATTTCTTTAATGACAAAAATTATTTATATAAACATTAAGGGTGACCTTATTTTTCTAAATTACTTTTCTTAAAATGGATGGCTGAAAAATCGTTGCTTTTGATGTAAAATTAATAAATATATCAAATTGTAAGTAATCGGAAATTATTTACCCGACCATCAAAGCGATTTAAATTTGAAATTGAAATGCTTATGAACATTTTTTTGACTTTTTACACATTGCTCGATTGTTTGCACATAAAACCTTATTTTGCGCCTAAAACTGGTATGCATTTTGTTTGTTATTTAATTGTCCCAAAAAATGAGCTGTAAAACATAACAATCGGATAAAAATTGCTAGAGTTGTGTTATAATAGTTTTTGAAAAAATATCCTTTTTTTGTTGTAGTGAATAACTTGGTCGTTATGAAATTTTTTACTAGAAGTGTAACATTTTGTAAATTTCGAGTTTGTGTTTTTTGACGAAAAAAATCCTCAAAAATCCAAAAATGCGAAATTTAAAAAACGACTTGACATGTGACTCTGGCATAGTCTTAAGCTATTTCGTGCAAAAAATTACAAAAACCAAAATTCGGATGAAAAAGTTATAGCTGTTGAAACTTGATTTTTCCAGAAATTCTTAAAGTTCCTGTTTTTGGCATTTCGAACACAAAAAAATCCATTAAAATTCGATAAAACTTTTCTTCGCATTAAAAATTATTCAATAATTTAAAAATAAATATTTTAGATATTCCTTAAAAAAAATGTAATTCCAGGGCTCCCAACATATCAGAGCCTAGTTTAAGGGTAAAAAACCCCAAAAATCAACAAATTTAATTTTTACCACTGCCGTTGGTGTCGAAAGCGCTGCTCGAATATAAAACACTTCCTCATGGAATAAAATATTTAATTAACTTATGTTTAATGTAGATTTATTTTGCAACATTAAATCAATTAAAAATTTAATAAAGCAAATTTTTCCGATTTTTTTCCTTTTAACTTTAATATGGCGATGTGATCCGATTTGGTCATCCTTGGTTTCTGATCCGATTTTGGATATGTTGTGCTTTTTAGAATGATAAAAAAAGATAATTCACATATTGCATGAAAATTTAAATTGTTAATTTTTGGGATATTTTTAATATTTTTTATCCTAAAAGCAGGGTCTGTTTTGTTGGCAGTCCTGGAATTAAATTTTTTTTTTAAGGAATATCTAAAATATTTTTTTAAAATTATTGAAGTCATTTTGAATTCGAAGAAAAGTTTTATTGATTTTTTTATGATTTTTTGTATTCGAAATGTCAAAAACAGGAACTTTGAGAATTTTTGAAAAAAAAAATCAAGTTTCAACAGCTATAACTTTTTCATCCGAATTTTGGTTTTTGTAATTTTTTGCACAAAATAGCTTAAGACTATACCAGGGTCACCCGTTAAGTCGTTTTTTAAAATCCGCATTTTTGGATTTTTGAGGATTTTTTCGTAAATATACCCAAACTAGACAGCATTTTATTGCAATGTTTTCAAAAATTAATTTTTAAGATTTTTTTTTACTACAACAAGAAAGAAAAGACATTTTTTTCAAAAAGTAAAATACCACAACTCTAGCAATTTTTATCCGATTGCTATGTTTTACAGCTCATTTTTAGGGACCAAACGCAAAGTGCATACCAGTTTTAGGCACAAAATTAGGTTTTATGTTTGCACATAATCGAGAAATATGTAAAAGTCAAAAAATGTACATATATTTTTCAATTTTAAATTAAAATCGCTTTGATGGTCGGGTAAATAGTTTTCGATTACTTAAGATTTGATATTTTTATTGTTTTTAAATCAAAAGGAACGATTTTCCAGCCATCCATCTTAAGAAAATTCCTTTTCAAAAACTCCCTATTGCCTAAGGTCACCCTTAATAAACATATTTAATTTTTTTCATATTTGGACCATTTTTTTTAAATATTAACCAAAACTTTTCTTCATACAGGCAAAATTGTGAATGGAGAGTTCAATACTTAATTCTACAGGAGCTACAGGGTTAACTTATATTTCATGATTTTGATACACATTATTGTTTTTAGCAGTAAAACTAACGCACGGAAAACTTATTTTAAGAACTCATGTGAAAGCCAATGAATTAATCACTCCCAACGGAGGAAGGGGGTGTCCAATAGAGGGAATTAACGCTATATCAGGGAAACCTTGTATATAATTCATGCAGCTTTATATCAGAGATCTGCAGCGAATATTTAAAACTAAGTAGTACTCGAGTACTATTTCATTTACAACTCAGTGATACGAATCAGAGATCTACAACGAATCACATTTTACTCAAAAATGAGTATAAATAAGTATAAGCAGTTTCCAAAGTAGTACTCATATTTGATTGATTCGAAAAAAAGTGAATCACATTTTTGAATCATGAGCCACTTACGCAAAAATGAGTATGAATAAGTATAAGTAGTTTTCAAACTAATACTCATATTTTAATGATTGGAAAAAAGTTAATCACATTTTTGAATCATGAGCCACTTACTCAAAAATTAGTATGAACAAGTAGTTTTCAAAGTAATACTCATATGTTAATGATTCGAAAAAAAGTGAATCACATTTCTGAATCATGAGCCACTTACTCAAAAATGAGTATGAACAAGTATAAGTCGTTTTCAAAGTAATACTCATGAATAAGAATAAGTAGTTTCCAAAGTAGTACTCATATTTGATTGATTCGAAAAAAAGTGAATCAAATTTTTGAATCATGAGCCACTTACTCAAAAATGAGTATGAATAAGTATAAGTAGTTTTCAAAGTAGTACTCATATTTGATTGATTAGTAAATCACATTTTTGAATCATGAGCCACTTACTCAAAAATGAGAATAAATAAGTATAAGCAGTTTCCAAAGTAGTACTCATATTTGATTGATTCGAAAAAAAGTGAATCACATTTTTGAATCATGAGCCACTTACGCAAAAATGAGTATGTATAAGTATAAGTAGTTTTCAAAGTAATACTCATATTCTAATTATTGGAAAAAAGTTAGTCACATTTTTGAATCATGATCCACTTACTTAAAAATGAGAATAAATAAGTATAAGCAGTTTCCAAAGTAGTACTCATATTTGATTGATTCGAAAAAAAGTTAATCACATTTTTGAATCATGAGCCACTTACGCAAAAATGAGTATGTATAAGTATAAGTAGTTTTCAAAGTAATACTCATATTCTAATTATTGGAAAAAAGTTAGTCACATTTTTGAATCATGAGCCACTTACTCAAAAATGAGTATAAATAAGTATAAGTAGTCTCCAAAGTAGTACTCATATGTGATTGATTCGAAAAAAGTGAACCAAATAAGTATAGAATGAATTAGATATAAATATTCATATGATTTAGAGTGGTTTGAGGTCAAGCTTATTAATATTAATAAACTAATTACATACTTAGAGTAGTTGACTCACATTTTCGAATTTTAAAATTTTTTTGATATTTAGAATGGACCCAATAAATGTTACTTTTTACTATAAGTACATGTTTTTTTAGTATCAGTACATTTTTTAATATGAAAATGTGATTTAAAAATAATTTTCTGACGCTAGGGTGAACCCTGAAATTTTTTTGTTGTTTTTAGTATTCTTTCATGTTAGGCAGTATAAGGGGTCGCTGATTTCGAGTCTGACGCGGAAATACAAAAAAATTTGTTTGACGCTAAAGTGGGCCCTAAAAATTTTATTTTTTTGTTTTTCATTAGTTTTACTTGTTTTGGTAGTATAACGTGGTCGCAGATTTAGATTCTTATGCCAAAATTTAAAAAAAATTGTTTCACGCTAGGGTGGACCCTAAAAACTTTTGTTTTTGTTTTTAGTATTAGTGCATGTTTTGACAGTATAAAGGGGTCGCTGATTGCGAGTCTGATGCGAAAATATAAGCAAATTTGTTTGATATAAAAAAAATCTGCGACCACCTTATACTACCAAAACATGTAAAAGTACTGAAAAACAAAAAATTTAGTTTCTACCCTAGCGTTAAACAATTTTTTTTTTTATATATTGGCATCAGACTCGAAATCAGCGACTCTTTTATACTGTCAAAACATATACTAATACTAAAAACAAAAACACTCCTGTTAGGGTGCACCCTAGCTTCAAACAAGTTGTTTTTAAATTTTGGCATAAAAATCGAAATCTGCGACCACCTTTTACTACCAAAACATGTAAATCTACTGAAAAAAATTAATTTTTAGGGTCCACCCTAGCGTCAAACAATTTTTTTATGTTTTCGCGTCAGACTCGACATCAGCAACCCCTTTATATTGTCAAAGCATGTCCTCATACTAAAAAACAGAAAAAATACATCTTTAGGGTCCACCCTAGTGTCAAAAAATTTTTAAAAATTTTGGTATAAGATTCGAAATCAGCAACCCCTCATACTACCAAACATGTAAAAGTACTGGAAAAAAAAAAAAAATTCAGGGTTCACTCTAGCGTCGGACACATTTTTTTTATATTTACACATCAGACTCGAAATCCCCCTTTATACTATCAAAAAGTGTACTTATACTAAAAAAACATGTACTTATAGTAAAAAGTAACATTTATTGGGTCCACCCTAAATATCAAACATTTTTTAAAATTCGAAATTGTGAATCGAATTCTCTAAGAACTTAATTATTTTATAAATATTAATGAGATTGACCTCAAACAACTCTAAATCATATGAATATTTATATATAATTCATTCTATACTTATTTGGTTCACTTTTTTCGAATCAATCACATGTGAGTACTATTTTGGAAACTATTTATACTTATTCATACTCATTTTTGAGTAAGTGGCTCATTGATTCAAAAATGTGATTCGTTGCAGATCTCTGCTATATATATAAAAATACAGGTGTCATCATTTCTTGGCACACCACTGTACATTTTATCTTTTAAAGAACAAATTATTCCGAAATACGTAATCTTAATTGCCTAAATCAAATCCTGCTACTTAAATCAAGCAATTTATTTAGCACAGAGATAGGTACCGCGTAGAAACATTTTTCAAGCATTGTTCTTATACTGAAAACTTTTTACGCAACATCGTATGATAAACTATACTGAGCAAAAAAACAAGTACTAAAAAAGGTTACAAGAAAAATAAACACTTAAAGCAAGAATTTTGTTTACTTAATAGTTTAAATTACTTTATTCAAGTAAGTTAGGCTTGATTTGGCATATTGTTGAATCAAGCGGAAATCATGTCTAAATTTTGAAAAATTTTAAAATCCTTGTTATTACATTTTTATTACAGAGCAGCACACACTTCAACAAGATATCAAAAAATTACAGATGATTTTTTGATAATTATTGAACTTTTTATTCTTATAACTCCACAAAAAGTAAAACATTCCAAACAGCGAACCAAGTTGTCAAACATGTTCGCCAGGGTTTTTAAGTGTTAAACAATTTTTTAATAAATTTATTTTTTGATACTAGTAGTTTCTGAGTAGTAATTCTGAAAAGACCAATGCTAATTCCGAAAAATCAATTAAGAAATAAATTTTGATTTGAAATTCAGAAAAAATCAATCGAAATTTAATATTGATAAATTGATACTCAGAAATTAAATTGGCAGATCAAAAAAATCTATTGAAATGACATTTTAAACTCAAAAAATATCAATTACAGTTCAGAAATTCCATTCGAAATTTAGAAAACAACAATGGAAAATTAGAAAAAAAATTAATAAAAAAATTTAAATAATCATTTCAAAGTTTAAAATGATGCCAGCAAATATTATTATTACAAAATTTAAAGAAATATGCGTGCATGTTATGAACAAAATTAAAAAACAAAACATAATTAACATAATTGTGAAACTATTTCCCAAAATAGTACCTATTTAGATTCATGAGTGTAGCATTTTCCAACACTAAGAACACTTCACCAGTTTTCGGGTATTCAACAACAACAAAACATTGATTTTTTATTCAAAACTTTCGTCAATATACAAAATTAGTTTCAGTGTTTTTTTTATATTAAAAATTCGAAAATTTTAAACTGGAATTGCTGGGACTGCATAAAAAACATTATTTATTTGTAATTCTATTGCAAAAGCAAGATAGAAGAAGCAGCAGACAAAGAGGTAAGACATGTTTAATTTCGTTTTTAATTATAAAATATGATTGTTAAAAAATTATAAAATATAACAACCCAAAAGAAAATATTATATATAATTTCCGGAAAATAGCTTCGTTACGCAGTAGACGTTTTCTTTGAAATACCGTGCAATTACCACTTCATTATGTTTACGTAAATTATTCTGTTAAAATCTTATGATTTTTAAAAATGCACATTTTTGCAATGTGTAAATTTGTAATTAAAAAATAACAGTTTTACATGTAATTGCAGCTCAGAAATAGATACATTCTTTTATTGTAAAAATAATTTTTGGTTAAAAAGCTTTTTCCAGTTTAACGCGCATTTTGATTTTTTATTTGTAGGCAAAATTTGTAAGCAAATCGGGACTTACGAAAATGTTGAAAAATTTTAACCATTTATTAACAAAACGAGATCGAATCGGAAAGTTTTATGAACAAAGTTGTTCTTTAACAAATGTAGCTCATACGTACTTTTACTTTTCTTATCAACATCAATGACTTAAATATATGACTTTAATATAAAAGGCGTAAATCCATGTTTTGTTTCCTTACAGGGGAAGGAAAATACTGAATAAAATCTGAAAAACTTTGGATACAAAAACTTTTCAAATGCAGTTTTTATATTAAATAGCCTACAAGTTTGCATTCATAGTGTACAGATTTTTTTAAGAGAGGTTTATTTGAGAGTGATCTACTATAATATGTTGAAAACGCAATTTCGAAAAAAAACAATTTATGCCATTTCTATATTAAGCCATCGATGTATAACTTTTTTATGTGATTTTGTATGATTAAATTTTTTTATTCATACAAAGTGATTTTTCAGGCAGTATAAAAGTGCACAAAATTTATTAAAATTAATTAAAATTCTGAACATGAGCTTCGATTTTCAATATGCAAAAATGCGATATTCATCTTTAACGATTTCAAATAAGTTTTAAAAAACAATATGGTGTGAAAAATTTTACAATTTTTTTTTTAATTTGTTTTCTTCGTATACAGAATTTTAAAAAATTTTATATCTGTGTTTAACTGAAACTTTAATAAATTTTCGAAATATTGCTCGATTTTGTTGACTTTTAAGGTCCAAACATAATAGACTCGAGCTGCCTGCAGCTAGTCAAATTTTATACGAATACATAGGCATTTTCGTCAAGTTTCGTTAACTTGATTTGGCTGCAGTCAAAGCTATTCAAATTGGATATTCCGAATTTTAATTAAATGAACTTATTTTCGCGATTTATTAATGTTATTACAAATTCAACTGAACAAACCATACAAAACAAATGAATGTATTATTTGAAAAGTTTTTCAAAGCATATGTCGTAAGTTGATTGACAAAACAGAAGTGCTCGCTTAAGTCATTTAGGTCAAAATTAAATTTTTGAGCAGAACTTTTGATTAGCTTCAGCTAGCTCGAGCCTATTATGATTGAGCCTTTAGTTTTAAATATTAGCAATAAATTTGCTATTATGTAAGGAATAAAAACAAATTTAATTCTAATCGCTGTTTTTTCAAAAATATTTTCATTATATAAAAAAAAATTAATATCTTGAAATTCGAAGATTTAAATACTCAGTAAATTTTAATTGTATCATAATAGCTTGGTATATCACTAAATTTTTTTAGTTTCTATATATTTTAGAAATATATTTTAATATATAATTATTTATTAATACTGAATACTCGAAAATTGCCATTTTTGCGAACGCCATCTAGAAAAAAATGTAAACTATTTAAGAGCTTAGCGACTCCTAATTAGTTTATAGAAATGGGTTTGCTTACATTTTCAGTGCTTTTAAGTGTAAGAGGTTATTTTTGGTTCAATTTATTGCTAGTTGTTTTTGTTATATTAAAAGTCGATTACTAAGTTAAAATTTGCATGTGCAAAAATGTGTGAAATAGTAAGGGTATTCATACAAAGTGACAATATTATAATTTGAGTATTAGTTATTTTTTTCAGGCCGGTTATATGAACAGCCCTTAAAGTTAATTGTTTATTTGCAGCATATATGTCAGCTGCAATATATTGTCATATGCTCTCAATAAGTTTTTAAATTGTAATTTTCAAAAAGATTTCAGACATTTTGAGAATTGAATATTTGTTGCTTTTGCTGCAATTCACAAATTCTTACCTTTGTCATTTTTTTCCAGATTCTGATATGAAGTGAATTAACTTTCGATTAACGGAAACAGCTGATTGATCATATAAGTATGCCCCTCATTTGCTCACCTTAATAGAAGATCAAATATATTTGGTTTCTGCAAAGCCTTCTCGATACAAATTAGCGGTTCATTTATAAAGGCTGATAAGCTTATACGGTTTATAAATAGTATGCCATTTATAAGGGTATTACCTATTTGCATGAATACCCTTAGTAAATCTATTCTTGCACTTGAAATTTAGTATAAACTCTCGAATACTTGTGCAAGTTTTTACCAAATTCTGTTCTCGTACAACAAGAATTTGCAGATTAGAGCAAAATTAGAGATTAAAACATATATTCTCCTTGTAAAAAGTTCATGTGGTAAAAACTGGCAAATCATCATATGATGTGAAAAATGTCAATCTTTGTATAAATGTTTTCATTTCAACTCTGGAATTTTATAAGTTGCAAATTTTTCCTAAAAAGTGTTCCCCAACTTGGAAGTTGAAGTTTTCTTTCTAACAGACTTTTTATTTTACACAAGTATGGGAACAGATCTAATCTAAACAAAAGAGAAAAATGTGTTAAGCGAATCAATTTTACTGTTTTGATATATCTTTTACAAATATTTGTTTTTTATTGTATCGCACACTCTATCATACCAGAGATTTATTTAACTTTAAAACTGACTTTTCGTTATTCCTTTTTTATTTTAAGTAACAAGCTAATTAAAATAAATGCGCAAACAACACTTATCTTGATTATAATTGCAGCTAGATAACAATTAATTTAAAAATTTTCTAGTCCCAAGTTGTAGTTTTATAACGTGTTTTATAAAACAGCTAGCATATTAGCGAACTTGTTTTTCAAACAAAATAGCGGGTCGAAAAGATATATCCACCAAGGGCACGATTACGATTTCAGTGGCCCAAAGATCTGAATATGCAGTTTTGAAGAGCTCATTGAGCAAATAAGATTCCCCGGAGGATTTATCAATATATCGATTTTTCAAAAAAGTTTTACTTAAAAGAAGTCTTAATGTAAATTCGACTATATCTATGGTAATATTTCACCGTTTGGGAAAATTGTGCAATTTATAAAAGGCAGAGCCACTTTTTCTTATAAAAATTACGAAAAATATCAATATGTACTTCAGAATACAACAAACAACCTTTGATAAAAGTCTATCTGGCTCCTTTTACAGAAAAAGTACATTTTGTAAAAGGCAGAACCATATTTTTTTCGTTTCATATTAAAAACATTTTAAATATAATGTATATAAGATATATAAGATATAACCGAATTTAAATATTAGTTCCGTTGAGTAAACATTTCTAAAAAAAATCGATATTTCGATAACTAATCAATATATCGATAAATACTTTATCGAATGTTATTTTCTCAAAGCGTACTTCAAAACTGCATACTCAAATTGAGAGGCCATGGATATTGTAATCACCCCATAATAAGAGATACCTTACATTATTATAATATAAAAACAGCGAAAATTAGTTTAACATTTCAAAAACATTCCTGTTAAATACAATAAAATTATCACTAAAATCAATATTATAAGCAATTAAGATACAATTAACTAAACATCTAGATATTGGCTCATGCATGCCATAATTAGTTCTTCCTCAATGGTCGAATCAGAGCATAAAACGGAATTAACTTGAGTAATTCCGGACAATCTACGCTGCTATATAAAATTCGTTTGATAACGTTTTTTTTGCGAAAATTTTTGTAAGCCTAACAATTTGCAGCGAGCATCATGAGATGGCATATTCTCAAAACAAAATCTACGGCGTACAGCAAATCAAGTGAACCTTTTTTGAATGCGTTCAATCAAACTGATTTCACATTCATAACACGGGTCCCACACAATACTCGAGTATTCAAGTTGAGATCTTACTAAACTAACATAAATTGTTTTTGCCGTGAAGGGATCTAGAAATTCTTTTGAATTTCGTTTTAAAAACCACGTTTAGAACTGGCTTTAGATATCATGAAATTTCTATGGTAGCTAAAAGAGCAAGCGAAGAATTTTTGTTGTTTTTTGCCATCATTTTGTTTCGCAATTGAAAAAAATTAAAAATTTTTGCTATCAGAGGCCAAATTAAAGGGCTTTCACATTAGCGAACTTGTTCGTCGAACAAAAATGGCGGGGCGAACCTGTTGTAAAAAGCTGGCGTTCAAATTGAACGAACATGTCCGTCGAGCATGCGATTTTTTCTTGTTTCGCCATCATTTTGTTATAGATATTGATAACGCAGCAACATGAACAATAAAATAAAACGCGTGTGCTTTCATTATTTTAGCTCTTTGACGCTTATGTTCAAACAATAGATCATGTTTGTCGAACAACTCTTGTTCGACGGAGAAAATCAAAAATTTTTGCCAACAAGCCAACAGCTTCTTAACCAGCGAACTGGCTCGAATATGGCCGCCGCTCGACGAACCTGCTCGATGATGTGTAAGCCCTTTTACAGCATCCGTGATCGAGCAAAATTGTACAAGACTGACAGGCACTAGTCTCGTAAGTTTGCTCGATCACGGATGTTGTAAGTTGGCCCCTGGTCGACCGGTTCGATAAACCGTCGAATTAGCTTCTTTAGTGTGATCAAATGCAATCACACTTTCATTCTCACATGTTGTAGCACACAGCAAGACAATCTTAGTTAGCTTTTAGTAAATGCTGTAGCTAGTTGCTTCAAGATTACGTATTTAAACATAAACTTGCTGCCATAAGCCTCTTACCGTAAAAATTTAGTTTCGTGCTATTAAAGTTTGACAAGAACTAAATAAACTTAAATGTAATTCTTTCGTCAACACCCTATGAAAATGCATTGGCCTACCACTATGGGAAATGCAACGCTGTCTTTGGCGTTGCCAACTACTTGTGATTAATTTGCTAAAAATCAGCATTGCCTTAGTAAAAGTGAGACAACTATGGTGCAAAACACAGCCGCGGTAGAAAGAACAAGCGGTAGCTACCATAGTTGCAAGACATCTGAACAAGGTTGCCAGTATTGTGGGAAAAATCCCATTCGTGGTAATTTTTAATTGGTCTTGGGAATTTTTTTTTTTGGGAATTACCATGGTATTTTTTAATTCAGCGTGGTATTTTTTAATTGGCGTGGGAATTCAGCGTGGTATTTTTAAATTGCATGGGAATTCGGGAATTTTTTCGTAAAAAGTTTTTTTTTCACTTTTATTAAGCAAATTCTTAATCATAGTATTAGATGATCGACGTATATATACAGTAGAGTAAAGCTATAAGCTTACGCTGTACATTTCTTCGAACTTACTCTTAATATAAATGAATAAATTACATATTTGTTTTAAGAACAAGTTGACATCACAAAATTGCATAAAAACGAATAGCGCATTCTTTTCTGAAAAAAATTCTAAACTTAAAATTCTGACCTTTCTGAAAATTCCACATTTCTGCATGCAAGCGTTAAGCTTACAAAAATTATTTTAAAAGTCCAAAAAAAGTGAAATATATAAGACTACCAAAACAATAATAGACAATATTTGCAAGTTTACGTATCGAATCCAATAATCAGCAATTATCTTTTATAATCAAAATTAAATAACAGTTGCCATAAAAAATTTATATTTATTTTATTTTGTTTATTTTTTTTTTTCTGAAGTCACTTATGTATATTATTTTATATGAGAAATAAGCACCTACATTTTTTAAAAATCATATTGTGTTGAAATTAACTGTTTATCTGTTCTTTACAAAACACAAATATCTTTGAAAACTAATTTTTAATTTATTTTGTTTATTTTCTATTTTTGAAGTCACTGACATTATTTTATATTAGAAATAAGTGCCTAATTTTTTTGAAAAATCATATTGTGTTAAATTCACTGTTTATCACTTCACAAAGCACAAATATCTTTGAAAACTGTGTACATATTTTATTATGGTTATTTTTTATTCTGAAGTCACTTTTATTATTTGATATTAGAAATAAGTACCTAAATTTTTGAAAAGTCATGTTGTGTTAAAATGAATTGCTTATCACCTCACAAACCAGAAATATTTTTGAAAACAATATTTTTATTTTATTTTTTTTATTATTTTATTTTTATAAGCATACTATCGTTTTAGAAATTATTAAATGGATACATACAAATAAAATTCACGATCTCAAATATAAGACGAAAACATGTGATATGTGTAACAATTAACTTCATGTGAAACAATTGGTATGTTCCCAACTAGAACTGGTGGTCCATATTTGGGTTGCAGCGAAGTCGTAGCGTTTATTTTTGTGTCAACATTGACATGATGTTATGTATTGGTTACGTTACAGAGATCACTATTTTTCAAAAGTGGTGCAACACAATGCCGACATTGTTTTAGTAAAAATTACTTTGAAGTTACTTATTACATTTTAGTATAAATGCATTACAGAGTTGCCAATTTTGTTTACAGCCATAATTATTATAAATTATTTTATAATTAGAATTTATATAAAATATAAGAGTACAACATAATATTTGGTGTTTTGGATATTTTTTGGAGCTAAATGTAGATGGGAAAGAAGATTTTCGGTAAAAACAGCCAAAACTTCTTAAAAATTGAAGCGCAATCTAAATTCAGAAAATATTGTAATAATTTCATATATTAATAAAAAATGTTTTAAAAAGTTTTGTGAAGAAAGTATTGTATACATATTTCAGGAATAGTTTTTAATGTAAGCAATCAATAAAACATAGTTGAAAAGCTTAACAATACAATATAAAAGCAATTTCATGTTTATTGTTAGGAAAATATAATAATAATTTGCGGCCACCATTTTAAATAGAAAGAGCCTACCTTGGGTCGCAATTATCTAATCGTTACAAAATGATAGCATCTTAAGTTATTATTCCATAGTTGAGTGATGCATTTTTTAAAGGTAAAATCTTTGTAAATCTTGATAAATCGTTACAACATTCCGTGACCTAGTGGTAAAATAGTATTAAAAAGTAAAGTCACATTGAAGGCTTTATTTAAGAATAGGAATTTTTACAAATAGGAATTTTTACAAACTTTTCCCATAAAATATTATCCAAATCAGTATCTCTGCAACGTCGTCATGTAAAAAATGTACATTAAGTAACCTGTGGTCGGAAAATTCTACTTGGGTTATTTATTTGTTATAGTTTTGAAACAAAGACAATAAATGCAAAATTTTTAACTATCGACGTGTCTATTTATTTCTGCTTATTTAAATGCAAAAATTTCTGGTATTTCTAAACTTTTTAAAATTTCTTATACATATGGGATTTTTCGTGGTATTTTTTAATACGCATGGGATTTTTTGTGGGATTTTTAAATGCATATGGGATTTTTGGTGGTATTTTTAAAACGCGTTGTATTTTTGTGGTAATTTTAAATGATCGTGGGATTTTTTTTGGTATTTTTTAATTGCTGTGGGAATTTTTTTTATTTACCTTTACCATGGGAATTTTGGTGGTATTTAATTTATGGGACTTTGGGAAAAAGGTAATTTTCGTGGGAATTGTTACGAATTTTGGCTGGCAACCTTGCATCTGAAGGTTTCTTTGTACATTCTGTACCGTTGCTGCTCGTGTTTTCATAACATCAAAGAAGTAAAATATAAGGAAGTGGTGTAATAGCAGAAAAGTGTGGTATTTTTTATATTAGTATTGGTTCACACAAATACAGATACAATCACAAAGGGCCGTATTCGGTTGTATCGTAAAAGAAGGCCCAAACTGCTAAAGTTTGTTCAAATGCATTAAAATTTTAGGAACGTGTCAAGAATAGCAACAACTCTAATTATTTCAAAAATTTCAGATCGCTCGCAATTGGCTTAGAAGTTATAGGCATCGAACGTTGGAAAAAGTGGGCTAAAAATTTAGCTGATTTTTTAAGTTTTCCAACAAAACTTAACTTTATGGGTATCAAAAGAGAGATGATACAAGTATCTGTTCAAGATATCAATTATAAAAATACTTGCATTTAAGGTACAATTTTTTTTTACAGGCGAGATTTTTCCAAATTTAATAAAAAATACTAAATGTATTAATAGGAGGCCTTCGGCCGCTGCTTAGGGATTACGAACCTCAGTAAGTACAACACAGGCTTTGCTATCTACAGTACTTCTCGACGTAGTTATCTTTTTAATAATTCTGTTTTTAATATATTGCTTTCGTAAAAGGGAAACCACTAGTTTTTCAGACAAATTCAAATTATAAAAAAAGTTATATCTTAAAAAGTTATGCATGGAATTTTATTTTTCACACCTCATTGAATAGATGCGCGCATTACCTTTGTTTTAATACTTATAAAGCTTAGTTTTGTTGAAAAACTAGAAAAACAGCAACATTTTTAGGTAATTTTTCTAAATTTGATAACCCAATAAATTCTTAACTTCAACTTTAATTACAAAATTAATTAGGTTAATTTTTTAAAATCCTTATTTTTTGGGTGTTTCTGCCTAGTTGTTGAGTAGAAATCAGAAAAATTTAACAAACAGGTACTAAATCTGATTCACTATGCTGAAAACAAGAGCGCCCCAAAAATTTGTCTACTGTGAAAAATGACTGCGCCCCTGAAGAAGTGTTTGTGTTTTGACAGATGTGGTTTGATCAAACTGGCGCAAAATCAACGGGTCTAAATTGCATTTTTAAACCATTTTTAATTAGAAATATATACATTTCTAATACAAATAAGATAAAAAAATATCGTAAGAAACTTAATAAAGCACTTTAGTAAAAAGAAATGAAACCGTGTAGACATATTTACCTGTGGAACGAAAGCGGATTGTTTTTAAGTTTTCGGGAACTTTTACAACTCTTAACTGCACAACTCATGTTGCATTTATTTTTGTGATTTTTTTCTTTGATTTTGTTGCTTTTTAAGCAGTGAAAAATACTTAAAATTAAACTATTTTCAACTATACTGCTGAGGAGTCTTCCAATCAATTGCCAGGGTTCCCAGAAATGTCAAAAAGCACTCTTTTTCTCGCTCGCACAATTTACGAATGGTGCGACAGCTCACGTACAGTGTATGTGTTAACAACACCATTTCCTTATATTTTACTTCTTTGCATAACATAAACTGTCAAATTTCCGTTGAGTACACAAAGAAAATACAGCGTTGTAGTTTAAGCATTTTGTAGCTCTGCCTGCGTTTTGGAGCCGAACATTTTGAAACTGCGTCGACCCCAACGTCGTTACAGTCTGTTGGAGTCGCTTTTCTTGTGTGGAGCATTCGTCGTTCTGCCTGTGTGGCCGATTTTCAAAGATAACGCGAGCATATTTTTTATCACAAATATTAAACGGAATAAATTGTATAAATAAAATTTTGTAACAATTGCAAGTTGAGTTCGTTTGTTACGTTGTGGGCGCGTGTGTATGTGTACTTAATATCAACAAAACAAAAACAACTTCGCTACGTTTGCTTTTGCTGAAGTTTTTTTTTGGCTTGTGTGCACAGAACAAATAGCAAAGCAAAGGAAGAAGCAAGAACAAACCGAGTATAAAAAAGTAAGAACAAATAACATTGGCATCAGTTCTGAAAACGAAAAGATTTTACCAAAATAAAACTGCTTAATTAAAATAGTTGCAATAAGAACAGTTTTGCATTAAAACAAAGACAATATAGCAAATTTTAGTTTTGTTGCCAAAACAACGAAGACGTCGTGTTCGCTTTTCAGCAGCGCTGTCAACGTAACGCCTGCGTCGCTGTTTCTCTTATCAGTTTCTGTCAGAATTTTTTGCTGATCCCACGCAGTCGTCACTTTCAATTGGCTTCAATTTCAATTGAAACGCTTTGAAAAGCAGCTGTGCAAACTGGTCACACCTCCTGATCCTCAGAAAGTCATAGAATCTTTTGAAAAAATAGCTTGGTATACGTAAATACGCTCGCTTGCAAAAACAACAAAAAGGCAGGAGGCAAACTTAAAACAACAACGAAGCTTATTGCAGGAATAAATGCAACCAGCAGGATAATTACCAGCAGCGAATACAAAGGATACATTTTTTCATTTCCTCTTGAGTTTCTATAGAAATAAAATCAACGTGAACATCGGGTAAGTTAACAATATTTGCATTATTTTTGTTTGTGTTTCTTTGTTAGGATGAGAAGGAACACCCTTTGTGCCGGCGAAAAATTCACTTGGCAACAACAGTTAAATTTATTTCCTTGCTTGTCTATATTGCATTTGTCACGCTTTGTTCTTCTAGCCAGTTGATAGCTTTATCAGCCCATTTGTACCACCTTCTATTATTACTTCCACTGGGGTAATGGGTTGCTTAGCCGCCACGCTCCTCAATTATTGATTATTCACAGTTCTTGAAATTTTATTTTTACGACCACCAAACTCATGCCTGCAGCCATGGACTGACTTTGTTGCTAGCTAAGTTTGAGTAGACAACAGGGTTACCAGTTTGGTAATTAATTACCAAATTTGGTAGAAAATTTTTGACTTGGTAATTTGGTAATTTTTTTATAGTTTTGGTAACTTTTTTCCCTTTAGTTTTTCCAAAAAATTCAAAATAATTAGTTTGTTTGTTTGCAAGATTTATATTGTTTTTTTCCTTACTAAGTTTCCTGAATGTTCTTGAGGTTTATCTTAAAAATGAAAACTACCTTTTTCGATTCCACGTGAAAAATTATTCATGATAAGGCTGATTAGGTCTAACCATTTTTGTAAACAAATTCTTTTTCGTCATTTATTTTGAAGATAATGGCCCGTAAAAATCATAAATTTTAAAACTTTTTCGTAATAAACATATTTGCTACCGTGAATTGTCTGAATCATAAAAATTTTTTTGTCTGTGGAGTTAGGAATACATTTTACCTTTGCAAATATTGCGGATAATTCCAGATATATTTTGAAATAACGAAAATTGGCCGCATTCAGTGCAGACAACAGTTGGCAACTGCTGTGTAAAAATTCGCTGAATGGTACAAATTTGGTAGCGCTAACTAAAACTGATAAAGTAGCGAACGCCTTTTAATCGAGCGAACAAATTCTATGCTACATGAACACAACTGTTTGCTAAACTGTCAGATGCTGTTACTGACTCTGTTAAATTAATAAACGCAGAAAGAAAGCAGCAAATTTAAGTGAGAAACCTTTGCAATTGAATTAAATTTACATAAAAATTTAATTGAATCTAAATTCTGACTTCTGGCAACACATTCAGAGAAAAACATCGTGAACTAAGGTAGCGCTACCATTACAGTTCACAACAGTTGTCTGCGCTGAATGCGGCCATTGATTACATGAAAAATTTATAGGAAAAACTTCTAAAGTAATTTACTGAAAAGTTAGAGTTTTCCAGCCGCTTTAAATTGCTTTGAATAAATTTAATAAAATTTACTTTTCTTTCACAATATATTTTTTAAAACGTAAAAAGATATCAGAAAAAGCTTTAAATACTATGCATTAGTTTGTGCTTAGGAGCAGTTACTGGAAAAAGAACTGTATATCATATTTTTCATAACTCCTTAACTAGAGGTGATGGTGAAAAAGTTACCTTATATTTAAAATCAGTGCCCGTAGTTAGAATTGATATCCTACAAAACAATCGACCTGTGTTGTTTCTGATTTTAGTTATTAAAAAATGTATTTATTCATTTACTTTCTTAAAATCGAAATTCATTGCCAATGAATGCGGTATACTTTTTAGTTCCTACTTATTTTAAATAAATAGGTTAGGATATAATTTTAATAAAAAAAATTACGTTTGCCTGAATTTACTACTTATTTGTGATTTTTACATTAATATAATAAATAAATTTTAAACAAGAAAAAGTTCTACTTTTTCTATATATTGTATGTATTTATTTTTTTATTTAGTGAGTTTATGAATTTTACTTATTTTGTGATTTTTAGTTATTAAAAATAATAAATTTTAAACAAGAGAAATATAATACTTAATATTAACTAAATTTATTTTACCGCTATTTCTGTCTATTAATTATAAGTATTTTAATGTTGAATAAATGTTTTTTATTAACAAAAATTATAATTTTATTGATTTTCCATGTTTAAGAAAATGTTTGTTTAGTTTGGAAATTTTTATTTAATTTTGGTAACTTTTTTATCAAATTTTGGTTACTAAATTTCTTTACAAGTGGCAACCCTGGTAGACAAGCATTTTATTGGGCCTTACTTCCTTCCTTGTTGTCTGTCTGTAACTTATTGAAATTATTTTTTGCTCCAACTTCTATTTATTTTGTCAATAATATTAGTGCATATTTTTAGTAGCTCTAATGAAGGAGGGAGGGGGTTTCTGTCGTGCCAGCAATTGGATGGTATGGTTAGCTTTCTTTACATATTCTGTGTTGTTGCATCCTCATTGATTTCTGACAAAGCCAAAATTCTCATTTTATTGCAACTGTTTTAGTTTTTTCTTTGTCCATTCGCTGAATAGTTTTTATGTATAGCTCAAAATGTGTACTCTTCTAAATTTGTGATAAAATACCTATTGATAAAAATTATAGGAACAGAAATTTTTTGTGGTTTCTTATTTGTTCAAGTGGTTCTTTAAGATTGAAAACAATGTCGGTTAAAGTTTATTAAAAATATGTATTACATATGAACGAAATTAAACCTGTGTCTATAAAGAATAACAGCGAAAGTCACATTTCAATGTTTCGAACAATTTTGTTTTTAAGTTTCAATAGTCATACCACAGTTGCCACCTTTAGTAGAAAAATATCATATTTGGGATTTTTTAATTGCCGTGGGAATTAAAATTTCTCATGGTATTTTTTAATTCAGCATGGTATTTTTTAATTCACGTGGGATTTTTTTGGGGAATTTTTAAGTTTTAAGGATTTTTAATCAATATTTGCGGAAAACTTAGTTTCCTTACAGTTTTAAAATGTTATTTATGCACAAATATCTCCGCACGCTTTTTCACACCTGGTTATATATTGAATGTGTTATAATCGCATCCAAATTAAAAAAAAGCGCACACAGCAACACATTGAACGTATTAAATTTAAATAAAAGTACACTTAGAAACATAGCTTCGACGGATTTGGTCGCCGCTATTCTTCATGCAAAACGCTTATTACAAACAAAACAAAAAAAAATGACAAGGTTGTATTTAACAAAAATCATTATAATTTGTTTAAAAATAATATGTACGACTTTAAACATAACGAACAAAATTAAGAAATCGACAGCTAAATGTAAATACAACTGCAGTCAAAATAATTGCAGTGCGTAAAACTAATTCATAAAAATTCAAATCAGACACAAAAACAATTATCAGGCATATTCTGCATTCCACTTCCGAGTGAAGGTGAAAATAAATCATAGTTGAATTTGATTTTTGGTGTTCTACGTGTCACTTTTTTCTTGTATTTTATTTAATTTATTAATATAATCAATTGTATAACCAAAAAAGTTCTATATATGTTATATAGAACACCAAATATCGAATTCAATTATGATTTATTTTAACTTATACTCGGTAGTGGAATGCAGAACATTTTTTCTTATGTATTCTTTTATTATTATTTATTTATATCTTTGCTGCTAAGCACGGTTAATTGAGATATGCAACTTGAGTTGCACAATCTTGAATGAAATAACGGTTCTGTTCTGTTCAACCTTTGAATTCAATCGGTCAGAATAATAGTTATGTTTTAAGAACTCTATTTTGAATTAAATTTGGCATATTTTGAAAATAAAAACATGTACGGACTTTCTTAAAAAAGCTTTAATTTTAATTTGTTTGTCTTACTGTTATTTTTGAGCACAATTGTACATATTTTATTTATTTAACTTGTAATATTTGTTTGCGTTTCAATGTAAAAAAAGTATGCAATTATATTTTTAATAAATTTTGTGATATTTTTTGATTCGTATGTTATTTTCTGTAGTATTTTTTAATGCGTGGTAATTTTAAATACTTGTGGTATTTTTTGTGGTACTTTTTAATTCGTATGGTATTTTCTGTGGTATTTTTTAATGCGTGGTATTTTTGTGATAATTTTAAATACTGGTGGCATTTTTGTGGTATTTTTTTAATAGCTGTGGGATTTTTTTTTTATTGTTTTGGTATGGGAATTGTGGTAATTTTTTTTTTGTTCTCGTGGGAAAAAGGTATTTTTATGGTAATTTGAGGTGGCAACCGTGAGTCATACATATGTTTTCAATGAGTTAGGGCCTTAATATAGAAAGGTCCTAACTCATTTTTTGTTACTTTACAGATGTGGAAAAAACTTAATAAAAATTATAATTTTGCAGGTCCGAATTATCTTGAAATGGATTTTTTATTTAAGACACTAACCAATTCAATGCTGTAGCAATATTTTGCACCAATTTTTTTTTCTATAACAATTTTTTTTTTTGCAAAAATCTGGAAAAAATTTTATTTTGAAAAAAAGCGAGTTAAGGCCTTTCTATATTAAGGTAGCGATTTGTATTATCTAAAAAAGTTAATTAGTTTTATTTTGGTCATAAAATCGAGTAAGAATTATTCCATATTTAAAATACTTTTATGGCATCGTTAGGATCAAAAGCAGGAAACAATGATGAGGTCTTCAATAAAAAAATGTCAAAATGTTCATATAACTACATATTTACAAAATTCTGATTTATTTTTAATGAATTTTTCTTTAAAGTAGTTTGCTTTCTTTGCTAAAGACCTAGACCTCCATGCGCAAATTAAAAAATTTCGAATTTTTGTCTTGTCGATTCGATTACCCAAAAACTACTGATCCGCTTGGAAAAGTTTTTCTCACAATTTTTTTTTTTTTTATTCTTAAGACCTAGAGCCTGAAGACAACAACAAAAATTGTAATTAATAAATAACAATTAAAGGGTCGATAAAATAAACAAAATCTTAACATTTTTTTATTTAATTTAATCATCAATCAGAGTATCCATGACTCTTGCAAACTACTTACAATACATATCCTCATATGAAATAAAAAACTCGTAATTTACCAAAAATTCAAAATCTACTTTTTAATTGATAATGATGCACCCTCTCAAAATACATGTTCTTGCCAACTTTTACACCTCTACAGCTAAAAATGACGTTATTATTAACGAAATTCTTAAAGCCTTCAGTGCAAGCTCTACGGTTATTTAGAAAGTTTTTTGACTCTCCTGTAAAATGCTTTTAATGTAACTTACGGTTTTTTGATTTCATATGACGATATATTTTATTTAAAAATTAGATCTTAAACAGTTAATTACTTTAAACCGCCTACGTTGATTAGATTAAATCTTTAATATTGTTTAAATGTATCTCTACTTTGATTTGAATAAAAAATCTGTGAATTGACGTACCGAATTAGCATGATTCAAACACCGAGTAATAGGTTCATTAATTAGCTCTATGATACGGTATATATAAAATAAATTGCGAGATCTTAAGTTACGAGTTAGAGAATACAGACCAATTTTGGACAACAAAACAAACAGGGCAGCTTGTATGCTAGTGCAGTATATCTCTGATAAACGTTATATAAAAATATTCCCGGTGTGTTTCAAGATCTTGCATACCAAGAGGCAAACACCTAGTATAATAGGACTGCATATCAATGTCCCAGTATAAAAGCCGTATCGCAGATCTTCTAAAACGCTTTTGATTTTTTTTCGATTCGATGCGCTGTGAATGCACAGAATAAGGATCCTCTACAATATAAAATTAGCCAACACAGGCCGTACACGGATATAATTATTTTGCTTGAGTCAGGCAAATGGTTTGCCTAAAAGCAAATTAGCAAAACTTTGCTCAATCATGGTGTGATTTTAGAAAAAGATTGCTAAATTGTTATCACTCCTCATGTATTTAGGAAAAAGCAAAATTTTGCTAAGTTATTATAAATTGTAAAAGCAAATTTCTACTTAATTCAAGCAAATAGTTATTTGCTAAGTTATTATAAGCTCAAATAGTAAATTTTTGCTAAACTCATGCAAATATTTGCTAAGTTATTATAAACAAATAACAAATTTTATTAGCAAAATAGCAAAAGTTTATTCTTAATGAAGAAAATTAGGCGACGATCGGTTAACAACTGCGGTGGTCGAATGGATAAGCCCATGCACTTAGGACGTGTTTATAGTGGCGACTTGTTGCTTTGCCGAGCCGAGCTAAAAGCGCGTCAAGCAAAAAGCAGCTGATAGCGAGTATAGTGCGCGCTTATTGCCGCTGACTTGTTGTGTTTTTTGACTACTTTGTTAGTATATCTTACGTTTCTTTTTGTTTACTTTTGCAATCGAAGAATCAAAAATTATCACGTGACTTCATGTGTGCTTTTCGCTTTCCTCAAAACAGCTGTCAACAAGTAAAGAGACGAAAATACGAAAAAACGATGCTGAAACGTACTTTAAGCCACTGTAAATTGCTTTTAGTCACTTTAAGTCGCTGACTTGTCGTAGCTGTTTTTTGAATATGTTGAGTTTGTTTGTATATACTAGGTTTTTTTTTTGTTTATTTTTGCAATCAAACAAGTCACGTGATCTCGTGTGTGTTTCTTGCTTTCCTCAAACCAGTG
Organism: Dichetophora obliterata; assembly: GCA_963920525.1. NCBI lineage: Eukaryota > Metazoa > Arthropoda > Insecta > Diptera > Sciomyzidae > Dichetophora > Dichetophora obliterata. Next base: position 259,674,916 of record OY986437.1, read on the forward strand.
GACAACAAATCCAGAGACAAAATGCGAAAAACTATGCTGAAACGAACTTTACGCCACTGTAAGAAGCTTTAAGTCACTTGCTGTTACAGCTTGTTTCGACTTTTTCGCAGTTCTGTGCTGTTTTTTGTGGCCTTGTTGCTTTGCTTTTCTTTGAAATTTGTTTTTTTGAATACAGGAAAAATAACCACATAAAAAGTGGTGGGAAAAAGTCAATCGGCTGAAAAAGCGATTTATTAAAAGGTTTCTTAAACATATTCCCGAATGCGGAACTTACACGTTAAATCATTGGACATCAATCATTTATATGTGTTTGTAAATATTTGTTTGTATGCATTACTCAGACTCGTTGATGGCTTCATTGACCAACATCTAATTACTTTGATATTTTTCATACACATCAAGCAGATTGATGATGTCAAATGATTGATTTTTGCGCAACAAATTTAGAAGAAAACAAACGCTACTGATTGCTTATTTTGATTTTTTCACCCACTTGCATTTTATACCACAAAAAAAAAAACGAAGAAAAGGCGCAACAGCCAAAATAAAAAATAAGATGTATGTATTTGATTGGAGTATTCCTTGATCCACCTTTTTTATGTTATTTAATGAAAATAATAATGTTAATGTTAATGTTGTGTGGTGGAGATGCGTACTGCGACCTAAATGAGATCTATTGTACCTCCTTCTCAAAGCTCCGCTGGGTTTGCGGATTACAGAATTTCATCCAGCCCTATTTCTCTAATGAATTTGAGAATGTTCTTAGGTTCAAGGGATGAAACCTGCTCTAGACTCAGCTCATAATTCCCCAGTGCTAGTTTACGTCTGCGAGCCACGGCGTCGCAGTTTGTAAGTAGGTGTATTGGAGTCTCCTCTGCTTCTTCACAGAAACGGCAGTTACTATCGGTCTCTATGCCCAATTTCATCAGGTGGTATTTGAGTTTACAGTGTCCTGTAAGGAACCCCGTTAGAATCCTAAGATTCGGTTTGCCTAAGCTTATGCACAATTTTGCTCTCCGAGTGTTAAAATCTCTGAGGAGCAATTTGGATTGTCTTAGCTTTGGGAGGCTTTTCCAAAGGTTTGATCGTTTATGCCTCTCCTCCCTTCTTAGTTCTTCTTTTATAGAGTGTGTGCCCAATCCGCAGAATGGTTCTGGCCCTATAAATTTTGTGGCTGCACCCTGTCGTGCTAGTCCATCGGCTTCTTCGTTACCCTGTATTCCTTTGTGTCCTGGGACCCAAAGTATAGTAACAGTGTTATTCTTGCCTAGTTCATTGAGTTTTGTTAGGCATTCCCATGTTATTCTCGATGATATCTCACAGGAAACTAATGCTTTGATTGCTGCTTAGCTGTCTGACATCACAACTATATCCTGACCTTTGTATTTACGGTCTAGATTGAATTGTGCACACAGCTGTATTGCTAGGATCTCCGCTTGGAAGATACTGGGTGTTGTCCCCATAGGTTCAAAGTGCTTGGTTCTTGGCCCGTACACCCCTGCGCCTATACCTTCCAATGTCTTGGACCCATCTGTATACCATGCTATACTGTGTGGTTTCTTGACCTGCGATATCATCTCGCTGTCCCACTCTTTCTTGGTACTAAGCTTAATTCCGAAGTGTTTTTCGAAGTTATACCTTTTTACTATATCGTCTCTTGGTAGATCGATGTAGGGAGTGTGCTTTGCAATATCCTCCTTCTCTCTACTGCTGATAGTTTTACCTGAACCTGTCCCCTCTTTTGCAATGCACAACAGAGTTCGCTTGGCTACTCCCTCTATGACAAGGTGTAAGGGTGTTAGGTCCAGAATTACTTCTAGTGCTGCTGTAGGGCATGTTCTCATGGCCCCTGTGATGCATACACAGGCCAGTCTCTGCACCCTTGTTAGCATATTCCTCATTGTGGTTAGCTTGGTTCTCTCAGCCCATGCTATTGCACCATAGGTGAGGATGGGTCTCACCATCATGGTATACATCCAGCGGAGAATTGTTGGGTTACAACCCCAGCTTTTCCCCGCCAGGCTCCTACATACCATGAGTGCTCGCGTTGCTTTGTTTATAGTTACCTCTGCATGTCTTCTCCAGAGAAGCTTTGAATCTAGTGTAAGTCCCAGATACTTTACTTCTCCTTTGAAGGGAATTTCAGTGCCATCCATTCTCATTGTTCGGAGGTTTGGCAGGCTTCTTTTGTTAGTGAAAGGTACTATGGTGGTTTTCGCTGGGTTGATACTTAATCCCACTGTGTTGCACCACTCCTTTGTTACTGACAGTCCTCTCTGTATCAGGTTACAGAGTGTATCCTCGAACTTCCCTCTCGCTATTAAGGCGATGTCGTCTGCGTAACCCTGACATTTTATGCCATTCTCGGTTAGCATCGTTAATAATTCGTCCACAACAAGACTCCACAGCAGTGGAGAAAGGACTCCGCCTTGTGGGCAGCCTTTTGTTGTTTTGATTCTTATAGTGGTGTTGCCCACTTTTGTTTCTGCAGTTCTAGTGCTAAGCATTTGGCATATCCATCTGCTGAGCGTATCATTTACTCCTTTTTTGTGTAAAGACTTCTTCACAGCCTCGTGAGAAGTATTATCAAAGGCTCCCTCTATGTCTAGAAAGGCACAGAGTACGGTTTCTTTGTTTTTGAAAGCTGACTGGATGTTGCTAGCCAACTGGTATAGAGCAGATTCTGTAGACCTGCCTGCCCTATACGCGTGTTGACAGGGGTGCATTGGTGCCTTCTCCAGAATCTCAGTTCTTATATAGTTATCTATTACCTTTTCCATTGTTTTAAGTACAAATGAGGTAAGGCTAATGGGTCTAAACGACTTTGGTAGCGTGTAGTCTATTTTCCCTACTTTTGGTATGAAGGTGACTATCGCCCTTCTCCATTTCCTTGGGATATAGCCCAGCGCAAGGCTGCTTCTAGTTATTTTGACTAGGTGAGGCAATATAGTTTCTGCACCTTTTTGTAGAAGTGCAGGAAAGATGCCGTCTACACCTGCTGATTTGAATGGTTGAAAGGTTCTGAGTGCCCAATCTAGACGAGCCTTAGTACAAATGCTCGTTGCAAGTTTCCATTCTTCTTGATTTGGAGTGATCTGCCTGTCTGCTGTCTCATACTCAGTTACCGGTGTACTGCCCGGGAAATGAGTTTCTAGAAGGTGACTGGCTCGTTGCTCTTCTCTAAGCGTATAGCTTCCGTCTGGCAATATAAGTGACATTTTTGTCTCCACTCTGCCTTTAGCCATTGCTTTGTGTATCCTGGCTGCTGCTGGCGTGGAAGAAATGTCTTCACAGAAGGTTCTAAAGCTCTGTCTTTTGGCTTTCCTGATTTCTTTATTATACTCCGTCAGAGTCGCCGTGTAGTTGTGCCATTCTCCGTTGCGCTTTGCGGCATTAAAGCTGCATCGCACCTTCTTCCGGAGTCTGGTCAGCTCAGCGCTCCACCAAGGAGTATGTTTTGTTCTTGCCTTGTGCCCTGTTGGACAGCTAGATTCGTAGGCATTATATACTGCATTGTTTACTTGCTCTACATAGCATTCAAGTTCTAGGATGTTACTAATTCTACTCCTAGCTTTTACGTTCTGTAGGTTTTCTTTCAGGTTGTTGGTGTATGTGTCCCAACTGGTATTTCTTGGGTTTCTTTTGGGTTCTGTCTCTTGGCATTTCGCCCCAAATCTAAACTCTATTATTCTATGGTCAGACATTGAAGGTTCCATTGATACCCTCCATTCCCTAATCATATCCCCCACATCTGGGCTTCCTATGGTGAGATCTAAGACCTCTTCTCTAGCCCTAGTTACAAAGGTAGGTGTTACCCCCACATTGAAGAAGTCTAGATTACTACTTAAAAGAAATTCTAAAAGGTACTCACCTCTGGTGTTGACGTTGGTGCTTCCCCAAATTGTGTGGTGCGCGTTGGCGTCACAGCCGATGATTAGTGGAAGGTGCTCTTTCCTGCAATGCTCCACGAGTCTTTTTATCTCCGCTGGGGGAATGTTGACATCGTCCCCAGGAAAGTAAGCGGATGCGATCACTATGGCGCGGTGCTTGCCATCAGTTTCGATGTGAGTCTCGATAACTGAAAGGTCCCGCGTCATAAATTCTGAAAGACAAATATAATTAATATTTTTCTGCATTAGAATACATGCTCTGGGATTGATTGTTCTCTGGTCCCAAGTTACCTGACCCTCTTTGCAGTAGAGGCCACTTACTTTTCCCCTGTAGCACCAGGGTTCTTGGATCAGCACGAAGCCCAGTTGTTCTGTGGTAAACCTCCGAGCAATAACTGCCGAAGCAGCTTTTGCATGGTGGAGGTTTACTTGGGCAAATTTCGTGCTGGTTACTGTGCCGATCGTCATAGCACTGGACTGCTGCCCCGGTCTTCTTCAGGCAGCGTTGCTACTACCTCAGTCGGAGGTTCGCTTTTACAACCTTCAATCGTGAGAGCGGCGAGGTTCATGCCCTCTGCTTGATCTTCGATTGAAGGTGTTGCGGTGATGACCGAGACGGAGGCGAACTTCTCCGTAACAACTTCACCAGTTGGTTGTATTGGTGGCGTTGCGTCTTTTCCTTCATTTGGAGTCGCAGATGTGGCTTCTGTGGACGATACCACTGTTGACGTTACAGCTGTGGGCGCTGCAGCTGTGGATGTTGCTGCTTTGACCGGTTTGGTTGGTGGCGATTTTGTGCCCAACACCGGAATGGTTCCAAAGCGGAAGCTGATAGTGGAGCCCCTTGACTTGATAGTCTCAAGTGACTCCCTATCTATCGAGAACGTGAGCATATGCCCACTTCCCTCATCCTTGGAGCTCAATATCTTCCAATACTTAGTATTGAGACCATCGTTCTGGGCGGCAATTAGTCCCATCGATCTATTGATCTCCGTGCTTGAACTTCTTGGCAAGAACATTCTAACGGTATGCCCTTTTGGGACCTCCTCCCCTAGGCAAGCCATAAGTTCTAGCCCTTTCCATTGCTCGAGCTTTGGTGCTGCTGCTCGCAGCCATTCTGCTGTTGAGGGATTCGAACAGTCGACCAGTAACATGCCCGGACGAAAGTGAATTCCCTCAAACTGTAGCTTGGTGGACCAGCCCTTCACTACTTCGCTCAATATGGCTTCTTCTAGCTCCGATAGCTCATCCGGACTTAGCATTTGCCGGGGGTATTCTTTGGGCAGAACCGCTATTTGTATGCCCTTAGTTATGCTTGCATAGCTTTTTCTATTTTTCTGAGGTTCTGGCTCGGGTACCTTAGCCCCTGGCACTGACCTACTGTTGCTTCCAGGAGCTATTCTGGCCTTCTTGCTCTCTGGACGTTGAGGAGGCGTTATCTCGCTGCAGCTCCTCTTCGTTGCCTCTGGTACCGGTGCTTTACCCCGATGCTCTACCGCTCTTTCATGAGCTACTTCGGGTGCCATGCCCTGTTCCAGATAGCGCAGATACCATCTTACGCCTGCTCCACTAAGGCCGACTCTTAGTGGGTCGTCTAGCCCTCCTGGCTCCCCGCGCTGAGGGAGGTGGACACGGCGACGTCTACTGTGGAAGGGCTTGTGTTTTTGCCCTTCTTCTGATTCCCTTTTCTGTGCCGCATCCTTGGATGTTGACGCAGTTTCCGAGATTGGGATACTTTTTGGAGCCGACGTCGTATCATCCCGGTGTTCTTCCGGGGGAATTTTTACAGGATGTGATCTCCTGGGGCTCGCAGTTTTTCTTTGGTGGCTGGTACTAGGCCTTTGACCGCTGTGGATGGTATGCTCCACTCGATCTTTGCCGTACGGGTGCCTCCTCATCTGTGTGCTGCAGTGTCTGTGATCATTATGGATTCTATGCTCCACCTGATCATTGCTGCGTACAGTCCTATTGACTTGTGTTCTGGCTGGCGGAGGAGGATTTCTCCTAGGTTTGGTGCCTTGCCGTTGACCTTCCTCTTGGAATCTCTGTTCCATGAGGTCTGCTGCTCTGCTTGCGGTGACTCCCCGCAAGTCTTCCTGTTTGTTGTGTTTTGTTTTTTTTGTGCTCATATTTAAGATTCGACCGGTAGCTCGTGTCCGAGGACAAAAGCGTCGCAGTCTATGTTTTATGGCTGGGAAAGGGTGGTCAACCATGCCAGAGCCCGCATACCATGGTAAGGCCACAGTTACTTCATGAGGCGGCCTGTTATCATGAAGGCTCCGTTCCAATACAGTCGGTATACCCCCTGACTGCAAACCATCCAATGGGCACGGTGCGCATGACACCCTGGATTAGGGGGGAGTAACTTTTAGTTGTCGCTTCACAAAAGATGCAGGCTCTGCTGAGCTGTAGGGTTATGCCCTACAGGGAGGAACTACTCCAACCGGCAGTATTGTGTCATTGCAACTTAAGCCCCTACATCGCGTCAAGATTGTTACTCGGAGTAGGGGTTGAAAATAATAAGTAAGAATCGTGTAAAATAAAACTTAACACATGCAAACCTGCTTGTTCGGCTGGCACTGTACGCACTTTGAGCTTATTTCAGCAGCGTTTTTCAGCTTTCCCTCTCGGTTCGGCTCGGCAAAGCAATAAGTCGCCACTATAAACGCGCCCTTACACTCACGCGGCCGAGGTTCAAATCTACAGATGGTAGTAATTTTTCAATTTAATTTAATGTTAATTATTTCACTTCAAAAATATGCTAGATTTCAGCAAAAAACTAATTAAAATTTGCTATTCCAATTTATAATAACTTAGCAAGCAAACAGTTTTCTCCGTGTACAACCGCAAAGAACAGTAAAGGGATCGGGGAACTCTAAGGAATTTCTTATAGCATTGAACTTGACTTGAGATACTATGAAATCTATATGCTATCTAAGCCTATATGAAAATAAATAACATCCCAAAAATAAGAAGCAACTAGAACAGATGGCAACCCTGGTAGAGTTAAAGGCTTGATTTAAAAATAATTACTTTAACTGATGCCATATGATTAAATGGCTGATGAGAACATTATAATTCTTACGAATTTGTTCGAACAAGTGTCAAATCAAATAAGACTTTAACAGTGGGTAGGTCACAGCTGAATCACTCAAGACTGCTGAAGAGGAAATGTAGCGAATTCCGAAACAGGCTGTCTAGTCTGATGTGTGAATGACTCTATTCAGAGTTGTTGTTGTTGTTGTTGTTGTTGTTGTTGTTGTTGTTGCCTTCTTCAAACTTATGTGATCTGAAAAGCTCACAATTAAATTCATGTAAATAACATTGGCCCATTATCATAGTTAAAATAAAAGTCGACTCTAAATTTAGTATAGGCATTTTTGACAGTTTTTAAAATAATATGTTGTCAAAAAGCTTTCACTAATTTAGAGTAGACTTTTATTTTGACTATGATAATGGGCCATTATTTCTTGTTAACAAATCAATAACATTATTTAAAATAATAAAATTTTTTACAGTCCTTTGCCATAATATATGAAACCATACTGGACCTAAGCATATAAAGTGCTTAAAAATAACCGTTAGCTTTAATTGGAGAGAGTAAATGCATTTTCATTCACCAGCTTTACCATTTACACTGTGATATGAGTTCGCTTACGTTCTCAGATGAGCGTGAAGATTAAACTCAAACGAATCTATTTCTATTTTCAGTATGCCGCTGACACTGCGTTCTATTCTAAGAGATGAAACTGGTGGCTAATTCATTAAGAAAGTAAAAGTGATGCTAAATTTTTATGAGAAACATATGGGTATTTCCACAGAAAAGTCTACCGTGACCAAAAAATTAAAACTTATTAAAAACTTATTATTTTATGATATTATCTAAGAGAAACATTTTAATTTTATTAATTTAAGCAATTTGTACATAAAATTATTAACCATGATGATCACATCGTCTGCACTGTTTCACAAATGTAGTTTTTCTTTTTCGTAAGTGTTTAGTAAATGTTTCATAAACATTTTTGTTTTATTAAAAATGGAAGGCATTGGCTGAAGACAATGAAAAAATGGTTGATGCAATTAAAGGAAAATATATTGAATTTGTTTTTAATTACCTAATTACATAATTACTTAACTACCTAATTACTTAATTACCCAATTAAATTGCAATGAAAAAACTGTCCCGTGCGACCTGTCCCGTGCGACCGAGCTTAATATTAAATTAAAAAATAAGTGTTAAATATTATTGGGTAAAATAAAAGCAATTTAAAAGAAACACCAATGCACAATATCCATAAAATAAACTCTTTGAAATATTCCTTCAGACTTCGCTGAATTCGGCGCTTGAGTTGTTGTCCTCGAAAAAAACTTCCGTTTTTGTCCCGTGCGAACCCCGTTGTTTTTGGCAATTATTTTGAAAAGGAAAAATTACCGATAATCAACCTTAGCACCACTTATAGAGCTTACTATGAGTTATAAGTTAAGACCATTATCAAAATATAAATCCGTGTTATTACTACTTTTTTTCCAATTTAACTGCGTACGACTGTCCCGTGCGACACCATGAAAATGCCCATATGTTTTTGCCATTAATTTTGTATCGAATCAACAGAGATGTATGCGAAAAGGTCGAATTTCGACACTGGAGAACTCTACTTCACTTAAACTCGCTGCTTTTAAATTCAATTCTAAATTTCCACAGCGCGAACAGAGCTTCCTTTGTTGAAAATGGCAAATTTTTAAAGATATAAATACAATATTACACATAATCAGAACCAGCTTGAAACAACAAAAATCAATTCTTAAAAAATCAAAAATCTTATAAAACCATTAATCAACCATATAAACTGGGCTTGAAGTGGCTTTAAAAGCCCTTTAAAGTAAATAAAAACCACTTGAGCTGTCTGCAGACCATTGAGCTTGCTGGACAATAAGGCTCTTTCTCCGATGTTTTCACAACTCAGCTGTGATGACAACATCTAATATAGATGTTAAGTTAAGCAATACTAGTTTTAATAATAAAAAAAATGAAATTTTTTTAACTGCTTGTTTTTAAGACACTTAACTTTATTTTATTAAGCACTAAATTTCAACACATTTCAGTGAAGAAATGCACAACATCTATGTGTTGTGTTATATTTTATAGTACCAACTTTTGTTATTTCACAATCAACTTCTTTCCCTGCAGTATAGTTCAACACCCTCGGAAGTTTCTTTGTTCTTAACATTGCTTGCGTCAGCTTTTTACTAGCTGAAGATAGCTACTTCTTCATACATAACATTTTTTTTCTTTTTACATAATGTTTGTGCTGTAAACTTAATATTTCAAGCACCTTTTTTCTTATCATAAAAAATTCATTGTTTTAAGTTTCAAAACTGACAAAAGATAAAAGGAAAAAAAATCCAACACAAGAAACAGCAAGCAAATAATAACCAAGTTACAGTATTGTGCTCAAGGTAATGGTTAACGGTTGGCCTGGATTCACGCTTTTGCACGACACGCTGACTGAACCACCCCGATGCGAGCAAAGAAAATAAAAAGAAATACCTCAAGCCTTAAAATCGGTAAATTTTTTAAATTAAATTCTTAAATTATTCTATTTTAGAATTATTAAAGTCTATCTTTGCTTTTTTACAGCGTCGTCGTTCATTAATTATTTTGGATTATGTTGCTTTTTTTTTGTTATTGTCTGTACAGCTCACTATTGAAGAAAATAAACAATAAACTTTTTAGCCAACTAGCCTCGGCGTACCGCCTCCTGTTGCTCAATCAGGTGTGACTCGTCGAAAACTATGTGTTGTATTGTGTTTAAACAACAAACAACAACAGCAATCGATGTTAAACATTTTGAACTATGAAACTAGCCTGTTGTTTGCATATGCAACAAGCTCCTTGCCCTGTACAAAAGACCGTCCCTCTACCTCCAGACACATGCAATACATGATTCACATCATAAAGTTGAATAGTATTCAATAAAGAAAAACAACCAAAGCCCGGGTTAAAGCATTCAACATGCTACAAAAGTTTTCCATGTTGCACTTAATTGTATGTTCGACTGGAAAAAAAATAACAAAAAGACCAATTGTTGGCCAATAACTAACTTGCTAACAATGCATTGTGATTACTTTGGTTGCAGCTTACCAGCGAACCCTTCCATGACTAATTTCCTGAAAACCAATTGATTGCTGGCACTTTAAAGTTTAATGAGCAAAGTTATAAAAGCACATTTAATAAAGCTGTACTCGTAATTATACGTTATGTTTTCCGGCAATTGTGTGGCGCAATGTTGCCACATATTATTTAAGTAGAAAATAAGCAGATAAATATCATGAGTGGACCTTCAGTTTTTGGATTTACAAATAACTGAAACAGTGCTGTCCAATCAACTGTTTGTTGAGGGAGCAGCTTTTAACCAAGGCGGTTATTTTTTCTATTTCGACTCAAGATTTTTTTTGTAATTAACCCCCTAAAACTAATTTCCCCATCAGAAAATATAACGCCTGATAAGGCTGGATTTCAGATCTCACAGGCATCATCAAGATTTGGAGAGAAAAGGTGATAAACATAATATTTTAGCGGGATTGGGGCTACTTTTTTTCCTGAATTTCTTGACAATGTGGTTTCAAAGAGCTAAAAGAAAAAAAGAGATTTTTCTTTTCATTAGAAAACTGTAAAATTAAACTGTTGCATATGCAATAAATAGCGTAGTGTCTCCGGTTATGGGACACGTTAGGTTTTTGGTCCATTACTTTTTATCAAGTGCATAATATGTCTTCATAGCTATGGAAAGCTTATCAAATAAGCTAAATTTTTGCTGAAGTAACCACATTGATTTAGTCAATCAGAAAAATTTTACGACTAATATTATGAAGGGTTAGTATTTTTTTAAATTTGTACCCGGTTGTGGGACACCTTAAAAATTCACAAAAAATGGGAAAATATGTTATTTCATGTTATTCATCGTCTTCTTGATCATTCAAATCAGAAGTACAATTTTTGCATGTAAAATAGCTGACTTGCATGTCAGCGCACTTCAAATGCACTGGCCGTTTGCACTCATTTGATTGAGTTTTCTCCGTTTGCGCTTGGCCTACTGTTTGGTTGATGGAGGCATTGGTTTGGCTGGTGGAGCCGCCTTACCTTTACCTGGCCTCTGCTGTTGACATGGCTAAAAATGCGTAAAAATATAAGAAACCAATTTCAATATGATATGTTAACAAAAGCGATGATATTTGACAGTTTGTAAGTCAAACGCATACCTTAAATGCAAAAAACAGCGTGTCCCACAACCGGTTACATGAGGTGTCCCACAACTGGGAATGGTAGACATTTCGAAAATGACTGGTAAAATTGTATGGTGAACATATTTTGCCAGAATTTTATGTTTCATCACAAAATACAATGAAAGAACTGCATAAATTATGCAAAACACTTTTAAAATTAAATTACTTCAATTTATCGCCATCTCAAAAAATTCACAAGATAATATTGTGTTGATTTTTTTATATTGTTTTTTAATGCTCTCAGCAAGCAAACAAATGCGTGTATTCACTTCGGTGTTAGCAAAACAAATGAGAACTATTAAACAAGAAGTTTGACAATAAAACTCAAATCCACGATATTTGCTTTCTGTCAAAAAAATATGAAGAGTGTTCCACAACCGGAGACTTCCCGCAATCGGAGGCACTCCCCTACATATTCAAAACTCTGTATTCCGCTAACATATCTGCATTACAATAGGATCACTGAAAGCTTTTTACCAGAAATTTATGCAGCGAGCAGAGAGTAGTTTCTTATACAAAAATAAAGTTGGCTATACAAAAGCTGTGTTTGGCGTTGAAACATCAGCAGCAACAGTACATCAATAACACGAAAACAAACAACAACACATAAATGTGTTGTAGAAAAAAACAGCAATTCATCAATCGATTAGCGCAACAGAAAAAAAAATTAATATCTTTTCCAAATTCAACTCATGATCTGGCTTCTTCCAACGAGCTATTAAATATTTAGTTGGAAGTGTGGCATAGTTAGAGACCACAGCAACAACAATTTGAACAATTTCAGTTACAACAGCTTAAACAACAACCGTTGCCAACCTAAATCAAACCAAAGCAAATTCAATTCATTTGTTTTCAGTTTATTTTTGGTTTAATTTTTTGTTTTTGTTTTTTTTTTATTTTTACCTTCTTCTCCGAAACAGCCTTCAACAGATCTTTTTGCTGATGTTTTTTTTTACAGTATATACAAAAACGCTACAACTCTACAAATTATCAGCTGCTTTGGAGCTTCGGGCACGGTCGCCACACATATGACAAAGAGGTTGCTTTACGTCTGTCGCAGTCTGGCAACAGCACAGCAGCAGCAGAAAAAATATTTATAAAAAAAAATACTCATAAAGAAACCAGTTAGTTAGTTGAGCTCCTTATGGTTACATAAAGTTCTTTGGACCCACTATAACTTCCCCCACTCTTGACTGTGCCGCTTGCTGCGCTAACCTCACTAGAACCCACTCAGTGCGCCTCTCCGTTTGTTAAGTTTTTTGTTTGGTGTTTCTTCTTTCCTTTGAACGTTGATCGTTCTCGATCGTTGTCAATGTTCTCTTGCTTGCATAGCTTTTCGATTTTTTTCAAAGTTGTCCAGAGCAGCAGGCAGAGTGTGAAGAGGCGGAGGTTTTGAGTTTGCTAGAGTTTATCGAGTCGTGTTAACTAGCAATCATTGTTTATTTGTTTGTTAGTGTTTTCGCTTTTTTGTGTGAGATTAATTGTTGTTTTTGTTGTTGTGTTTTGCAAATGACAGTAATAGCGAAATGTTTAAAATAAAAATTAAATAGAAAAAATAAACATTTAGAGAATTGCTTGAATATATAAAAAAAATAAATTAATTTTTGGTCATAAAAAATGTGCTCGCCAATTTGGAAAGAATATAAATTTTCGCACTTGCGATTATGCAAAGATTTCGTAGAAATCTTGATATTTTTTTAATAAGTTATTTTTGATTGTAGTTCTGCTTCTGCTTATTATTGCTGGTAGTAATGTACCTGCAACCACGCCCAGTTTTGCTGTTAGCTTTTAAGTTTTCAAGGTAACTTTGCGTTGGTTTGTTGGTCATCATAAGCATTGGAATCATCATCTTAATCACAAGGAGCTGAAATTATTATTATTTTTTTTAAAAATACACGTTTCTCACATCTGCTATTGCTCTTCCGGGTATGATTCTATGTATTAGCGTTTTGAGGCTTGTTGCCTGTCCTTGCTTTTGTGCAAAGCATCTCAAAGCGTTTGCAGTTTATATTGTGATGCATTTTAAAAACAAACATTGCATGATTTAAACATTATTATTAGTCTGACTCTGAACAATAATTTTAATTTTCGAAAAACCTATATTTTTGCGAAAACTGTAATTTTAAATCATGTCTGTAATTTTAAAGTATTATTGTTACTTACATAGAGTCAAAGTTAGGCGTATACAAACAAGATGCTGAACTCGTTTTTTTTTTTGTTCAGCAAAAACGATCAAAAAAGGTAACTCGTTTGCAAAAAATCTATTTCACTGGAAGATGGCGTTCATGAACATATGAAGAGCTGAATTTTGTTTTCTATCAAGATCGGATGTTGTACCAAAAATTTATAAAATAATTCAAGAAATGTGCGAAAAAATTTAAATAACAAGAATTTTTACATAATCTTAATTATGAGCTATTTAGATCAAGTAAGTTGAAAGTAGGCAACAACAACTACTACAACTCTGTATAGAGTCAATCACACAGCAGACCAGACAGAATTTCGAAAGAAGCTACCCCTTGCTCTTCAGTAGTCTTGAGTGGTTCAGTTGTGGCCAACCCACTGTTTCAATCTTGTATAATTCTTTGCCACCTGTTCGAATAAATTCGCAAGAATTTATTTTCTCATCGACGAATTAAAGCAAAGCAGTAAGTATTTTAGAGCAAGCCTTAGGCTGCCCGCAGAGTAAGCGGCGAAGCAGACAGGCAGGCAGACAGGTGCAGGCAAACTATGTGAACAAGCGAGAAAAAGTTATTTCTATTTCGTTTTTTCGCAGGGCCTGCCTGCCTGCCTGCCTGCTTCGGCGTTTACTCAGCGGGCAGCCGTAAACTCTACCGAGGATTGTGTCTGTGTGATTGACTATGCAGAATTGTTGTTGTTTTTGCCTTCTTCAAACTTGATCTAAATAGCTCAAAATTAAAATCATGTACAAATTCAAAAAATAGATCACAATTAATTATCAATAAGAATTTTTGTTACAGTATTTAATGTAAAAAGTCATTTCTAACTAAGAATAACTTTTGAAAATTCACAAAACTTAAAAAATTCACAATAACAGGAATTTCAACTTTTGGAAGAGCAATCTGAAATTTGAATTTCAAATGAAAAAGAATTGATTTCTATGTTAAATAACATGTAGGATTACTAAGCTAACATGGCTTAAAATATTAGGAATCCTTACGGGTCAGTGCCTAATCGGAACGCATGCTTTTCGGTTGGGACTTACATCAAATGATTTCTGCAGAAGCTGTAGATGTGAGGAGGAGGTAGAAAATGTTCAGCACCTCCTCTGCAAATGTCCGGCTTTAGCTAAAAGGAGAATGGCAACTCTGGGCCATACTTTTCTAAATAGACTTGCCGAAGTCTCATGCCTGGAAATCAAGCATATTCTTAAATTCATTATCCGCTCGAACTGGTTTGAGGAGGGAAATCTCTAATAGGTTTAAAAGAGGTTATATGGCATCACAACGGTCCTGCACTGGCCTAAGTTTACGAGTCGTCTATCGGCTCAGCCACCTATACCTAACCTAACCTATGTTAAATTTAAGCAAAAATGTAATTTATTTTTGATACGAAACTTTGCAAATTTTTAGCAGAGTCTTACTTTTTCCTGAGATATGAAAACATTTTCTTGAATCAACGTACTTGTAAAAATGTATACCGATGTGATTCGCTCATTTTAAGTCTTTGATTTCCAGATTAACGTCTACGCTTTGCATGAATGGGCCTTAATATCTTCAAACAAGTTACTTTGGCAGGCGGTATCGTAGTTCTATCTATCAATGGAATGGAATAAATTTAGATAAGAGTTAATGAATTAATTAACTAATTAAGAAAAAGATAATTTTTACACTCTGTCTCGACTAATTTTTACTTATTTTGCAATTTGGTTAAAGGTCCCGTTTTGAATTTTTTGAATTTACAGTTAAAACTTTTACTTTTTACATTTTTCTGCTTTTTTTGGAAATTCCGTCATCTTGAGAAAGGAAATAATGACCTCTAAAATTTAATCGAGATCTTTTCTCGAAAATTTTGACCTCAAAAGAAGAAAACATTCAGAATTCTCAAAGAAGACAGAAAGAGGGAAAAATGCAACATTTTTTCAAGAAACGAAAACGCCATAAGATTCTCAAGTTTTGTAGAAATTAAAGATTTCATTACATAACAGCAATAAAACAAAAGAGTAACATAACATAACATAACATAACATAACATAACATAACATAACATAACATAACATAACATAACATAACATAACATAACATAACATAACATAACATAACATAACATAACATAACAACATAACATAACATAACATAACATAACATAACATAACATAACATAACATAACATAACATAACATAACATAACATAACATAACATAACATAACATAACATAACATAACATAACATAACATAACATAACATAACATAACATAACATAACATAACATAACATAACATAACATAACATAACAGAACATAACATAACATAACATAACATAACATAACATAACATAACATAACATAACATAACATAACATAACATAACATAACATAACATAACATAACATAACATAACATAACATAACATAACATAACATAACATAACATAACATAACATAACATAACATAACATAACATAACATAACATAACATAACATAACATAACATAACATAACATAACATAACATAACATAACATAACATAACATAACATAACATAACATAACATAACATAACATAACATAACATAACATAACATAACATAACATAACATAACATAACATAACATAACATAACATAACATAACATAACATTACATTACATTACATTACATTACATTACATTACATTACATTACATTACATTACATTACATTACATTAGATTACATTACATTACATTACATTACATTACATGACATGACATGACATGACATGACATGACATGACATGACATGACATGACATGACATGACATGACATGACATGACATGACATGACATGACATGACATGACATGACAACACAACACAACATAACACAATACAACACAACACAAGATAACATAACATGACATGACATGACATGACATGACATGACTTGACATGACATGACATGACATGACTTGACATGACATGACATGACATGACATGACTTGACATGACATGACATGACATGACATGAAGGTCTTACACCGGTCATTTATTATTTACACTTTTAGGAAATACTGGGAACTCTATTTCTGATTTCATAGTGATTATACTTTTAGTAAACCAACTAACTCTTCCAGGATTAGAAATAGTCGTTGCCATTATTCAAGCATATGTATTTTCTATCTTAAGAACTTTATATTCTAGAGAAGTAACTTAATGTACACTCACTCAAATCACCCTTTTCATCTAGTAGACTAAAGACCCTGACCTTTAACAGGAGCTATAGTGACGGTGGCAGGAACAGTTTAATGATTTCACATCACATGACAACAACGAAAAAACAACTCAATTACAGGAATTGTAATTGGTTATTGGACACCTCAATTCCTGAGGAATGGAATTGGAAAACATTGTCGATTCGATTACAGGAACTGTAATTTGAGGTGGATTTTTAAATTTATTTTTTAAAACTCCTGTATTATCAAAGAGACCAATATCCCAAATTAATTCTAATTTAACCCTTGAAAATAATTAAAGTGTGATGTTATTTAAGAAATCATTCTAGCTGCCACGCATTGCTTAATCATTTCTTTACTCGCTTTTGTGTTGCGAGAGTTTCAATAAACCTCTTTATTGTGCATTTATGTTTTCTAAGTTCCAAATATGAAAAGTTTTTAGGTTATTATTTGGTCATTTTTCATCGATTTTAATTTTCAGGTAATTTTTACAAGGTTAAGGGCATTTTTTTTAAATTTTTATCGATTTTCAAGTAATTTTATTGTAATTTTTGGACATTTTTAATTTGTAGAGCTTTTTTCGGTTTTTTAGTCGTTTTGGTGTAATTTAAAAAAAAATTCTTTTTTTTTCGTACTAAAAAATGTAAAAATGCAAATTTTTAAACATTTAACAATAAAGTATCGTCAACCAAAAACATAACCTCTCGAAAAAGGAGTAGATTTTTTATAGACCTCGATGAAAAAAGGATATGCTAGTGAACAAGGCAGCTAATGAACAATCCCTTTAATAAATTCTTGTCGTCTACTGCAACATAGCTTCAGTTAATATTGAATGATAGCTTCAGTTAATATTGAATGAATCACATCATATCAGAAATGGTTGGTTTAGAGTAGTAGTTAGTGTGTAAGACTCTCGATCGGAATGGCGCGAGTTCAATTCTCACGCTTGTAAATAAATATTTTTAATTTTATATCCTCTTGTTGTAATAGACGCAAGTAAAAAAACAACAACAATTCTAAGAAAAAGGTGTATGGAAAAAAGTGTCGTTTTTAAGATTTCACTCAAGCAAATCACAAAACGAGGCGTAAAAAGCTTCGCTTCAAAAACAAGTAAAGAATTATCTTCGGCTTAAGTTAAAATATCTCCACGGCCGTATTTCAATTCTTTTTCAATATCAAGTCTTGATTGTTGTTTCATTTGGGTGACGTCAAATTTATAAGGTGCGGTTTTCATCGAAATATTTGATATTTGGACCTCAGAATCCTTTTATTTATTAAAACTTATAAGCCTTATATCTAGTGTCAACAATAATTTTTTGGAATTTTAACGGTTTTACTATGGGAGTTTGTTTTTGTATGGGAGTTGGTTTTTGTATGGGAGGTGAGCGGAGTTTTCATTTTTTTTAAAATCGAGTAAATAGTTTAAGATTTAAACTAATTTGTAAAATTTTATGATATTGTACTAATTTTTGTGGAATTTAAGGAAATTTTACTGATTCCATAAAGTCACTTTGTATGGGAGGTAGCCGTTGTTTTCTTTCCATTTTTACAAATTTCATACTCAAACTGCATATTAAAGCTAATTAAGGGTTAAAGCTTATATGCATAATTTGACATCATAAGATTAATTTTTGTGGAATTTCAAGAAATTTTACCTATTGGTAAAGTCAATTTGTATGAGAGGTAGACGTGGTTTTCTTTGGATTTTTACATATTTCACACTCAAAGTGCTCACTAAAGGTTTAAGCATATGTGAAAAATTTAAAGTCATGAGATTAATTTTTGTGAAATTAAAAAAGATTTTTACGTTTTGGTAAAGTCACTTTATATGGGAGGTAGGCGTAGTTTTCGTTCGATTTGGCTCATTTTCGAACTTG
The DNA here is from genome assembly GCA_963920525.1 of Dichetophora obliterata. Lineage (NCBI taxonomy): Eukaryota > Metazoa > Arthropoda > Insecta > Diptera > Sciomyzidae > Dichetophora > Dichetophora obliterata. The sequence continues at coordinate 259,693,355 of OY986437.1, forward strand.
ATATTTATTTTTGAATAGAAAGCTTATAGATTTCAGTGGTCACAAGGAATAACGACTAAGCTCAAAGTATCGTAAAAAACGATATTTTAATTGCAGGAACTACGACCCATTTTTTTTAAATATATGAACCGTTATAAACAAAATATGTGTGTACATAAGTGATGATCAGGTCTAGGCAAAAAATGGATATCTGCAAACTTCCAAACATTGGCAATAAAGTAAATTTCATATCGCTTTTTTACGATATTTTGAGTTTAGTCAATATTCCATGTGACTGAAGATTTAATTTCGTTACGATAGCTCTAAAATTATGGCTGTAATCGTGATCACAGACAAACAGACGAACATGGCTAAATCGACTCAGGAGGTGATGTCGATCAAGAATATATATATTTTTCTATACCTGCCACGCCTCCTTATCGGCGTTACAAACGGAGTGACAAAGTTAATATACCCCATACGATTTTTTTTACGTGGTATAATAAAAAAATCATAGCAACCTATACAAATGTTTATCTGGCCCGCATTTGTTTCTGCGTGCCATTTGTTGTAGTATCTCGTGTATGCAATGTCTTGGTTGCAAACCTTATTTATTGCTTAAATTTCAAATTATTTGTTGATAAACAAAAAGAAAAAAAAATCTGAAAATGATCCGTGCATAAAATAAAATTCCTCTCGGTAGCATTTTTAAAACTGTCACGTAGGTAATACAAGAGCGATTTCCGCTGCAATAAAAACTTTTTGTAGAAAAAAAAAGTTCTAAACTTTTTTATGACTTTTGCTTGATCACATGTTGTACGAAGAGCTAGCTACTCCTAAGCTATGCTTATCAAGAAAACTTTAGTTACTTGGTTATTTTCACTTGCTTTACAGCGGGAATGGAATTTCCTGCTTAAATATTCCGTTGGCATAGCTTCAGCGCAGCCTGAGTTAACAAAAAACAGCAGAAAATAAGAGAAAAACAATTATAAAATGCAATCAATTTTAAGTTGTGTTTGTTGTTGTTTTCGCCGTTCTTGTTGCAGCAGCTGCAAAAGGGCTGTCTCTGTGGCCAAAGGCCGTTGACACACTTACACCTTTTTTTTACTTGATTTTCCAAAACAAATAAACTTGGCCAACAACAGCAAGTTCCATTGAAAAAAAAAGAAAAACAAATAAAAAACTCTCACACGCTACAAACGCCTTTATGTAGAAAGTGGCCAAAATGTTTAACTTCAAATGATCAATGAAGATATTTACGACTGCGCAGCAAGAGCCCAAAAAATAACCAGTCAGTCGGCCACTCAGCCAGCCAGCCGTGCTAACCAGCCAACCCTATGCATGTTGGACTCTTGTCTGCCTGTCTGTCAGACTGCTCAATTTATTTAATAAATGATCAAAGATACCCAAAGAACCCATTTTTAAGCAATGAATGCAGCTGTGTGACCCACTCCCAGATTACCAGCCCAGGCAGCCAGTTGAGCCAACAGCTTTTTTTTTATCAAACAACAACAAAGCAAACCAAAACATATCTTAACGAAGGAACAAGCCCCACCGCCAACAATTCAACGAAACAGTGCACGCGCATTTCTTGTCTTGAATTCTCGAGTGTTTTCATACAGTGTTTAATGTCTGAGAGTGTCTCAATGTTTTGGTCTGACTCTCGGTTGCGCCCCCAACTCCCTGTAAACACAGCCAGTCTGCCTGTTTTATAAAATATCTGTTTTTTTTACCATTACAAATTTCACCTACGGCCGTCTTTAATGCGTCGCGCATGCGCCTTAGCTTTGAAACGCTATCAAATGGTTGCCAATACAAGTTTATAAACATCTACAATTAAACAAGCGTCTGTCATTGTCCGCCAGTCTGGCTGTGCCTTCATTTATTTTACCTTTGGCTCTAAGCTAATCTTTCTTACAAATTTTAGCTTGTCGCACATTGGGGCAGACCAGACCAAGAAAACAAACAAAAAATACTCGACATAAGATTATTACATTTTGCTTTAAAATGTGTAAAGCTAAATTTTATAAAAACATTTTAAAAAGTTTTCTAAACACTGTGTGGAGTCTTAAAACAAAAAAATGTTGCTATGCGTCGACGAATTCTTTTGTTGCTGTTCTGCAAATGTTTTATTTTAAAGTCGCGGCAGCAGCAATAAACAATAGGTTAAACGGAGTATATTTGTTACTGTTTCGGTTTTTGTTTACGATTGCGAGGAGAAATCAGCAAAGCACATAATTTTATGAGCTCTTTTAACAAAACGCTATCATTTTGTTTGGGTCCCTCTCTTTGGCCTGCTAGGGGGTTGTGCTTGTGTTTGACTTGAAATGCCACACACTGAATAGAAGGAGATAGGGTTTGCGGAGTGTACGCTTGTGTAGCGCTACGTATAAGGTACGGGTTTTTCCCATTTCCTGCTTGTATGTAATTAATACGAAAAATGCATTTTCCTCTTGACAATTGTTTTTATTTTCTTGGTCACTATTTTCTTTTTATTCTCGCGCAAGTGCAAGCAATAGTTGACAAAGTTTAAGTACTAAGTTCGTACCGAGTTTAATTGATGTGTGACTTAAAGTTCGAAAGTTATACCGAAAATTTAAGACTAATGTCTAGTGTAGAGGCCCGGTCGGTAAAAAAAACCAATTAATATTTTTACCATCCATTTTTTATTATATGAAGGGCTTATTGCAATAACGTGATAAGCCACATGATTTAAAAAAATCAATTTTTTTTTATGCTGAATACATTACTCAATGCATTGCCAACAACCACTGAAGAGATTTTGGCTATTTCTTTTTTATTTTCTAACCTATTTGTAAAAGTTTCCATGTTGAATTCCATTTTTTCATACAAATATACATTTTTTTAAAACTTTTGAGTAGATTATTTCAAAATATTTCTTATGTGGCTTATCATGTTCTGGCAATCAGTTCTTCAAATGTTTATTAATGTTTCAATAATAAAAAAAAAAAAAAAAATTAAAAAAAAATTAAAAATTTAAAAAATACAGGCTAGTACAGCGGGAGTGCTAAAAAAAGGGTGCCTACATCCTGACACGATTTTAACCCTTCTAGTCATCTAAAAAAAAAAGAATTGTTGATAAGTAAGAATGTCGCGAATGGCGACTGTTCGAAAAAAGTATTTTTTTTATTGTTTTGGAAAGTTTTGAATTTTTAAAAAATATTAAAAAACAAAATTTTACATAATTCTATTCCATTGCATAGAGAGAAGGATATATAAAAAAGGTCCGCACCAATTTTTAAGTTAATCGGCCCATTAGAACTTGAGATATCATGTCAAACGTGTTGGAAAAAGAAGTTTCGAGAAAAACGTTCAAAGCTTTTAAGTTAAGATTCAGGCAGTCTAACTGATGACACTGAAATGGCTTTTGCTATTAAAATAATTAGAATTTCGGAAAATATTTTTAAGAAGATATTCTTGAATATATAAATTTGTTGATTTTTTAAATTTCCACACTAGAATACTGCATTAAGCTGCTGAAAAAAATGTCACGCCCCGTTGCCCCATTTAAGCCGTTGTTCTTAAAATGTTACTAGTAAAACTGCAAGTGTAAATTAATTTTGAATATTAAATTACGAGGTTGTGCGACCAATAATTCCAAAGCTATTCGATATCTCAAATTTGGGTTGCATGAAAATGCCACGCCCCTTGTCGAACGCCCATTAAATGTTATCAGGGGAACAGCACCTATAAATTGTGGTCGAATACCGAATTCCGAGGCTGTGCTACCTATAATTCCAAAGCTATTCGATATCGTAAATTTGGGTTGTAAGGGAGGTGCCACGCCCCCTTGTTCAACGCCCATAAAATGTTATTAGGGGAACGGTACGTGTAAATTGTGGTAGATTACTGAATTCCGAGGCTGTGCGACCTATCATTCCAAAGCTACTCGAAATCGCGAATTTGGGTTAAATGGGAGCTGCCACGCCCTCTTGTTCAAAACAAATAAAACGTTATCAGGGAACGGCACATGTTAGCTTTGCGCACAACCTGTTTAGCGTTGCACACCACCTTTATAGCTTGGACACATTGACGACGACTGCATCATTGCGAAACGACATGAAGAAAGTGTCAACAATCTGGAAATATCATGCGATTGTTTCATTCACGTATACACAAACCCTTATATTTGCACGATTGTCGCACGTCAAATTAGAAGCAATTCTAAACTGACGACAGCGACTTTGTTACAATCACGCATTGTCGTTGCAACATTTGACGCACTGTTGCAGTCGTCATCGATGTGTCCAAGCTATAATGTTGCTCAAATAGAGCTTAAAGAGAAAGCTTTTTTTCGCTATGCGCTTGTAAAAATTTGTCGGTGATGACATTGTAACGCAGAACTGTAAGCGGAAACGAAATCTTGTTTGCGCTCACATAATTTTCTTTTCGTTCTCAAAACAACAGTTTGACTTTATTCGTCTGTGTAGCAACATCGTGTTTTCTAACAGGAAGTTTTGCAGTGAAGTGTGTTTGTGAAAACTATTAATCTTTATGTTTAAACTAGAACAAAGTTTTATATATAAAAGAAAGTATTATTAAACATTAACTCTGAAGTGCTAGATAAAAGGTAATAAATTCGTTCATTGTAAAAATTTTTGTGGAAATAATTTGTGGCGTCATTTGCTTTTGTTTGCTTTTTTCGGTTTTCTCTTTCGTTTTCGTTGTGTTTTTGGCGTAGAGAAGATTTTCGTTAAAATTATTTGTGTTCTCCAATTTTTTGCGTCATTTTTTTGTTCTCTCCTATCTTGTGCATACCTACTCACATTGTCGCTTACTGTGTAAAGAAGATGTCATCAGTGTTTTAGCGGCCATGTCTAAACAAATGTAATTCAGAATTGTAAACAGACTTCGAAGGCCCCGCAGCTACATTGCATTTAAGAAATAATTGGTAACGTCATGTGTCCATCTACCTCTGGTTTGGAGTATAAGAAAAAAGTACAGGGTAGAGTTTTAGGATAGTAACAGTTATCATTGTATATGTAAAGGTATTTTATATTATCGTCAAATACTGACAGACTTCAACAATTTAACAAAAATCATCTATTTATAATTTTAACAAAATTATGAAATATGTAGCTTTACAGATTTCTTAGGTGACCTTGTGAACTCCGTTACATAAGATTTAGAGAAAATTTTTTCTAAAACCTGACAACTCTTTGTCAGTAAAAATTTACTTTTAAAGTATTTTACAAACCATACTTTGTATGGTTATGCTCTTTTAATTTTTGATGAAGCCTATGTCTCAACTGGGTACTATAGCTATCCAATAAAAAAATAATTATTGAAATAACGCCTTCCGTTCTCAAGGTTTGTGGTCCCCCCGAGCACAAGTGAGTACTCTTTTATATCTGTGGTCACAAGGAATAACGACTAAACTCAAAGTACCGTAAAAAACGATATTTTAATTGCACGAACTACGAACCATTTTTTTGAAACATATGAACCGTTTTACAAACAAAATATGTGCAGAATCACGTGATGATCAATTCTGAGCAAAAATTAGATATCTGCATACTTCTAAAAGTTGGCAATAAAGTAAATTCTATATCGCTTTTTTACGATATTTTGAGTTTAGTCATTATTTCTTGCGACCACAGATATAATAGTATAGACCTGAGTTGGTTCGTCGAAAAATGTTGCCAAAATAAACAAAATACTAAGAGAAAAACAAACTTTCGTAGTATCAAATTTCTATTTGCTGTGGCAATTAGGTACCCAGCGGAAAAAAAGTACTCCGGAAGGCCTTTTTGAGTGCTTACAAGTCAGCTGATAGCGTGAAAGTGCTGACCCGATATATGACACTCCATTGTAATTTAAACATTGTATGCCATAGAAAAAAAGCACTCCAATTTAGTTTACTTTTAATTGCTTTCAAAGGCCTCTCTTGGAAAGCTTTGGGTCAGCAGTTCGTTTTTGTTTTCAAGCTTTTTGAACTGTTCGCTTGCACAACAACAAAATAAAGTGCTGACGTTTTGCTCAATGGAAAATGAGCTTAGCACGAGACGAGTCGATGACAGTTGATTGAAACTGTCAAGCATTACTAGAGAAAAAATATCGCGCTGTCCAACAATACCCCATGTTCTGTATTTAAGTATAAAAGTCTGTTTTTATAAGATTTTTTTTCAAGATCACGATATTTTGACTTTGGAACTCCATATTTTAAAATGTTGGCCTAAGATTTGAAATGCACTCAACTACAAATTTGTATCAACATTAGGTAAATTGAGTTCAAGTCGAATATTTTTTCAAATATCCGGTACCTACCTCTTCTGGCACCTTCAAATTAAATTTAAATCTGTTTCTCCTTGAATTTAAACTCAGTTATTTTTAAAACTTTTGAAAGATTCCGCAGCCCATGGCAAAATAACCAGGTAGATGCAATTCGGAGAGCAAAAAACGAGAGAGCAAAACATTGGCTTAGCTATGTCACCATTGACAGTTGACATGTTTATTTGTTCAGACATTCAAATTTCATAAAATGAGCCATGTTTTAAGATATAATACATAATTAATTGTAGTTTGGCCTTAAATGAAGCAAATGAAAGTTTACTTTTATTATAATTTACATTCGACTACTTATTTCGATTGTGTGTAACCAATTTATTTGTGTAGCTATGTACGGCTGGTTTTAACTGTCAAAATATATTTTGACTAGTGAAATTGCTGTTAGAAAAAATAAAATTTATTTAATGAAATCGACGATTGTTTGCTAATTTTATCGTGCTGGAACGGAAGCTAACAATTAATGAACTGTTTTCGAATTATCGCGACGGGAGGAAGTTATAGGCAGTCCAGAAAATCCATTGTCAAAACTGAAAAATAAGTAAGTAAAAATTGATAACATTTTCAAAACAGCTCATTTTGACGTTATAATTACGCCTTTGTTATTGTTTTGTTGTCGGAGAGAGCGTATTTCTAGTGCATATACCTGGTTATTCTGCCATGCCTCAGCCGATTCGTCAATAAATAATTTAAATAAAAAAACTTTTGCGCACTAAACGTAAAGTCAGTTGAAAAAAAAAATTGAAAAAAATTCTCTTAACCGGATTTGAAATCATAATTCGCACAACCATTTGAAATAGGCGCAATTTTTGTCCTACGCTGACCCAATGTGCACCATTACAAATTGCCGAAACAAGTCTTTCGATGCGTTTTTTGATCGCATGATCGTGCGTTCGTTTTTTCATCTGTGTATTGGCCATTAAGCTAGCGGGCTAGTGTGTTAGTATTACATGCGCGCCCAGATTTTGTCATGGTTCAAAAAGCGTTCAACTATGCAAAACTGAAACTTTGTGAACCGTAAAAAAAGCACGCGCAACACGCTTAGAAAAGTACAGTATATTGAACCCTTTTGGCCAAAGTCAGTAACACATGGTTAATTAAAACGGTATGGAAACCACCCCACCAGAAAGTTGAACTCATTACTTCCAACGCAGTTGGCATTTTAGCCAACTAACTCTGTGGCAACAAACGGCAAGCTCAGTCAATAGCTAATTCGGAGCTAAATACATACTTACTTAATGCTATGACTCAATGGAATATTTCAGCTGCTGCCGTTGCAATGAAACTGGTTTGTTTATTAATTTTTTTGTTTTATTATTAGTTTTTGTGTTCTGTTTTTGTTATTGTTAATTTTTTATTATTCTCTATTTTTTCCAGAGCTTTTGTGGCCAAGATCAGCAGCACCAAACAACACCACCACCACAACAACAACAATAAAAATTATAATAATGATCATTGAGTCATTTTCAATGCTGAGCACAACCATCGCGTTTTCTGCTGCTTGTTCAGCATAAAAAGAAGCTGCAAAAGTAGTTTTTTTTTCTTTCTTTTTGAGTTTTGCTACATTATTTTTTTCTCATTCTTTTCTGCATATTTTTTTATAATATAGTTTGTCAAGGTAACTAAATCTTAGTCGCGACGTGATCAACTATAAAAATGCTTTAACACAATACAAAATATGCAAGAAATGAGCCATTGATATACCTACCAACAAACTGACAAAACCGATCAACCGGCAGACCGATCCACCGACATACCGACGCCAGTAACTAACTAACTAAATGGCAGATGATAGTTAAATATTGTATTTTGTAGTGTCGTCGCAAGTGTCTGTGGCACTTTGTTCAGATAGATCGTGTTCAAGTTGATCATGCTACTAGACTATATAATGATGATGATGATGATGGTTTGTTACTTCGTGGTTGGTAGTTGTAGCAATGTGCGAAATATCGACATGTTCACAATGACGCCGATCGTGTTACTTTGTCAGCTAAAAAAGCTTCTTTGTTTCGCTGACTGACGGCTTATGCTGTGATCTTGCTGCTGGTGTTGTATGCTTAAAAAATTAATGGGAAAAAAATAATATATTGCATAGGCACAATATTGCTCTGCTTTTGTTGAAAGTTTAATTACTAGTTTGTTACAAAAAGTAAAAAAAAAAGTATTAAATCTTATAACTTTCTCAATTGATTAAAAATAGATGCCAATATAATCTTGTAATAAAACTATAGCTCTCAATAAAACCTACTTTACACATTTTATTTGAAATTGCCTTAGAAAGTGTCACTGAATAATCTAACAAACCTCATCATCTTATATGTTTCATTGTAGGCTTTTCATATGTTTTCTAAGTAGTATTTGATAGACAGTTGGTCAGGTTTCTATTAAATAAAAAATCAAGCATTCTATGCTTGCATCAAGCATGAAGGCTATCCGTTCTCATCACTCATGCAAAAAATATCAATTTAATACACCTTTTCCACACGGCAAGTTATCTTGAAAGCAAATCGACGGTACAGGTGTGATTGTACCGGAAAGGTTTTCTTTTGTGCTGTTCTTTCCTTTGTTGACTTCAGGAGTCGAAGCTGATGAGCAAAAACCCACTTGCGACGTCGGTATGCTTCACTTTCCTCTGACAAGACCGCGAACGAAGCAAAGTAGGTGGCCTTAACTTCCTTATACATAAATCTGTTACCTACCGCCCATTGACCATTCCCTGAAACGGTGAACATCTAGAAATTCAAGGAATTGCAGTAAAGGCTGAATATGTTAGGTTAGGTCAAAGTGGCTGCTTCAATTGAGACACATTTAGGCCAATGAGGCCCATTGTGGTACCACAGGGTTGATTGCCATTCTATATTTAAACCAGCTTGAGTTGTTCACAAAGCTTAGAATTCGGTATACCGATATTTCCGAGAGTTCTTTGAGGTCTTTGAAAAATCAGTTGGTTAAGTGAAGAAAATGTTTTTGAGCCAGCGCTGGGCAAGTGCAGAGAAAGTGTTCTTTAGATCCTCCGCCTCCTCATCTCTACAGCTTCTGCAAAAGTCGTTGTGGGGTATGTTTAATCTTTGAGCGTGCCTGCCAATGAGGCAGTGCCCTGTCAGGATCCCTATCATGGTGCTAATGTGGTCTCTACTGAGAGAAATGAGTTCTTTTGAACGCTTAAGATTGAGTTTAGGCCAGATTTGCCGTGTTACCTGCTGATCATCTATTGTTGGTTTTGATGCAGGAAAGCTCATGTGTAAGGAGTTTACATGGGGTGAGAGCAATACCAAGGTTTGTCCTGTCTAAAGACAGCTGCTTGGTAGTACCTGTACGAGCGAGTTCATCTGCTTTACAGTTACCTAGAAAATCTTTATGTCCAGGAATCCAGCATAGAAGGATTTTGATCTGCTCTGCCATCTCGTTTAGAGATCTGCGGCAGTTTAGAACTGTTTCAGATGTTATTTCAACAGTTCCTAGGGCTTTCAAAGCGGCTTGACTGTCAGAAAGTATGCAAATATCCATGGAAGATATTTCATTTACCTGAAGCCAAGTTAAGGCTTCATGTATAGCAGCGATTTCAGCTTGAAATACACTGCAGTGGTCAGGGAGACTGAAGGCTAAATTAATGCTTAATGCTTCTGAGTAGACTCCTCCACCTACTTTGCCATCTAGTTTTGATCCATCAGTAAAAATCTCAATGACATTGTGAGGTGAACGGTTTCTAGTTCCCACTCTTCTCGAGAGGAAATGGATACATCGAACTTTCTATCAAAGGATAGTTTTTGTGTGATGTAGTCAATGGACCTAGGTAAGGGAGGGAGAAATTTTCTAATGCAAGAATGTCCTAGTGTATCTTCTTTCCACTGGGAGGTGTCTTTTAGGCGGATGGATGTATTAGCGGCCATCTGTTTAGCTAGGATATCAAGTGGTGTAAGATGGAGCATTGTTTCTAATGCGTCTGTCGGAGTGGTTCCTTAGGGCTCCAGTGATGCACAGTTCCGCTGTTCTTTGAACTTTACGGAGAAGGTTAAAGTGAGTCTGTTTTTCGAGTGCATGCCACCAGACAATAGCACTATAAAGCAAGATTTACCTTATAACTGCTGTATATAGCCAGTGAGTAACAATTGGTTGTATACCCCATTTGCTATCTACCGCCTTTTTGCATGAGTATAGGGCAATATTCGCTTTTTTGGCTCTCTCGAGCAGATTAGGCTTCCAGTTTAGTATCCAGTATAAAGCCCAGGTATTTTGCTTGATCTGAGAAGCTAAGTCTTGTGTTTCCCAGTTTAGGAGGACTAATAAGAGGTACATTGTGTTTTCTGGTGAAAATCACTAACTCAGTTTTATTAGAATTAACGCTGAACCCACAGCTGATAGTCCAGTTGACTAGAGTATTTAGGCAGTTTTGCATAATGTCTCGAAGAGTAGATATATATTTTCCAGAGGTAACAATAGCAACGTCATCGGCATAAGCTATCACCCTCTAGTTCCAGTTTAACTAACAGTTCATTTACTGCTAAATTCCAGAGTAGAGGCGGTAGAACCCCTCCCTGAGGGATTCCTCTTGGTACAGATCTTAACGTTGATGCCGCTCGAAATTTTGCACTTATAATCCTGCCAACTAGCATTTGATTTATGAGTGCTATCAGTGCGGCATTCACCTCAAGCTCCGTCAGCGCATTGGTGATAGCTCTTGCCTCGACGTTATTAAAGGCGCCTTCAATATCAATGAAAGTTATCATTGTATATTATCAGATGGAGGGATTTTTTAATAATGGAGATTATGGAGTGGAGAGCTGTTTCCACGGATTTGGCCTTTGGTGTAAGCATGTTCTGCTATAGATAATGGCTTCTTTCCTATCATGGATCTCTTCATCGAGGATATTTAGAAGAAAATATGAGACTCTAATTGGTCGAAGGTCTTTTGGGTTTACGTGTGAGCTTTTGGCTGCCTTAGGTATAAAGATAACCTTCACATTACGCCATCGCTTGGGAATGTGGTTTAGGTCAAGGCAGCTTTGGTAGATCAACAAAAGCCGCTCCTCAATGATGCCATACGACTTTTGAATTTCTATGGGAGCTATACCATCTGGTCCTGGTGACTTAAATGGTTTGAAGCTACTGATTGCCCATTCGAGCTTTGCTTGTGAGAGTATTTGTAGATATCTGTTCACAGATGGTAACTGATATTCCTGAATTGGAGCGTTACATATCTCTGAACATCCCGGAAAGTGGGTTTCTACTAAAACATTCAGAGATTCCTCACTGCTGGTGGTCCAAGTACCATCTTCCTTTTTCATGAAGCTTGCATTGGAGAGAACCTTAGCTAGAATTTTCCTAAGCCTTAACGCCTCAGAGGTCTGTGAGATATTTTCACAGAAGGTCCTCCAGGACTGTCTTTGTGCTTACCGTAATTCATTCTTTTATTCTTTGAGAGCTGTTTTATAATTTGACCACGTATCTGTGGATCTTGTGGCCTTTGCCCTATTGAAAAGTTTTCCGGTCTTTTTCCGGAGATCTTCTAGTCCCTTATTCCACCAAGGAGGATTTTGCTTCCCCCTCAATGTTTTTAGCGTACAAGCGGTATCTAGAGCTTTATTTAGCGAATTAGTGAGACTATCAACTAAGTTGTCTAAAGATTGTTTATTGGAGAGACGATTAGGTGGTCCATTTGAGAGATCTGTTCTTAATGTATTTATATAAAGATCCCAGTTGACTTGTTTAAGATTGCGAAATTCGCATGATCTCGTGTCAAAGTTATCAACATCAAAGAGAATATAGCTATGGACTGAGAAGGAGTGTTCCTTAGAAACTCTCCAGTTTTTTACCCTATTAGATATATGGTCAAAGTCCTTCCAAGGGCTGAAATGGCCAGCTTATTATTATATTATTTAGATATATGGTCAGAGGCAAGGGTAATATCTAGAACTTCCTGCCTATTACTTATAACGAAGGTGGGTTCATTACCTATATTACTTATATAAAGATTGGTTGCAAGGATAAAATCAAATAGAGACTCACCCCGTTTGTTGGTGTCTGAGCTACCCCAGATCACATGATGAGCGTTTGCATCGCACCCGATAATTAGGCCCTTTGCTTTTGAAGATGTTGAAGTCGATATAATAAATGCTTACACACCACCCATAGCAACATGTCGACCAAGATACCTACCCAACATATAGTATCTATTAGAGGAAGAGGGCAGAATTATCCTTGGCGACCTTAACGCCCATCACGAAAATTGGCACTCGACGCTTAGATGCAATGTCAAAAGAGACTCTCTGGCGGAGCAAGTCGAAAACTCCGACTTCTGTGTGATAAATGAGGATCACCCGACACGCACAACAGCAAATTGCAAGTGCTCACCTGACCTGACAATAGCCAGCGCAGAATCTAGGTCGGTGACACAAAACGCCTAGCTAGAAGTCGCAGTGTCATTGTAAAATATCACCGATTAACATATCTGCAGATGTGAGGAGGAGGTAGAAAATGTTCAGCTCTAGCTAAAAAGTGAATGGCAACTCTGGGCCATCCCTTTTTAAATGGACTTGTCGAAGTCTCATGCCTGGAAATCAAGCATATCCTTAAAATCATTATCCGCTCGAACTGGTTTGAGGAGGGAAATCTCTACTAGGTTTTAAAGAAATTATGTGGTATCACAACTGGCCTGCACTGGCCTAAGTGTACGAGTCTTCTATCGGCTCAGCCACCTTTACCTAGCCTACCTTACCTAACCTAACATATCTATATCGGGTCTTTTTCTGTATCTTCGAAAAAAAATCTTCAGAACTCTTGGTTTGTAATAGTTAGATTTTGAATGAATAACCTGACACAATTTGTCCATTCTGTTAAAATAAATCATAACTTGGTGAAATTATTCTCAAAATTTTTTACTTCCTCGTCACTTTGCTAGATTTTCTAAAGCTATATAACAGCGATGCCCACGAAAATTATTTAAAGAGTGCAAAAACAACAACAACAACAAAAAGCAACAAAATCAAAAAATTTTTAAATCTCGATGCAATGACGAATTACCCATAACACGAGTGCTGGCAGAGTTCGCGACTGCAAACTGTTGTATATGTACACTGCAAAAATAATGAATCAAGTAATTGCAAATGCTTCAGATTTTTGCTGGACAGAATACATTCTGATTTACCCAGCTCTAACACGTGGAGGTTTTCAGATGTCCTTCTCTTATTTTTTGCTTTATAGTTTTAAATTTTTTTTGTTTTTTATTTTTTGTTTTATTTTTTTGCATTCTTTTTTTTTGTGAATTTTTTATTATTACAAATTTTTTTACTTTTTTAATCTTATAATTATTTTTATTTGGTTTAATTTTTAATATTTTTTATTATCTTACTGTTTTATTAACTAAACTGTTATATTATTAAGATTAAAATCTTTTTAATCTTTTATTATCTATGAACAAATAGGCAAACTCCCAGTTTTCCGTAAATTCTTTGCTTGCCCTTTTTCAAGGGTATAATAACCCCTTTAAAAATAATTTATTCTGATGCAATATAAAAAGTACCCACCTGCAAATATTCAATAACTTTTTCTCAATGTGTATTCGCACAACGAAAAATATAAAGAATACGACGCATCCCAGTAGTTCCGTTCTTAAAGAAATCGTAAAAGAATCGTGAGTGATTTTTCCGATTCATGGTCGAAACATGCTGATTCGGCCATACATTTCATTGTTGAAAATTACACATAAATGTTCCAAGTTCGTGCAAGAACGCAATGCAGAACGTTGTATAAGTTTCGTAAACGAAAAGATAGTGAAAATTTATGAAATTTCGTTAATGTAGCGAAGGCCAAAAAGTTTAGGAAATTTCGTTCATGAAAATATTGAGAAAGTTGATAAAATTTCGTTTATGAAGTGAAAACCGAAAGTTTTTAAGAAAATAAATATTAAATTGCTTATAACCGAGGCTAGTTTCCACAATTCTGTTGTGAATTTTTTTTTTCAATAATTCTTAAATGTAGTAAAGAACAAATAAAACGTAAAAAACCATGCCCGAAACCGGACTCGAACCGGGGACCCCTGAGTTGATAGTCTAGCGCACTCTTCACTAGACCACAAAGGCCGACAAGGAAGTTTTGTTGCATTTTGGTTTTGTTCAACCGCGTACGAGAACACGTGTTTCTGATTTGTTAGAGCCCGAACAGAACCAAAGCGGATGTCAGTTGTCGGATTCGCCGTACAACAAAATACATGAAAATATATGCAACCGCCAAAAATGAAACCGCCGTAGAAATGCGCGACGGGAAAACGCCAGAATAGAATCTTCTAATTTCTCTCTGACGGGTGGCGGATCTCTCTCTGAGTGACTTAAATGTAGCCATATTTTTGCTAAAGATTGGGTACGTTCAGTGTTATTTTCTTAGTTTTTACTATGATCTGACATTATGTTTGTGTGCCTGTGTTGCATTCATGTGAATTCAAACCAAAATATAAAATAATTTGTATCATTCCCAAATCAAATGTAACCGTGATCCGACAACCGTCACCGCTCCAATTCTGGACGTGTTCTCAGCGGATTTTGCCGAGAGAGGCCAGCCATCCGATATCCGCTTTGGTTCTGTTCGGGCTCATACTTTGGTTTTTTTTTTAACGAACACAAGACGCGTTAAAGAATTTTCGACAAGAAGCAAAAGAGAGAAGAGCTATCGCGTGATCTCAGTCTTTTTTTTATGAACACAAGAATTTTCGACAAGAAACACAAGAGAGAAAAGTTATCGCAAGCTCTGTTTCCTTTGTTGCTTTGTTTCTTTATTGTTAACGAACACAACAAAGATGAGTTAAAAAATATTCTTCAAGTCTGTTATTGACGAATACAAGACAGACACGTTTACGAATATTCTGCAAGTTTGGCTTATGCAGCAAGTTTCTGTAAGAAATCACCAAAGAACAATTCTTCGATGATGCCGGAGACTGCTGGGATGCTATTAACGACTACATGTGATTGCCAAAACCAGTGCAAAACAGCCGTGATCGATGGTGCCAAAGAACAAAAAAAAAAAACAAAATGCAAACGCAGAACAGCTATCGAAAGAACAAAAACAATAACATCAAGAAGCGAGGCTAAAATTGCAAACTGAATTTGGCGAATTACAACAATCATGAAAATGTTGAAGTTGTTGTAAAAGAGTGAAAAGAGTTAGGCGCTGGGCATCGCTGCTATTTAATATAGAATTTATGGTTGATGCTGTTTAGTTTAAATTAGAAACTCAGTACTTTTATAGAATTGATTTTATCTCGATCATGATCATGTAAAAAATTTATTATAATTCCGCTAAGGCATTTCGACGGAGAGATACCATTAATCATATAGATATTTTTCATGTTTCCAGATATTTTCTTACTTCATTATTAATTGCTGTATTTTCTATTTTTTTTCTCACATACAAACTGATAATTTTGATCAATCTTTTGAAACTTGGTTATCAATCGCTGCAAATACTTTTGAATTAAACTGTTTTTTTTCATAAATATAAAAACACTGCTTACTTGTTCGCCACATGTGCCACCACCACCCTTCCTACTTCACTCTGTTTTATCCGGCTTGATCATGTTCTGCTGATTTAATGATCATTTCATATCTTTTACAAAATTAAGCTGTTGTTACAAGCTGTAATTCAATTGAAGCAAATTTAATTTTGAGTTAATTAGATACAATTGATGGCAGCTTATAGAAGTGGTGGTGTATTTTGCAGTTTTTCTGTTGATTTTGATGATGATGCTGATGATGCTAATGATGATATTTTATTTGTTTTTCCTTGGTGTTTATTAAATTCTCTATTTTCTTTTTTTTGGTTTGTTCTTTTTTTTGTTTTTTTTTTTTCTAATAAACACTTAAAGTTTCAAAATCATTTATTTTTATCACCCCTTACTTATAGCTGTTTTTATTTCAACTATAGTATAAAACCGCGTGCAATGAACTGAGCGTGAGTGATCATCTTTTGCTGCCGATCACGCCAACGTTCAATGAAGGATTGTATTTGTTTTTTTCTCTGACCTTGGTCATGATCGCTTCAAATGAATTACGTACGCTCTTACTTTAGTACTTAAAACTTAAAGATTATCTTAAGTGCTTAAAGTAGGTAATGAAATAAAATGTTTATTGAAAAATTCCCAGCAACTTTAAAAGGGATCACACCAAATGCTGTGCCTGCAAAGCTTATCTAAGCTAGTTACACTTTTTGCTTGTTTTAACTCGATCTTGGCATTTGCTTCACTGCTATTAACTTCAACTGCCAGTTAATGTCTGCCTGTCGGTCTGTCTTGTGTTGGCACTGTTGCTCGTTGACCTTAAAGCAGCTAGTTCTTTGATTGTTTTTATTTCCTCCTTGTTTTTGCAATTTCAAATCCAAAGATCGTTTGTTCCACTTTTTCCCATACATCATCGCAATCTCGATCATCAGCGCCATTGGCTGACATTACCATCATCATCATTGCCATCACCATCACCAGCATCTGTGGTAGTTGCTGGTAGTTCCAACAACAGCAGCGTTAAGCTTTGCATTTTTTCAAGCATTTAAATGCTGGAACGTGACAAATATTCTAGATCTTTCTGACCAACTCAATGCTTTGAGGGGCTGCTGACAGTTAATCTTTGAGCACGTTACTGCTTCTGTTGCTACGTTTCTACATTTGTGCTTAGTTGTCTGAACGGCATTGTGTCTGTGGCAGCGAAATGTAGCCATAAACCTCATAGACGACGACGTGTTGTCTGTCTCACTTGGCTGGCCCGAGCTTACATGGCAAAAAAAAAAAACCATGGACGTAGTATTGTTGTATAATTTTTTTATTTTGGTTTTCTTTAATACACACTTACTCAACAACTAAACTTTAAGCTGATGTTTTATCCATGCTTCGTTATGTGGAACCAGCACTCTTTTGTGCGTTTTTCATTTTGTGGAAATATCTTTATTACTTACATTTCTTTGCCATTTACGTGGAAGTCATTTTTAATTATAGCTAACAAAAATGTTTACAGATTTTAAGCAGAATTGCTTAAAAAAACCACAATGAGAAGAGCTGATTGGTTTCTGTATATGTTTGGTATATATTTAAGAGGATAGGATGAAAACTACACTTTTTCTTGCGTGATCGGACGTGATGCTTGTTAATAGACCAAAATTGTATTGTTTAAAATGTGACCACTTTTGACTTGATCTCATTTAAATGAACTTTCATGAGTTTTTCTGTGACGCAATTTTTGCTTTCCATTGGATCAGTTTTAGTAGACTCAGGCATAGGTTTTTAAATTAACCCGTTTTCCTAATCTTAGTTAAATTTATATGATCTTAAAATAATCACTCCTAGTTCTTCTATTGGTAATCATCTTGAAATAAAATTATCAAAATTAATAATTTAAATGTGTCTTATTCAAAATCTCATCTTCAAACTATTCCTATAGAGTTTTTGTCTGAATTATACCGTTAAGTGTCTGAACTATACCGTTAAGGGCATATAAACTTTGTTTCTCCGTTTTTAACGCCCATTGGTAGGCGCGGTTGGTATAAAAAAATAGATTATAATCATGATCAGCACCACCTCATTCGATTTAGTCATATTTTTCTGTCTGTGTATGATCACAATAAAAGCCTCAAAAGCTTATTTTTGAGAAATATATAAGTTTGGAAATGGGCTAAATCGGATAAAAACCACGCCTGCCTCTAATACAAAGAGGCTATATCAAAACGGCAAGATCTCTTTGAATTCCACAAAAATTACTTCAATGACTTTAATCACAATATTATTTAGCACATAAGCTAATATCTCGAATATGCACTATAAGTATAATTATGTATGAGTACTGAGTATAAGTCTTTTCAAAATCACATGAAAATCACGCCTTCTTCCTAAACAAAGTGACTTTATGAAAAGGGTAACATCACTTTAAACTCACAAAAATGATAACAATGCCATCAAATTTTGCAATTAAGTTTAAACCACAAATATGCTTTTTGAGTGTTAAATTTGTATGAGTATTCGAATGAAAACCACGCCTACCTCCCATACAAAGCGACTTTGTGTAAACGATAAATCTCCTTAAGTTTACAAAAATGATTATAAATCCTTCAAATTTTGCAAAGAAGTGTGACATATGGCAAAAAAAATAAAATTGAGACTCCGACAACCTCCCATACAAAGTGACGTCATCATAATAGCTAAACCTTTATAAAGTTTTCTCCACAAAAATGAATGTATTAACTTATTATTATACGTACAAATAAGCATTGATATTTAAAACGGACTCTAAGGTTTTTAATTTGACAAATTCGTCAAATAAACGCTTCATAAAAGTGACGTCATCAAAATAATAAAACCTTTAAAACTATGAACACAATAAAACCGTGCAGTCGAAAATAACTTCTTAGGACTTTTCAATTGACTCTTGATTTAATATTACTAGTATCGCCTGTGGCCGAAATTCGAACAACTTCCTGAAATTTCAATCGTTTTTTTCTTATTCTGAGTCTATATCCTTGATAAATGAAAATTAGTTGTACTAAGAAAATCTTAAATTTCAAATTATCGCAATAATTTTGATATCAAAATAGTCAAAATTTTTTTAACAATATTATATGTGAAAACATTTTAAAAAAAAGAACTTTCGTACTCCGTTATTTTTCTCTACCAGGACTTTTTATACAAAAATACGTTGTACTGAGGAAAACTATAGATTTCGAGATATCGTCATAACTTTGATGTCAAAATAAAGGAAATTTTTAAGAATCTACTATTTGTAAGAAATTTCACCATCGCAGCATATGTTACATTAAAAAATGCTTATTGTACTGTATCCGTAAGAGATAAATAAAGGCAATTTTTCAGAATTTACTATTTGTAAGAAATTTCACCATCACAATATATATCCACACATTTGCAAAAAAATGCCTATCGTAGGGTATCCGTAAGAGATGGCTAAAAATGTCTGAAGTACTTATTGCACAGACTACACCAACAACACTCAGTTCGTAAGCCTAAACATTTTTTAATATTAACACTTTCAACTTTTATTTATATTAAGGAATCAATGTTTTTGATACAACAAAGTTTGTTGTATTGTTAAAGCTTGAAATTTCATTTCTAAGCCCGCGTTCATAGTTTTTTGGAGAAATGATAGGTTTTGCTGAAAAATGCTTTGTGTATAAACATTAAAAAAGCCCAGTGTTTATAGTGCAAGCTGATTCCGAGCATAAAGCTACTTTTTAAATAGTTGTCAGCTCTTGTATTTGCATCTCGCTTGCTCACACAAGCAGAAGGCGCACACTATAAACATGAATAAGCTCAAAAAGCTACTTTGTGAAGCGTTGTATAATCGTTCACTATGATAAAAAAAGGCTTGAAAAAGCTGCTTTATGAATCAGCTTCAGCCAAAGAGTCCACTATGAACGAGGCCTTAGAAATAACATTCCAAGCTTAAAGAATACAACAAACTTTGTTGTATCAAAAACATTGATTTCTATATATAAATTAAAGTTAAAGGTGTTTATATTAAAAAATATGCAGGCGTACGAACTGAGTGTTGTTGGGGTAGTGTAATTAATGTCTAAAATTCGATCTTAAATAACGTTTTTCCATCTCACAGTTTAACTTTTATTTAATAAATGCTCTTCTAACGCTCATATTTCAGGTCGAAGGTCACCAATAAAAAAATGCAATCGTACTGTGCAGCCAGACCTTTCATCATCTGATAGATTCCTCATTCACTATTCTACCTCTTCCTACATCCAAAAAAATTTCTCCGAATATGAGAAAAAAGGCATCATATTTAGTAAAAAATGGTATTGACTTTGCTCCAGAGAATGCTTTTCTCTAAATGTGATCTCAAAAATTCCCTAAAGATGGCAAAAAGCCTCCATGAAAAAGAAAAATTTTATCTTATCAATAAAGATACCTTCTCTTTAGCAGAAAAATATTTCTTTAGAACAGGTTCAATCATTTTCTTTATTGTGTCAATTTTTACTGAAAACAGAGAAATATTTGTTCAATTTTAATAAATCTTTTCTTTAAATTGCGTTTATAGTTTCTCACAAAAAAAGAATAATTTCTTCAATAGAGAGATATATTTTCTTAATATTGGGACAACACATTTCTTTATTGCGTACATTTTTCTCTAAAACAGAGAAGTATATCTGCAATTACGATAAAAATTTAATTTTTGTGAAACATTTGTTCAAACTCAGTTGTACAAAATAAAAGTATTAATATGGTATTGTGATTCGGTTGTAAAAATATTAGTTAAAAATATGTTAAGAGATAGAGGTATAATTATTGTATTAATATTGAACTCCTTATAAATATTCCAGAAATTTCGTCTGAGAAACGATTTTATAAATGCATCCAAAGAACCAATGATAATAAGTAACATCGCTTTGTGTAGCTGTGTTAAAAAAAAATCCTTTTGAAGGAACAATCCTCATAAAATGCAGAATATAGTACAGCACTTGCCTTTCACTCGCTCTCACGCTTTTTATATTTTTTCGTACCTAATTCAATATTAGATAAATATATCGCTTTAGGAGTAGAAAATTTTTTTTATTTATGAGAAAGGATTTATTTTTATCGAAAAAAATATTTCGCATAGTGAATTGTTTATCTACATTTTCGATAAATTTTTCTCTAAAAATGAGAATTTTTTAGTGCGAGAAAAATACTTATCAGTATTAGAGACATGAAGTATTTTCATTTCCCACAAGTGAAGACATTTCTTCGAATATGTGAAAATTTATTCTAATTGAAGAAAATTTTATTTGAAGTAGAGAAAATTGTTGTTATCGAAAATAGAGAAATTTCTTATCACAAAAAGATAGGTGTTTTTTTCTGAGTGTAGTCCTGAGATTTTAAAATTAATTAAACTTTCAACTCTAATATTTCGGGTCATCAATTTAAAATCTAACATTATTCGGCACATCTATGGTGCAGTACCTTTCGAATGATACATGTTTCATTGCCCTTATTCTAAAATAAATATCAAAAAGTGTACGACAAAATTTGATGCTTGCGTATTAATATATAAGATTTTATTATATCGTCCTTTCGATCTTTATTTGCAATAATATTATCGAAAATTTCTTCGGACAAAAAAGATGCTTTATGTCCAGGTCATTTGAAGGTAGTCAAGTGAAAAGTAGAGATTATTACAAATTTTATCGGTTTTTAATTTTTATCTGATGTTTTTCACACATTTGAGCTTGAATGTTTCGGATGTAACGGTTGTGACATTCGAATATATCACTATATTATATATCACTTTTTGAAGCAGACATTTTTATCATTAAACTGGAACTAAATGATCGTGATATTTTCTCCAAAACATTATATTTGTTTTAGCTCTTTTTACGGCTGTAACGGATGTGACATTGAAATATCGCTTATATGTATCTCTTTTGCTTGCAGATCTGATATATATACTCCTTATTAACAATGTGATTAATACAAATTAATAAATTTGTTTTATTTTTACGGCTGTAACGGATGTGATATTAAAATATCGCTTATATGTATCTTTTGATTGCAGATCTGATGAATTCTGCTGGCTTAGTTATTATCTCATAAATACGCCACAATGCAAATTTGAGTTTAAAATATTTTTTATTATGTAACGGACGTGCACGGCCTTTTTTGATCAAAAAATGTATTTAATGCTTTTGCAATAGTTGTGAAAATATGCAATAGGGGTGCACACTTATTAAACGGATTTCCTTATGGTTACTGAACATATTTTTCTTCGCAAATTTCCCACGATTATTTTTCATCAACTCAATAGGTGATTAAATTTAAGCAAATTTCGGAAAACCAAAACAACAACAGTTGCACTGAAGTTTTCGTAAATTTCAGCATTTCGGAAATTTCAACAGTGAAGTGAATACCCTTAATATTCTCTTCTCTGAATAAATCTCTTTTTTTACTTATGTCGTGGTCGAAATTATGTTCTGTCATTTTTTCGAAAGTGCTTTTTTTAAAACAATAAATTTTTATGCTTCAATAAATATGCTAAGCTTCTCATCTTAGTATAATTTTTAATTTCCAACACTGGCTGGCTTGCTTTTTGTTGCTGTGCATTAATTGATATCTATAAAATTTTAAATACCACTTAATTTATTGTTTGGATTTTACATTAATCGTCGTTGTGACCAAAGCGAATGCCATCACACAGCTTCCTTCAGTTTCTGCTGCACTAGTTGGCACTTGTTTTAGCCACTGCTGCTGATGTTGGTGATCTTAATTCCATTTCTTGGAAGCCAAAACGGCAGCCAGCAATTGTTGTTGACTTACTCCCGTGACTTGTTAGTGCGCGATCTCTAGTTAACTGCTGTGATCACTATCCGCTATTTCTACATTTTCGTTATAAACCAAAGTCTTGACGCCGCCGTTGGATTCATAAAATCTTTTTCGAGGCCTTAACTGATCAGCCAAATGAAATCTGAAAGAAATTGATCAGGTATTTGTGCAAACTTCAGACGATTTATGATCACAACAAAACAAAATAACAACATATTTTACTTGTTGTGTGAACATGATCGGTTAGAAAAACCTGTAAACTGTTGACTTTAATGTTCAGCGATTTCACAAATTGCTGTTATTTAGTTATGCATCGCTTTTTAATTTAAACTAACTCGGTAACTACTTCATAGTAGTAGCTTACTAGTTGTTGCCTTAGTTTGTTTGTTTGTTTGTTTGTTTTTGGGCAGGTAATTAAACGAATGTAGTATGTCTTCATTGAGATCATCGCAGATCAGACTGTGTGATGATCAGCAGTCGTTGTTTGCTCAACAAACTTGAACTTGTTTGACCATATAAAGAGGCCCTTGTTTTCATGTGGGTAAAAGTTTAAACTGGCTGAATGGTGGCGGACTTTCTTCATCATCAGCATGAATGCGTGTTGCTCATTATTAATGTTGTCATTATTAATATGTTTGAGCTCTGATGGCGCGATAATAATTTTACGATGATGATTCAATGGCCGTGCTGTATGCCTTTTATACTAATTAATTGTTTACAAAAACGTTGTACTTATAACTATTTTACATAACTAATTAATAGTTTGTGATTTTCTATATTTAAACTATGGCATTTTCTTTAAATACTTTTGTGCTGCCTGCACACCTACGTTTTTTTTTCTCTCTCTCTTAATATATAAATACATATATTATTTTTATGGCAAATTTTTAAAAATAATATTTCCTGAGATATTTTCAGCGATCTTGTCGAGTAAATTTTTATTGTCGTTGGTTGCAACACTAACTTTGCATAACAGCAAACAGCAACAAAAACAGAAAAATTGGCGTCAAAATTCACTTTTGCTGCAGCTGCGATCAACTCGATCAATTGTGCTCCATTCAGTAGCAAATCTGTGTTTAATTAAATTAATTTTTTTTGTTTTTTCCCCCACACCTACCCTCTCTCTGCACTTCTATAAACGATCATCATCATCATGAAAATCTATAAATATCGCCTCCATTCTTTTTTGTTACTATTTTATTCAAACAACAGCCATCAGCCGTGGTGCGGCTCTGTAAGCGAAGAGAAACATGCTAAAATTAAAAATTTATTGGTCGAAAAGGTAGGCAGGCAGGCTTTATGTGTGTGTGTGTATTTGTCTCTGTCTGTATATTTTTTTTTACATGAATATTTGTATAATCGAATCAACAAATTTTGCTGCCGGTGTTTTCAAGTAGCTATCGCAATTTTCGCTCTATTAATATTCGCCGCGTCGAGTATTTGAGTGGCAATTTGACTTCACAACAACAACAACAATTTGCTGAAATATTGCAAATTTTAAAATATTGTTTGTTATAATTTGAACATGTGTACAAATCAATTGGAAAATGTTCTTTTCACATGACTGCTGTGAAGCCGGTTTTCTTAGCCGGAAGCGTATATTAATTGTGGGTGGTGTTGCACTGACTTTTTATTATCATCATAATCATCATCATCATCATCTGATGATACAGGAGCATTAAAAAGTTAAATAAATTATTTTAAGTGAACCGTTCTAATTTTAATTTTAAAAATTTAAAGAAAATTAATGTTTTATTTACTATTCATATATAATGCTAAATTAATTTATCGCGAATGAATATCGAATGAATACAATTAAAGAATGAGTCGAAATCAAATTTTTTAAATATTGTTATAAAATTTTATGGGAAACATCTTAAAAGTGTTCCTGGGAAGTTTAGTGTCGATAAGACAAGGGGGCGTGGTACTCCCATACAACCCAAATTTACGCTATCGCCCACAAACCGTAAAAATGCTATATATTAGATTGTAGGGCATCCAATTTGGAGACGTTTCGACAATCCCGGGATCTCGGGACTAGACCCAGGTTTGACAAACCTTAGAAAATTAATTTTTTGGAAGACGTAACATGAACTTCCAAAGTAGTTATGCTATGTTTTACAACACAAAACAATGCAGAAAATTTTAAAAAACTAAAGAACACAGTTTCGATTAAATGTTTTTATAGTATTTATTGTTTTTTTCTGAAAAACAAATATGAATTCTTAAACAAAAAATTAATTAAATGAAGGCTCATTCGGAAAGCTCATAAAATTATTTCAAAACAATAAAATAGTATATTCATTTTAGTAACTCTAAGTAAGAATTTCGTGATATTTTGTACAGCTTGTTTAAGGAATTTTTTTTTTAATTTTTTAAGGTCACGTTTAAGTTTTTTAAGTAAGTATTTTGTAATATATTGTAAGTTTTTTGTAAGAAAGGTTTATATTTTTATATTTTTCACGTCATTTTTTGTACAGATAGTTACAAAATATTTTTATTTTGTATTAAAATCTCATTTCAGTATTTCTATTTTGAGAAAGTGTACAAATATTTTGAGAAAAGTTTTTATTTAAAAAATTTTTTAATCACATTCAGGTTTTTCTTAGGTAGTATCATTGAACTTCTTGGTGGATTTTTTTGGAATTTTTTTGCAGTGAAGGTAATCCTGGGTTCCCGAAAATTCCGGGATTTTAGCCCTTGCAATCCTGGAACTGTCGGGACTAAAAAAGTCCAGGATCCCGGGATTTCGGAATTGGATGCCCTACTCCGAAACCGCTGAACGAATTGTTTGTTGAAAAAAATTTTCAGGAAAACGGTAGCAAAGTCTTGAAAACAGAGTGCGTAGAGCACTCAAAATTCGCTCTCGCTTTTTCGAGTAATCATTTATAAAAACAAGCAATGAATAATCTTTTCAGAGCAACTCGTTGAACGCTACGGTCTCACATAAACTCCTCAAACATTTGTATTAGTTATTTGCTCTTGTACAAAGATCGCTCATCGTTGTGAGAACATCGTCATTATTTTCATTCCCCGAGTTCTGCAAATGATGTGCTCTTTATTTGAGCTGAAAAAATATTTGAATTCATCAATGAAAAGTATTTTGATACTTCTCATTTTGTTATTTGCTATTAAGTGTAATGAAACGCATACGTTGTTTAAAAATTGTTCTTTATTTGATAGAAAAAACATATTTGCAGAAATAAATTAAAATTCATTTATTTATCAAAGTAAAAAATTAAAATTCA
This sequence comes from Dichetophora obliterata, assembly GCA_963920525.1. NCBI lineage: Eukaryota > Metazoa > Arthropoda > Insecta > Diptera > Sciomyzidae > Dichetophora > Dichetophora obliterata. The sequence goes on from OY986437.1 coordinate 259,719,176, forward strand.
TTAAAATTGAACGCCATCAAAATTTATATTTTTAAATAACTTTTCATTTAATTTAATAAAAAGTAAATTATTGATATATTCAGAGTTCAGCCTGGAACAATGTTTTGTTAGTATTAAAGATAGTGCACTAAATGCTCGTTTTACAGAGGTTTGGCTGCAATAGAAACGAATGATAAAAAAATGATGACATCAAAATAAAACTCACTCAGTACTCACTGTATATAACTATGAAAAGAGTTCATCCAAAGAGTATATATATAAAGAGTTACAGAAACAGAGAAATTGCTCTTTAAAATATTTTCAAGCATGTAAGGATTGGGTTCTGCCGGCACGCTGCTACTGTTATGCTGCCGACGTTCTTGAGGTCTGTTTTGGGCAGAGCTGTTGTTAAATCTATGTGTGCACAAGCGAGCTAGGAACATGTTTGTTCTTTTTACCTCTTTCTTCCTATTAGAACTGCAATTATTTGGTATATTTAAGGAATTATCAATGAAATGAAGCAAAGCAACATTTCCTTAAATTTACCAATTTGCAGATATTCTTATGTTCTGTTTTGATTATCAAGTAGCTATGCCCAAAAATTGTCAGCTTTGTTTTGGCTAATTTTTATATACATCTTTATTGCAAAATTTCTAAATAGAAGATTTTTGATGCAATTCCATTTTATTTTCTAGATTTTCAGATTTTCAGAATTTTATGTTTCTATAGATAGATCTAGCTATCATTTGGTATATTGAAAGAAATATTTTTGAATGAAGCAAAACGCCTTTCTTTCAATTTACCAATATAGATTTGTAGATATCTTTATTTTGTATTAATATATTCATGAATGCCGAAAAGTGGTTAACTTTGCTTTGGGTAATTTTTTTACATTTGTTTGCTAAATTTTTAAAAAGAAGATTTTAAAAATTAATTTAAAAAAATATCAATGCAATTGCAATTTTATTTTATTTCAGAATTTTATAATAAAATGTCCTAAATCATTCATTTTTTGTAATATACAAAGAACTAGTACCTACATATTTAAAGAATTTTTTGATTTGTCAATTTAAAGTTGTCTTACAATAAAATGTGCAGTCAAATTTACGCTATTTTATTCTATACACTAGCTGATACACCCGGTGTTACCGATAAGTTAAATATATTTTAAATTTTAACATATGTACACTTCTTGCTTTAATGTTTCTAAAAATGCCGAATAATGAAAGACATGTCCGCGAGTTACCAAATTTCAGCGTTTAAGTTACAAAGCCCTGAATTGCTTAACATTTAATTATGGTCCTTTTTTCTGTTTGCGACTTCCCAAGAAATTACTCTTAAAGGCAAAGCATTTTTTAAAAGTTATAAAAACGACATATTAAAAAATTTAATTCGTCACAAAAATCAAAGTGGGAATATTCCATTTTTCTTAAAAGAAATAGAAAAACAAATTTTTATGTCAAATTGAAATAGTTTTTGCATAAGAATGATACGACATATGAAAGAGTATAAAATTGCAATTTTCGGTTTTAATTGTTTTTACAATAAAAACAACTTTTGTACCATTTTTTGGAAGAAAAATATATTTTTTGGACCTTTTTTAAAAAAGATTAAAAATAAAAATCCTTAGGTAACGGAAATGCTGCAGTAATTTTTTGCAAGTACTTTAATTTAAATTTTAGACAAAAGAAGATTGAATGAAATATGTTAAAACAGAACGAAGATATTTGCGTTGAAATTCAAAACTTTGAATTTGGAATACTTTTTTGGCTTTTTAGGTTATATACATAAATTCATTGTACTTAGACAGTTTTCGAGGTATGAGAATGTTATTGGTGTCAAACGAACAGAAAATTTTTTCTTTATTATCCTTGAGAAAATTAAAAAAGTTAATATACATTAACATATATTAAATAAAAAATTGCATATTTACTCCTTATGGATAAACGAAAACAGTCCAGGCGGAGGATTCTGAAAAACGCTAAAGCGAAATCTCCACCGCTTAAGTTATAGTTTTTAGCGATATTGCAATTCTGAAAAACTCCATCGCTTATTTTCTTACTTAATATTTAGAGACTAAACGAGCTTTTATCGAAGAATAAAATTAAAGCTGTCATTGCTAAATTTTTGGCGATTGAGGCAATTCCAATGTTTTTTAGCGATTTACGAAACTCTAATTTTATTTTAAGCTATAGTTTTGGAGTCTAATATTTTGTTGCCGCTAAGTTGAAAATTACAACATTTTTCAATTAGAATCGTAATTTTTGATATATTTATTAACAAAACAGATAAAATTCTGAAATAAAATAAAACTGCAATTGCTTTGATATTTTAATAAATTAATTTTTAAAATCTTCTTTTTAAAAATTTAGCAAACAAATGTAAAAAAATTACCCAAAGCAAAGTTAACCACTTTTCGGCATTCATGAATATATAAATACAAAATAAAGATATCTACAAATCTATATTGGTAAATTGAAAGAAAGGCGTTTTGCTTCATTCAAAAATATTTCTTTCAATATACCAAATGATAGCTAGATCTATCTATAGAAACATAAAATTCTGAAAATCTGAAAATCTAGAAAATAAAATGGAATTGCATCAAAAATCTTCAATTTAGAAATTTTGCAAAAAAGATGTATATAAAAATTAGCCAAAACAAAGCTGACAATTTTTGGGCATAGCTACTTGATAATCAAAACAGAACATAAGAATATCTGCAAATTGGTAAATTTAAGGAAATGTTGCTTTGCTTCATTTCATTGATAATTCCTTAAATATACCAAATAATTGCAGTTCTAATAGGAAGAAAGAGGTAAAAAGAACAAACATGTTCCTAGCTCGCTTGTGCACACATAGATTTAACAACAGCTCTGCCCAAAACAGACCTCAAGAACGTCGGCAGCATAAGGGCGCATTTATAGTGGCGACTTGTTGCTGGACCGGACCGAACCGAGAAGGAAAGCTGGAAAACGCTGCACATACAATCGTATGAAACAAGTTCAAAATGCGTATAGTGCCAGCCAAGCTTGCAACTTCAAGTGACTTGTGCGCTGGTTTCCATCTTCCCGATTGTTGCTTTCTCGCTCGCTCGCACGGTTTGCTTGTGTTTTGATTCATTTTACACCTTGCTTGCTTATTACTTTCGTTAGATAACATGAAATTTAAAAAGTTGCTCCTTTTCTTCGTCTTTTCTAAAATGAACAAACGAATGAAAAGGGATTTTTCCCACAAAGTTGGCAACGCTGGCGGTAGCAAACTAAATTCCTCGGAAAAATATTGATACACGAAAAAACCACAAATTGCAGCACACTTGACTGCCAGCGTCGCGATCGATTCTGTATTTCCTTGAATTCACTCATTTAAAAAAACAAAGAACCACACGATAGCAACAAAGAAGACCAACAAGAAAAGTAATAAGCATACAAGAACACGAAATTTCGCTGTTGTTATGCTGTATTTTCTTTCCCGCAAAAAATACACACAGAAACAGCACTATAAAGAAGCAACAAAGATAAATTTCTATCAACTGTCGCACACAGAAAACAAAAAGAGAAATAGTGAAAAAAGCTAAACCAGCCGGTGAAGCAATTCGTCGATTAGCGGCTGCAAGTGCGTTTCATCTAAAACAGAGAATCGAAGATTATGAAATTATTTTATGTGCGCTCTTCCTTTCCATTTGATTTTAAGCACAAAAGTAAACAAACAAAAATAGCAGCAACAAGATATAACAACTTTGTTTAGATTAGTTTTGTATTGCTTTGTTGCAATATCAAAAATAATACAACAAAAACAAAACCTAAAGAAAAAATTTACAAAAGTTAAAACCAGTTGGATGATCAAGTGGCTTCATGCGGCTTGAAGTGCGTTTTCGCTGAGTCATAGAATCAACAAATCTTGGGCCAGCAGCTGATGTACGTTTTTTTAATGAGCGTTCTTTCTACGATCTTCTTTTTTGTCAAAAAAAATTTGAAATAAAAACACAACAAGAAGGCAACAAAAACCAGCAGAAAACACTTACGAAAAAAGTCGAAGTAAGCTGGTACCTCAAGTGACTTGAAACGACTTGCAGTTGCAGGAAGCGCGTTTCAGCAGCGTTTTTCGCATTTTCGTCTCTGCGCTTGTTGGTTTGAGGAAAGCAAAATGAATGAACGAAATCATGTGGCTTTTTTGATGCTTCGGTTGCAAAAATAAAAAAATAAAAAACTAATATATACAAACAAACCCAAAATAGTCAAAAACCAGCTGAAACAAGTCACCAGCGACAAGCGCGCACTATACGCACTTCCAGCTGCTTTTGGCAGGACGCGTTTCCAGCTCGGTCCGGCCCAGCAACAAGTCGCCACTATAAACGCGCCCTAACAGTAGCAGCGTGCCGGCAGAACCCAATCCTTACATGCTTGAAAATATTTTAAAGAGCAATTTCTCTGTTTATATATATATATAACTCTGTAACTCTTTATATATATACTCTTTGGTTCATCATTTTCAAATAGTCTGAGTGAGGAAAAAAAATAGAGCGAGCTCAGATATCGTCTTATGCTCTTAAAAGCGCATGCTGTGAAGAGAAACGAAAGAGAAATGGAAATAAACGATTCGCTCGCTCATTCGGAAATTAACGAATGATCGCTCGTTTCTTTTTCATTTCCAATGAAAGAAACTAAATGAAATGCACTGAGTTGAGTTCTATTGAGATGAGTGAGGGATGTTTTACTCCTCAATGATAAGTATTTACGAACTCTGCTTGAGAATGTTCTTGTGAAGTCTGGTGCTGATTGTTAAAAAGGGGCGTGGCACCTCAAATATACCCCAACATTTTTGAAATCGAATAGCTTTGGAATAATAGATCACACAGCATCGGAATTAGGTTTCGTGAAACTTGAAGTTATAAAACGCATACCAAGGATGTTTTTTGCATTGGAAAAGGAAAAGTGGCACCTCCTAAACATTCTATATTTGCTATATCGAATAGCTTTGCAATTATAGAGCGCACAGCCTCGAAATTTGGTAGTCGACCATAACATTTTATGGGCGTCGAACAAGGGGGCGTGGAAGTAAGTTTCAGCTAGTTAAAAACAAATGAAAAATTGGGAAAATATCGAAACAAAAATTAGCAATAAAGCAGAAGAACAGTGACAGGCGCGCCAAGATTATGGTGTGTACATTAGGGTGGGTCAAAAAATCAATTATTTTTTTTACAATTGACACGGAAAAATGATTTGGTAGACACCTTAAAAAATTCTCACCAAATATGAGCTCTTAAATTTTATAGGAAAATGCTCCGCATCGCAGTTTTTTTCTCCGTCCCATAGAAAAAAAATTGTACCTCATCATTAATTCACTGTACAGAAAAATGGTTTTCTAGATTTTTGTAGTAAATTTAAAGCTCTACAAAAAAAGTTTCATATATTTTTTCCGTAAACCTCACCATTTGAATGATATTGAAGATTTAAAATTGATTTTTTAAGACATACTTAATTTTTGTTAATGAAATTTATAACTTGACAATAAATGACTATTATAAAATGCGCAACACAAATTTTTGTAGGAAATTAACTGCTCTATGAAAATGGTATAATATGTTTTGGCGATTAAATTAGGCGTTCAAGATATTCAACTTTGACGTGTGCTGATTTTAAGAATTTTTGATAAGAAAAATTCAATCTAATTTATAAGTTTTGAGAAAATTTACACGATTTTTAGTTTTTATCAACTCTCAGTTGATTTCATACAATCACAAAATATTTTTCAAGTTTTTTTTTATGTGTAAGTATAAAAAAATCTTTGTAAAAAATAAATTGTATATTATTTATCGCTTAGTTAATTATTTATTAATAAAAAAGCAAAGTTTTAATTATGATATGTAAAATAAAACTCAAATAATACTTATATTAATGACAAAAAGTAAAATTTTTATGAAATTCATAAATTAAATTTAACTTTTTCGATTATCTTAAAATCAGTACACATTAAAATTTGTTGATGGAATATCTTTTGAACGCTTAATTTAATCGCCAAAACATACTTAACTATTTTTATAGAGCAGTTAATTTCCTACAAAAATTTGTATTGCGCATTTTATAATAGTCATTTATTGTCGAGTTATGAAATATATAAACAAAAATTAAATGTCTTAAAATAATCAAACTTAAATCTTCAATATCATTCAAATGGTGAGGTTTCAGAAAAAATATGAGATACCTTTTTTATTGAGCATTTAATTTCCTACAATATTCTTGAAAAACATTTTTCTGTACAATCAATTAATGTTGAGGTATGAATTTTTTTCTATAGGACTGAGAAAAAAAACTACGATGCAGAGCATCTTCCTACTAAAATTAAGAGCTCATATTTGGTGAGAATTTTTTTAAGGTGTCTAGCAACCCATTTTTCCGTGTCACTTGTAAAAAAAGAATTGATTTTTTGACCCACCCTAGTTAGTGTACATTTTACACACAAGAACCTATTAGGAAATTTTTTTCTGTAGAGTAGCAGCGAAACCTAGCGTAAAAAAAAAACGTCGGTAACATAAATTTTGCGTACTCTCTTTACATTGAGCCAAAATCCTAGCTCGATTTGATGAACTTATATTAAAGAAATATCAGCTTTAAGTTGAAGAGTGTGTAAAATTTACACAAAGAACCGATCAAGGTTAAAGAAACAAAAATATTTCAAACACGTATGCGTAAATTTTACGCAGACTGTCTTTCTAGGGTTAAGCAACCCAGTGGGCATTTTAGCCAGCGATACGCAAAAGAATTCATGCTAGTAGTGCTCTTATTGGCGTCAATATACCTTCCATGATCGCTGCATTGATGAGTGCTTCTGTAAGGCCTACCTTTTGAAGGTTTGGAGTCTTTTCCTGTTATTTTATATGAAAAAATTTTGAAAAAAATTTTGAAAAAATTATAAATGTCAGATCAATTAAAAAAAATCAAATCTTAAAGAACAAACAAAAAAAAATTACTTTTTTTGTCCGAGTTGGGACGCGAGCCCAGGTCTCCGAAATCTAACACATTGCAAATCGCATTATATAAAAACTTTTATATGGAAAAATTCTAAGTCTTTTCTATTATTTTTGTATGAAGAAATTTACAAAAAAATTCCAAAAAAAATTTTAAATGAACAGAAAAATTTGTAAAAAAATAAGACCGCCAGATGAGAGGACGCTGGCTCAAATCTGGAAATTTTCAAAAGTTTTTTTATTTCAAGTTGATATTTATATTGCTTTTCTTTCTAATTAATGTACATTCTAAAGAAGAGCTTCTAGCAGGCTTCTTTAGAGTCGCGAGAGAGGAAGGCCTAGAAAATTTTCTCGTTTCATATAAAAAAGTTTATGGGCTTGGAAATAAGCACTGAAAGGCTACGAAATCCATATGATGGCCTGCTAGAAGCGCTTCAAAGACCTGCTTTTGCCCACTGGGAATGTGCTCTTTTCAGTGTATTAACAACTACAAAAGTAAAAAAAGTGTATCTAAAATTTTCTGAATATTTAAGAAGAGTTTTTATAATACTTTATGGATGCTAAGAATATGTTTTCGTTAAAATGCTAAAATATAAAAGAAAACGAAGATGAAACTAGTCCAAACTACATTTCATTCAAAAAATTACAAAAGATTTAAAACGAACATAAAAAAAGAAAAGGAAAGGAAAGGCAAAAAAGAGAAACATAAATAATGAATGAATGAATGAATAACTTAATTTTACGAGTTTATAAACGCTGCAACTGACGCAGAAAAACAATAAATAATTGAATATCTCAAAAAGGAAGCAGACTGCATAAAACAGTCATGCAAGAAAAAAAAAATAATGTATCTTTAATGTAGGAGTTGATACAGGAAATTGTTATAAATTAAATGAGTGAAACGAAGAATTGATAAGCTTCCATAATAAATTAAATAATTGCACTAATCTAGGTGTCCACAATGAAGACGCTTCCTGCTGCACACATTGCCAGCTGAAACAGGCTAAACACGCCACATTTTGTGATAGATATTATTAGATAGTTAATATTCGATGCATGGCTCAGCATGAAATGAATATGCCATCAATATCCAGAAGATTTCTTCCAGCATCTAAAAAAGTGTAAACATTTTTCTCATGATATTTTGTAATTCCTCATTCTAGCGGCGTTTTTAATCATATTATCTTTGTACAATACTCGTACATATGCATGTTTTCTCAATGTCTTAAATTCAACTTTTGGTTTTATTGTTTGTAAACTTGGGTTTTGAAAACCTTTTATAAAAGCACTTTAAATTTCTATTCCCAAATTAAAACATTTCATAAAATCTTGTAATACATATTTTGCATGTCATGAATTTCATTTTAAACTGTAGCATTTAAATCATTTTTAATGACTTTAGGCATGTCGCGAACATGTAATTTTTACACGTTATAAAAAAAGAAAAACAAAAACTCACTGAATTAAATAAGCTAAAAACAACGACAAATCAAGTGATATGGGGAAAGAAACTCATCATCAGAGGCTTATATGTTTCACCTTTATAACTGTTAAAGTCGAATCAAAGCACACTTTGTGTTGTTTTCTGCTTTAAGTAAGCAATCATTTTAAATGACTCACTAACTTGTCACGACTTCCCGTGTCTCAACTGGGGACGATTTAACTAACTTCCCCCAAATTAGTAAACACATCTCTCTGACGGAATCACAGTAGTTACCAAGTCCAGCAGCACACGTTGTCGTTTGATAAGAATTTCCCTTGAATTACTTTCTGATTCTGATGAAATCTACAAAACAATGATTTTTTTTAATTTTTTATTGCTTTGTTAGATCACGTCATAAGCACCCTGTTTGGCACTTTTTAGTATATAATGGTTTTTTGAATCATCAGTTTTTTGTTGCTATCGATGAATATGGATTCGACGGTTTGTGAATTCTTTGCAGATGGCGCTGTATTTCTGCCGTCGATGCTGTAAAAACAGCTTATATCTATCAAAAGACATCGACAATGTTTTGTTGGCTCTCTTTACCTTAATTTATTTATTATTTTTTCTTAAATATATTTAGCAAAGTGAGCACTGAATAGAAGAGACATGCGTTTGTTCAGTAGTTTTCAGTGTTGCTAAAACGTATATTTCTCTAACAGTAATCTAAGACGTTACGTAAAACATCTTTTGCTTGGAATTATCGATTTTTTTTATTTCATTTGTAAATTAAACTAGTATGTAGAATGCAAATTTTTCTAACCGAAAATTATCCTAATTAACCAGGGACCGAAAATAACTGTTATTTTACAATTTAGACATAACGAAAAAGTTGCCAGTGCGAATATTAAACGCCTTTTAAATTTTTGACTGTTGCTATAAAAGTTAAAATTAACCGTTATTTTTGCCTTTTAAGTTTTCGGGCAAAAATAACTGTTACTTTTGACTTTTATTTTTTAGGTCAAAAATAACAGTTATTTTGTGCCTTTTAGTTTTTGGTCAAAAATATCCGGCAATTTGTATTTTTTCAAAGGCGCTTGACCGAATAAAAAACTATTACATCTAAAAAAAGTTTTAAAACTCAAAATTTGTGCGTTGATGAGACGAAAAAAATTGCATTAATTTCTTTTTGTTGGTCAAGCGGCCTTTAAAAAAAATTCAGATTGCCTGATATTTTTGACCGAAAAATAAAAGGCACAAAATAACTGTTTCTTTTGATTTATAAAATAAAAATTAAAAGTAAGCGTTATTTTTTCCCGAAAAAATAGAAGGAATAAAATAACTAGTATTTTTGTCGGAAATAATAAAAGTTACGTGATAACTGTTAATATCTGTCTTTTTTTATAAAAACCATAACCGGTACAGTCCCTGTTATTAACCCTTTCAGTGGATTTGTCCAATCACGTCAGATAGTAATTTTTATATTTATTTTGCAACGCTTTCTTGAAATCAACTCGTTTGGTTCTTGAAAAAAAAAATGAACCAACATGAGAAAAATAAATTCAGAGAAATATTTGACATTAAAGTCAGTTAGATTTTCGATTTTGTGACAAAGAAAAACAAAATTTTTTTTTTTGGCCTGCTATAAGAAAAAAATCAAAATTTTTTATCTTTTTATTTTTCTAATGAAAAGAATGTTCAGAGGGTTAAAAAAAAATATCTAAAAAAAAAGGTTGAAAAACCTTCAAGGATTACAAAAAAATTGTGCCGAACAGTGTAAAATCAATTTTTTCTGCGCAAGTAAAAATCAAAGATGTTTTTTCATCTTTTTAGGACCTAAATGATAGGAATATTAACTTAAAATTTTTTATATTTTAACCTAGCCATTGAAAGGGTTAAGGGTGCCTTTATGTAATATAAGCTATTTTAAAGGCGTTTTTTGAATGAATACTAAAAAAAAATGTTCAGAGATACTGATATAAAGTTTTTTAATTGATTTCAACAATTGTTAAAGTACACCAAAAACAAATGTTTTTTTTTTGAAAATTGCCAAAAATGTTAAAATATGTATATTATTAAAAAACTAGTTGAAACCCGGCGCGTTGCCGCTACGCCCTCGTTGCCAAACTCCCGAATTCCTAAGCTGTGCGGTCTATAACTCCAAAGCATTCGATATCGTAAAGTTGGGTTGTATGGGAAGCGGCACGCCCCCTTGTCTAACGCCTATAAAATGTATCAGTAAAACGGCGTGTTGAAATTGTGGTCGAATACCGAATTCCGAGGCTGTGCAACCTATAATTGCAAAGTTATTCGATATCGCAAATTTGGTCTGTGTGGGGGATGCCACGCCCCATTTTCGAATGCAAAAACGCTCCTTGGTATGTGCTTAACAACTTCCTAAAGCTTCATGAAAATCGGTTCAGTCATATGACCTAAATTATAAAATTTTAGTATTAGTATTATGCGATCAAAACCGTCTGATGCATAGAACTTATATTGATTTGTGGGCGGTAAAAGTAGGCGTGGTGACCTTATTGATCGTCACTTACTAACCAAGTTTCACTATAAAACTTTTACAACTCCGGAATGGGCATGATTTCTAAAAAGTGGGCGTAGATATAATGTGACCGCGCCCATTTTTGACAGCAACCATCTGAACAAAATTACACAATATTTGTTTTTACGATCAAAACTGTCTGATATATACTTTTTTTTTTTTGTGAGCGATAGCGCAAAGTTTGCTTGTACCACGCCCCCTTGTCCAATCAACACCAAACACAGGAACACTCTCAAGATGTTGCTTCAGTTTCTCTGAAAATTTCATAAACATAGGTTCAGCGATTTTTTACGTAATTTACGAATACCAGGGTTATTAACGAAAACGCCCGAATTGAACTGAAAAACGAAATGTTCGCTTACAGCGCCATCTGTTGGGAATTTTTCGACTTTTTTTCCTAAACCTTCGCGTATTAATTATGAACAAACCCGCAGAAGGTAGTATCCATTTTGGTCTAATCGTTTACAAGTTTTAAGCATCCGAATAAACCACGATCTATACATACAGATTTTTTTCATGAACAATAAGTAGACTCTTCTCATTTAGATATACATATGGCTCATTTCATGCAAGGCCGTCACAACTCCAAATTTGGTTTCATTGAGTTAAATCTACATAAATATGCTTTGTTATTAGTGAATTTCAGACCGATTTGCTGTTAATTGACGGTTTTGCAGATACTTGTGTCGTAGCAATTTCTTCACTTTTTGTAGCAATAACGTTTTATTTCTATTTATACCAAAGGTCATTTTAAATTTCTGCATAATTTTTCAACAACTACTTACTATTTCTTAAACCATTTTTTAAATAAAAATCCAAACAAGTAATCTAATATTTTTGTAGTTATAAAGTACCAACTCAAAACGTGACATCTTTCTAACTTAAAAGTATGTTATCATATTATAGCAAAATTGTCACAACTCAAAATGATACATTTTTTAATTGAGTTTTTGTAAACTGCGCCGATTTTTGAAAATGATCCTGAAAACAAATTTGCAGCCATTTTTTACTCAAATTTACACCCATTTTTTAAACAATCAACTTTAAAGACGCGTTATTTTCTTATAAACAAAAATTTTTACCAAAACTCGAAGTCACTACCTCGGCGTAAGTGTTTACTTTACAAATATATATATTTTTTCGGATTTTTTTCAGCAGAAATTGTGCTCATGTTATTCTGAAAGCAAAATCGTCCTTTGTAGTAATTTTGTAACACACAACTCAAACAGACACTTGCAAAAATAATTTTTAAAAATTCACTATTGACGCAAAATTAAAAATTTTTCATATTTTTGGTAGAAAATATAATGACCTACAAATATTCTTAACAATTTTCAGTCTACCTTTACAATTAATGGACGTGATGTCATTTCAAAATTTCAAAGAAAACTAATTGGAGTGTCATGCATTGCATAGCTGCATGGTTGTTCTCAGAAAATTTCTTCTAAGAGGATTTGGTGAATAGTCGTAATATTGTTTGAGAAGTCGATGTTTTAAAGGCTTTAAAGCCACCGATATGGAGAATTAGTGAAATGCTGTAATTGCATATAGCATTGCATTAACAGGTCCTTTAACGGTTTAATCAGCTGAAATAAGTTTTTCTAAAGTAAAGATAAAAATAATCTTCGAAATTCGATAAAACAAAAGCGATATATGGCATTGCAAATTCAATTCAACATTATTACAACATTTAAATTACCCCAAGTAAAATTATTATCGGGCGAACAGCGGTCGAACATGGGCCAGACAGCCGTAAATGGGTCGAACATGGTCTAAAAATATCCAAAAAGCCCAGTGATCGAAATTCGGGTCGAACAACGTCCGTACTAGGCCCGAATTGTACGGCCGCTGTATGCCACCAAATTGTTCAAAGCTCTTATTCAATAGGAAACGTAAACATCAAAAGCAAGCCTCTCTCGGCGATGCCGATCGTGATAGTATCGCCACTTGTGTGTGGCACAAAATAATTTTTTGTGTATGACATTAGTTAAAAAAAGCTGCTGTTTTCATTGTAGAATAATCACCGTTCGAACGATGTACGGACGTTTTACAGCTGAGATTATTTCAAAACGGCCTCTGTACGGCTGCTGTTTGGCCAAAAAGTCTTGTAAATTATGCCTTATTCGCCCGCTGTTTGGCTTTGCTAAAAACGGTTTTCTTTTTACTCGGGCTAACATATCCATATTATTAATCAAATAAAACACAAAACAATCTTAATATTTAAAGATTTTCATTTTGCACAGAAACTAATTCTTTTTTTATAAAATGTAGGGTATTGTAATTTTTGGGGCTCTTAAAAAGAGAATTTGATTGCCTTTATAACTGTGGTTTATCGAAGATAATCGGACAAGAAATGGCGTAGTTATGCCGATTAAGGTATATATCACATAAAAACGCACCAAAAAAAGTCCAACACGCGTAGATTTCTCAAAATTTTTTATGCTGATATTAATTTTTTTGAAGCTTTAACTTTAATTTTTTTTGTTTTTGAAAATTCTTAGGAACAAAAAACTGTCCCATACAAAAAGTGGTTTTTTGCCCAAAAAAGGAACGGTTTTAAAAAAATTCCAGGAAGCCTAAGGGTTAGAAGGTTAAGGGAAATTCTTCCGTGGAGGGTACAACAATAAGTCAAAGAATATTTAAGACCGAGTTTATCAAACACTTCTTTTTCGACCCGGCCTAATGTATTTATGACCAAATCAATTTTTTTTTGTTTGCTACGTTACATTTTTTTCAACATTTACCAACACTATTTCAAAGTCTGAACATAATTCAAAAGATTCGATCAAAGTTGCTTGAGTGTTGCTTTCTGATGAACTTAGAACACTTTTGTTTTTGTCATACATCTTTTTTAATTTGCTTAGTTCTTTTTTATACTCTTCAGTGCTTTATACACTGTCGCCGCTGATGATGATGATGATGACGATCATCGTTGGTGGTGTTAGCTGGCGATGGTGGTTGTTGATATTCTCTGGTTTTTACACAACTTCAGTCGAGTTTAGTCAACGTGATCTGTACGTACGAGTGACTGTCGGTGGTGATCTACTGTGCGATCGCGTGTTTTACGTTTAACGTCTTGAGTCTTACAACGTTTAACAAAGTTGAACCTAATTTGAATTAATTATTTTTGTAGGCGTTCTCGGTCTTCGTCGTGTGTGTGTGTATATTTTATTAATATATTTAATATATTTAAAATCAGTTATCAGTAACCACAAACAAGATCATCACTATCGAAGAAACATCGTTATAATGTCTGGTACGACGACAGTGATTCAACGGCAAGCAACGATATATTGTGAGTTACTCATGACTGAGACACTCAGTCCCGCAGTCAGTCAACTTTTACTGCTACCTCCGTTTAGCCTAGCCTAACGTTTTATAATCGTTTCTATTCTCTGCTGTGCTTTTTTTCCAACGCTTTTTAGGTTTTGCTTTGATCTAGTTTTTCTTTTTGTTTTTTTTTGTTCTTATAACTTTTTCATTATTGTTGCGTTTCTAAACAAAAATGTGGGGGTGATGGGGGAGGTTTAGCTAACAGCTACTGCTTGTTCGTACCTTCTTCGTAGGATTCTTATCAGCACGAGTTACCTTGCATTGTTGGATTTGTGATTTTACGATCAGTTGTTGTCGGCTATTGTTTTTGCCCATAACTAACTAACCCACGATCATTACTTGATACAGCAATTTGTTGTTGTTTGTTGTAGATATAACATTGTTGTTATTATTTTAACTCTCTCGCGCGATCGCATTGTTTGTCTACACTACTATTCTACAGAATTAGGTTACATTTATTTGTTGAACGGCGTGGCGCGGTGATGATGATCGTGCAAACGAGCCACAATTGATCGTGTGAGTGATAGTTGGCTATTGGCAATAATTGTTTGTTTTCCAGTGTTTTGTTTGTTTGTTGTTATTGTTGCAGACAATTTAAGAAAAGTGGAAAGCTTCTCTAGCCAATTATGCGTAAATTAAAAAAAAAAGTAATAAAAAACAACACGTAATAAACACAATTAAAACAAAAAAAAAAACGTGCAAAGAAAACGAGTTGTTTGCGTCTGTGGCGGCGATTTTCTTTCCTACATTAAAAATAAAATGTTTGTTTTTTGCAGATCATGTTGGCGGTTAGTTGATCTTCGACCACATGTTGTTGTTGTTGTTGTTGTTGTTGTTGTTGTTGCTGCTATTGGCACCGTTCATGATGATGTAATTTTTTCTTAAATGGTTTTCTGTTTTTTTTAATTTTTTTTTTTAATAAAAGTACTGCAATCATTTATTTATTTTATTATGTTGTGTCTTGTGTTTTTTAACGTTTTTCTTCGATCTCTAAACTAGCTCTTGTTATATTCATCGCTCGCCTCAATCAATGATCGTGCATATGATTCTCTTCCGTAAATATTTTTATTGCTTATTTATAAAATCTTTAATTTTAAAAGCGATTTTCTTAATAAATAAAAAGCATACGTAATTTTGAAGCAGCCATGATCGCAGCCAAAGCAGTCAGTCATCAACATCATCGTTATTGTGTTCACGATCGTTGTCATATACCTGGTTTATCGCCCACTCTTAGTTTGAGTGTAGAAAATTCTTGACGTGGTCTCGATCGACGCTGTTCTCTAATCAGCGTCTTTATGGCTTGGTCAGCGTCGCAACGACGAGATGCGGGTGCGAGTCTACCTGGCGATGAATCGTCGTCAGCCTCTGCTCGCGTAGATCTTTTTTAACTTACATCAAATCAATCACGTACACGGCGAGAAAACTTGTTTCTACTTTTGTTATTGTGTTAATTGTTGAGGAAATTACCACTGCTATAAAGCGTTTTTTGCTACTCTAAAAACTCCATTTTCATTGCATTTGTTATGTAAATACGATAAGAATTGATGTTTGTAGCTTGTATGTGTTTGCTTCCTGATCAATTTTTGTTTTCTTTTACTCTTTGTAAATTGAGCGAAAAATGTATCATTTACTTGAGTTAATACAATAGCGATAAGAACTCTAGGGTGTGTCGAACGCAGTCATTATGATAATGTTCACTTCAACCCATGCGTGTTGAATCTATATTTCTATATGATACCAACTGAAGTTTCGCTATTAGTGTCTGATAACGTATTAAAAAAAATTGTCCATTTTTGCCTTTCGAAGGACTTTGACCGAGCTTCTTATTTCCAATAGTGTTTTACGTGTTTTGAAATTTTTTAACCTAGATGATCGGGAACAAGATCCTCACATTTTACTTTTTGAATAGCACTATATTTAGTATAAAATGTGGGAGCTCTCGAAAATTTTTAATCTACAAACAAACAAAAAGTTATACCTGACGTGACGAAAAATATAAGTATTATTGCCTGCATCTATAAAAACGCAGAAATCGTGGAAAAGCTGCCGTTTCTTATTGAACTTATTTTTATTTGAGCGGGAAACGTCTTTTAACCCTTGGATGCTACACTGTCCGAATGTGACGTAAACAATACGATTACCACACCCAACTCTCAACTCTCTTGGGCATCGACGTACCTACTAGGGCCTTCAAGATGCTGCCGCTATCCTAGTGACGACAACACCACTCTTCAAATGCATGACAATTTTGACGGCTGACAACCTTAACATGAAAACACCATAAATGTCAGATCAATCTGTCAACGAATAGTGACGTTACAGTGTCTAAATTTACCCATTAACCACGGTTGGTTATTTTTTTACCCATGAAAATGCTTCTGCTACCCAATGATCATACCTCGGGATTGGTAACAGCTAACGGCCGCTTTACATTATCCTACTGTGTGTTAACACATATCAAAATTTTCATGTGTGATAGAAAGTGAGATGGTGTAAACAACGGAAAGCAATGTGTGTCCTGATTTTTTTGGCATGTCGTACCACATTTTATTTTTTGGTTTGCTTCTAATTTCATCACACATTCTATCCCACCAGAGATGCATTTTACCATAAACTTACTTGAAATTTATTATTTAAGTGAGAAAATTTTAAACTCTTAATGTATTTTCAAATGGAATAACAGAAGGAAGCAGTTTTACAGCGTATTGAACTTTGTAAGGGCTTTCAATTCATTAAAAACCGATTCATTGCTCAAATTTTCACGTTTTAGTATAGTGTAAAGTATAAAAATGTGGTGCTATCTCACAGAGGATAGACTAAAAGCGAAAAATTAATTTCTTCATACAAAAATTAAAAATGACAGCATGATGAAATTCAATAATACTTTCTATCTCACATATGATAGCACACAGTAGGACAATGTAAAGCGGCCTTAAGTGTTTAATTTTTTTTTGCTGCTTTAAGAAAACATAGAGCTATAAATTGTTTTTGGAGTGTGTCAATAAATTTTTACGTTAACCACAACATTTTCAATGACAAAAGTGATTGATATTTAAAATTAGAAAAATTTGTTTTAGTCAAGGACCGTACCGGTTATGGTTTTTATCAAAAAAGTCAGGTATTAACAGTTATTATTTAACTTTTATTTTTTCCGACAAAAATACTAGTTATTTAATGACTTATTTTTTCGGCCAAAAATAACTGTTACTTTTGACTTTTATTTTTATGGTCAAAAATAACAGTTATTTTGTGCCTTTTATTTTTTCGGTCAGAAATATCAGGCAATTTGAATTTTTTTAAAGGCCACTTGAACGGCAAAAAAAGTTTTATGCAATTTTTATCGTCCCATTAACGCGCACATTTTGAGTTATAAAACTTTTTAGTTTTTAAAGTTTTTTATTCGTCCTTTGAAAAAATAGAAATTGCCTGATATTTTTGACCGAAAAAATAAAAGGCACAAAATAACTGCTATTTGTTACCTAAAAAATAAAAGTCAAAAGTAACAGTTATTTTTGCCCGAAAAATAAAAGGCAAAAACTAACAGTTAATTTTAATTTTTATAGCAACAGCGAAACATTTAAAAGGCATTAAATATTCGCAAAGCTGCTGCCATTACGATAATAATAGTATATTTAAAAAAGTCTTCCGGCCACTTTTTCGTTATGCCTTTTTCATCTGAAAATTGTAAAATAACAGTTATTTTCGGTCCCTGGTTTTATTATCATTTGTAAAAAATTTTAAATTTTAAAAAATGTATAAGCTCTCTTAGCCAATTTACCAACTATACCTGCTATTGATAGAAAATTCCTAATATAAAACTGCGCTGTCCTTGCAGAAGGAATTTGTGCCCATTTAGAACACATTAACGATGCACGGTGGGGCGAGCCCATACAAAGGGTTGGACATCGCATATTGCTTTAAATAATTGATTGGAACTCTGGAACCGTTTGATGTATTTTGGCCAAATTTGAAACATGTTTTCTTAAAAGAACTGCTCATGAAATCATTTACCCTTTGTGAGCGTAGCGGGTCTAGGAGACCAAAAAAATTCATTGTAAAAATAATTTTTTTTTTGTGTTTAGATATTTCATACCTCTCTCTTATTACACAATGTGTTTTTAAACAAGAATTTATTAGCTTATTACATTTAAAAGATGCTTATAGACAGCATACATCTCTAACAAATTAAAACAAATTATATGTAATATTACGAGCAAACAGTGATTTATTTATACAACACATAACTATACACATTATATTCGATATTCTTGAAAGAATAATCAGAGGTTTTAGACACAATATCAAAAAGAAAGGTATGATTCCAGTACTAGTGCTATACACTAGGCCGGCTCATTTCAGAAAATAAAAAAGCACACTCAATTCCTAAATCTTTGGGATGAAAAAACGAAGATATCCTGAATTTGAGGAAAATCGTTGGAGTATGTAGCCACCGGAAATGCCGATGAATTCGTATCCAAAATGGTTTTTTTTATATTTTTGATCGTCATTTTTTAAACACGTACAAACTAACCCAAACTGTTTGTAGGAATCGAGTATAAAGTAGAGCCACGTGATTCAGTAAAAAAAATTTTGGTTGGAATAACTAGTGCATAAAAATTTAAAAAATCATAGTTTTTTCCCAATGGCTGAGATCAGACGTGCATCAAATGATGAAGCTCATAACTTCTTGTTATTCTCTTTGATTGATTCTGGTCTTGAACGTCATTAAAATTTTGATTAAGTTCTAAGTTTATTTTCGCTCTCACAGAGAAGAGAGTTAATTTTTTTTTAAGCTGGAAAACAACAACAAATTTAGATTCATTCAATCATTTGCTTCTCGTTTAATCTGTTTTTAGGAAATCTCTCAAAATTGCGAAAATATTTTTCAATATTGACAAATAGGGGTGTTCATTGGAAAGGTCTTGTGAAGATCTGTCGATTAAATAAGTAAATAAGAATCATTAAATTCATTAACAAATTAATGTGTCGATTAAAAATATGAAAAATTTTTTTGGGAAATTCATCGGTATTTCAGGTGGCTAGAGACTCAAACGGTTTTCCTCAAATTCAGGATATCCAATTGTAGTGTATTAAAATAAAGATTTCTATTTATGTTAAATGGAAAAACACGTGCTTTTATTCATGGTATATTACAAAAGTGCTTTTAGTATTCATCTCTTTATGTCTTACAATTTATCTTACTTACTAATATAAGGTGCGTGCGCACTAGCTGTCAAACCGATGTACTAATACAACTCTAGCTCATTGCATTTATTTAGACATTTATTCATCTCGATGACTCAGAAATTGAGTGTGCTTTTTGACATAACTTTCCATATAATTATTTGTTATTACACTTTTTCCATATACTTCGAGCCACCCTACTATACTCGTATATCCTCTAGGGCGTTTAAAAAAAAATTTCCAACTCTTGAAGCGGAATATTAAAGTTTGTGATTTAAGAGAATTTCGAAAATTTTTTTGGATTTTTTGAAGATGGGTACGTGGTCGCTGAAATCGATTTTATCAAAAAAATGAGGTTATGGAGAAAAATTTTTAATATTAATTTTTGCTGGTGCTTTTTCTTCATAAAACTAAACAATTCTCTTCTTAATGATCCGATCCCACGACAAAAAAATGATTGATGTGAAAAATTATTATATTAAGGACCACTTTGATAGTCTTAAAAGTACAAAATTATGTTTTTATAGATTTCAAACCTCAATAACTTTAAAAGTTTTCAAAATTTTTTCAAGATGAAAAATGCGTTAGAAAGGTCTTTAAATTACCTTTCATTCGGTATATAGGTTTCTTTTCACTTGCGGGAGAAATATAAGAAAAAAATTTAAGTTTGAGAAATTTTTTTTTATTTTTCAAATTTTATAAAAATTAAAAGAATTTCATTAAGTTTCGTTCTTGGTTAAGTAAAAAAAAAACATTTAATATACATTGTTTTAATAAAAATATCAAAAATTCAATTCATCAATATATTTTTATTTCCATACAAAATCAAAAGATATTAAAAAAACAAATTCATGTTATTTAATGAACAAATTAAAATTAAAAATTAAATTTGTATCTAAAATCACAATATATAAAACATTAAATGTGGAAGAAAACATGTGTCAACAAAAAATTCCATTTTTATTTTATACAAAATCGAGAAAAGTATGGTTACAGTTTTCTAAAGTTACAGTTTCTTAAGAGCTTTTTCAATGACATTTTTGTTTACATTAGGTATATTTTTGTGATTTTTATCAACGCTAATCAACAAGTTTTGAAAATCATCCTCATTTTTTGTAATTTTTTTGTTATATATTGTAGCTGACGCCACGCCTCTTTCTGATATATCATTCACAACATATAGTTTTTCTAGCAGAGCAAACTTCAGATGATTTAAGATTTACTTTGAAATTTGTTTCACTTTCAGGTATTTTATAATAAAAGTCATCTGAGGAATCTGATATTTCTGATTCACTTGTCGAATAATGTTCTATCTCCATCATCTCATTTTTGATAGATTTTTTTGATTCTTGATAACTCGTTCTTTTAACGTATCCTATATTGAAAATAGCATTGAATTGCTCTATAAAATCATGTCTTTTTTTAATTTCACTTTGATATCTTGAATTTTTGTTTTTTGAGAGATGAACCCACTCTGAATGCAATTTTTTAATTTTAATAATTATATTATGTTTTTGAATGGATTGAATTTTCGCTCTTTCCCAAATTTGTTTTATTTCATCTGCCACTGATGCAGCTCTCATTTGAACGCTATTTTTTGGATCCAAACTCAATAGCCTTATACTATTTTTTTTGAAGGTAACTCATGATCCGGAATTTTTTCAGTACTTTTACCAAGCAGCCAAAACTGTTTGCGGTACTGTGTTTTTTTAACATCTGTAGAAATTTGTAGAGGAGAATTGTTGCTTAAATTTAGAAAACAGTTTTATAAATATTTTACTTACCCATTCTTTGATTATTTTCTTTATACTTCGTTCACTTGGTTGTTTTAATTAAAGAAACCGTATTTCAAGAAGCTGAATCTGCAATTTTATTTATTTAATAAGAAATACAATTCAAGACTTAATACTTCTGACACTTGTATTTTATTTTTTTTATAGAATAGGAAAAAGAAAATGAATAAGCAATCGCCAATGACATTTACACATTCGACGTGTTGTGTTGTATTTTTAGGGAGCTTTGTCTTTTAGTATTGCATTTTTTGCGGCGTAAAACTGTAACCATACTTTTCTCGATTTTGTATAAAATAAAAATGGAATTTTTTGTTGATACATGTTTTCTTCCACATTTAATGTTTTATATATTGTGATTTTAGATACAAATTTAATTTTTAATTTTAATTTGTTCATTAAATAACATGAATTTGTTTTTTTAATATCTTTTGATTTTGTATGGAAATAAAAATATATTGATGAATTGAATTTTTGATATTTTTATTAAAACAATGTATATTAAATGTTTTTTTTTTTACTTAACCAAGAACGAAACTTAATGAAATTCTTTTCATTTTTATAAAATTTGAAAAATAAAAAAATTTTCTCAAACTTAAATTTTTTTCTTATATTTCTCCCGCAAGTGAAAAGAAACCTATATACCGAATGAAAGGTAATTTAAAGACCTTTCTAACGCATTTTTCATCTTGAAAAAATGTTGAAAACTTTTAAAGTTATTGAGGTTTGAAATCTATAAAAACATAATTTTGTACTTTTAAGACTATCAAAGTGGTCCTTAATATAATAATTTTTCACATCAATCATTTTTTTGTCGTGGGATCGGATCATTAAGAAGAGAATTGTTTAGTTTTATGAAGAAAAAGCACCAGCAAAAATTAATATTAAAAATTTTTCTCCATAACCTCATTTTTTTGATAAAATCGATTTCAGCGACCCCGTACCCATCTTCAAAAAATCAAAAAAAAAATTCAAAATTCTCTTAAATCACAAACTTCAATATTCCGCTTCAAGAGTTGGAAAAATCAGAAAAAACGTCTTTTGTGAAACGCCCTAATATCCTCTTCTTCAAACTCTTTTTAAAATTTTAATAACATTGCCATTAACAGAAGAAACTAAATTTTCTCAAGAATTAAAACATATTTGAAACCTATTCTACGACAACAGAAGACAGATTGAACGAACTTGCTTTATAAAATATTTATTATGATATTAAAGTGACTCTGGATCAATTCGTCGATAGATATACCAAAACACTGAAGCACAGATTATATTTCGTGTCGTGTTTTGATTTTTCAAACAGGGTTTGGAAATTTTGTATTACATGTAATTCAAAAATTTAAGACAACAATTTTATTCGTTTTTTTATACATATGAACTTTATATATAAAGTCACTGAATACTGGATATCTGGCATTTTATTTGAAATAATCGTATACTGATTTTTTTAAAAATCGTCATATTCATGTTATTCAAAAAACCAGTTTTATATTTTGCCAAATATTTTTTGTTTTTGATATTGAATTAAATTGCAATTTTTAGTGAACTGAATTTTTATCCACCGTGATATTCTTTTTAATTAAATTTTTTCATATGCTTACAACGTAATATTAGCGACTATCGCCAATATCTGCAACTACTACGAAGTAACACTTTTTGGATCGACCAGCCCCCCCAAATGGAGTTTCTGGATCCGCCACTGTTACAAAGTCACTTTAAGAAAAATCTCAATTTAAAGATTGCGTCGAAACTTTTTAATATTTTTAAGTTTACAAGGAAACTTTAACGAATTTTTTCTCTGTTAGTACATAGTAAGTACAAGGTGGCGCAAAAGTAACCTTGCGATGTTTTTTTGGGTGTAATTAAAAAAAAAAATTAAAAACTTTGATTCTTCTTGTGGATTATTTTTATTTGGTCTTTTAATTTTTTTTACATCAAGTCGAGAATATGATGTCATGTAAATGGCTGCCGCCACAGTTGATTGTCATTTGAGCCCTTTTTATGGCATTTTTCATCACTTCGGCCAAAACTTCCGGCGATAGGTCCTCACATTCTTGACGGATATTGTCTTTAAGAGCTGCAAGAGTCTGAGGCTTGTTGACATAAACCCGCGACTTCAAAAAACCCCACAAAAAGAAGTCTGGAGCGGTCAAATCAGGCGATCTTGCTGGCCAGTGCAAATCGCCAAAACGGGAGATTAGGCGCCCGGGAAATGCATCCTTCAGCATATCGGTTGTGGCACGTGCAGTGTGTGCCGTTGCACCGTCCTGTTGGAACCACATGTTTTCCAATCCCAATTCATCAAGTTGCGGCAAAAACAACTTGTTGATCATTGCTTTGTAGCGCTCACCATTCACAGTAACCGTTTGGCCCGCGACGTCTTCGAAGAAAAAAGGTCCGATGACTCCTCCAGCGAAAACAGCACACCATACAGTGACTTTGAGCGGGTGTAATGGCTCTTCGTGGGTTACACGCGGATTTTCAGTGCCCCAGAAGCGTAAATTTTGCTTATTTACGTACCCGCTAAGATGGAAATCGGCCTCATCACTCATGATTATTTTTGATGAAAAATCATCTTCCTCTTGGTGGTGATTAAGGATGGCTTGAGCGTATGTTAGACGCGATTGGCGATCAGCAGCTAACAGCTGATGCACCGTCTGGACTTTGTACGGAAACATCTTCAAATCTTGTACCAAAATTCGCTGTAAAGACCGTCGACTGATACCCATTTGCGTGGCACGTCGTCTGGTCGATGTCGACGGCGCTTCCATGACATCCTCGGCTAGAGCAGCAATATTCTCTGCAGAACGGCTACTCCGGGGTCTGCCACGCCTGGCAGCATCTCGTGTTGTGCCAGTCTCTTCAAGGCGAGCGGCTAAACGTCACAGTGTTTCACCAGTAGGCGTTGGACGGCCAGGAAATCTGCGACGAAATTCACGTTGTGCCAAAGTCACCGACCGATTATTGGTCAAATAAATAGTCACCAATATTCCGCGTTCTGGAGCAGTGTAGCGTAACATTGTTTATTAACGTGTATTTCGCATGTGTTTACTACACAAATGTCAAAACAGAACTGACATTAGGGGCCAATCGCAAAATTTATAGCATTTTCTGATAGGAGGATTACTTTTGCGCCACCTTGTATGTGTATATTAAAAAAATTTAGCAAAAATTATCTAAAATAAGGGTTAATATGAGTGGAGTGTGCTCGTATGTACCGCCCAAAGTATTTATCACATTCACCAAAGGCTTTAGATCTAAAAATTTGCGTACTTGCACACTGGTGCAGGTTAAGGCATAACACTAGCCTCGGTTAAAATCAATTCAAATTGCCTTTCACGGTTGTTTCGCCTAATCAATAATTCACGTATGGTTAAAATCAATTCCTCTAAATAAATCTATCCCTTTCCGGTCAAAGACCAAACCTTGTTTGTGTAGGCGCATGTTGTTTAACAAAAAAAAAACAAATTATCAAAACTTGTTAATAGTCAATAGATATTGTTAGACAAGCGTCAACTCAATACATTTAGTAAATAAAACTTAACGATTTTCTTAGTGTAACATCCCTTTCTCTAGAAGTTCCCATATTTTTGTGTAATATGAGAATTTTTTGTTTTGTTCGCAAACTAGCGATTTTAAAACAAAAACTATTTTTAATTCTTTTAATCCTGGAGTTAAACTAATGTTCTTAATTACCTGTTGAAATATGTCAATTTGGTTTGTATGTTTTTATATAGAAGAATATTGTTATATTCCCCTATGAGACAATTCACCACTTTGCGACCGCTCAATTCCCATTATGTAAAACAATAAAATTAAAAAGTTTTTATGTGATCACGTTGTTTTTCAACTCGCATTCCTAAATTCATTCATCTTCAACAAAAAAAAAAAAAGAAAAATTGTGGTATAAAATTCTTGACCAATTTCTTTATGAAATCACTTCGCAGAACAGGAATGGACTTAAATACTTTTCTCTATCAGTGTCTCTCTGCTGACTTATGCAAGTAACAAAAAAAAAAAAAAAAAAGACTCCCTCCCACCTTAAAAACCAAATTCGTCAACAGGTACGAGCTACATCTATTCCTTCACACTTCTTACCACAGCCATGCCAACAAACATCCCTCTCCTCTGGCAACAATAATCCACATTATTAATGATCTACACAAATTATTTTCTCTTCTAATCTCTTCTGTTTTGTTTAAATTAAGTTCAAAGTAAGATTTTGTGCATAAACTACTCAATAAAATAAGCACATGATTTACGCTGCTACACTATGTCATGACCATGAAAACATTAATAATACATACAGGGTGTAAAGCTAGACAGTGTGTCAACATATGTTTAACAACTAGACAAAAGGGCAACTCTGGTTGGGGACCTTGAGTGACTTTAGCTTATAACTTGTTGATATCTGCGTAAAACTACACGCGTGCGCGCACATTCAATGATGTGTGTTGGATATCATTCAGGCGTGAATATTAAATTATATCTCGTTTTGTGATTCATATCAACAACACTTTATCTCTCGATTCACCTGTTTTCAGTTTCATTGTGAGATATCGTTGTTCTGTAAAATAATTGTAGTATAGTATGTATGAGAATCGAAATAGTACATGCAACCTATGCAAAAAGTCTGAGAAAAAGTTTGAAAAAAAATGTGTCAAGGGAAGCTCAGAATAGTTGAGAGCATAGAATATTACAGTCGATGTCGTTACATAAAAGTACCTATTAGAAGCGTGCAACAAATAGCCGCCGAACAACCCACGTGTAGCCAAGGCGGCAAAAGCTATTTTATGCTTATTTTGTTCTCATGTTTTTTTGCACATTATTAATAATTTTTATATTCTTTTAAATTAGAATGAGTAGATTCGACGACATACTACGCAATGTCAAGAAAAAAAAAACACATATAACATAAACACTTGTTTTTAGCGGCATAGAAACATGCGTTGCTTTTCTTTATTAATGCTGTTGTTCTTGTTTTTGTTGTTGAGTATTGCGTGGCAACACTCTAATAATATGTAATGTGGGTGGCAAGTCTTTGGCCAGCATTGAACTCGAAACGTCATTCTTCTCGAAAATTTCGCATTAACTTTGCAATGTTTAAAAATAACTTTCAAGCGAAAGTTCAAAATTATTGCTCACACATATTCGTTTGATGACCTTAAAGCAAAAATTTAAAATTTTCAAAATTACAGTCGTGTTCGAAATAATTAGAAAAACCAAATTCAAATTGTCATACAAAATGCATTCATAAATATTTAAGAACAGCGTCGTTTATTTTAATAATGCAAATACAAGTAGTTAGAGAAAAAAAAAATAAAAAAGTAGTGTTGAAAACGATTTTTATACTTTTCATCTAACAATAACGGTGGTTTAATTCCCTAAATGACTGTCGCAAAAATATATACAAATCGAGAATACATACAAAAGTAAATAGCAAAAATTTCCAAACATACGAAAATTTATTTATTTTATCTAGCAGAGACTTAACTCTTAACAATTCTTATAATTAGGAATAGGCTTAAGCAGTAGCGTAGCAAGGGGGGTGGGGTGGTCGGTCCGCACCGGGTGCACAGACAGAAGGGGTGCAAAATTAACAAAAAAAATTTTTAATATAAATATATACTAGATTGTGTAATTTGTTTGTATAAACATACATTTTTTTAGTCCTCTGTGACTGACGTGCCTTAATTTTCACAATTCTACTGACGTGGTAGTACATCAGACATCATTTTTACAACTTATATTTTCGAAACTCGCTTTTTATTCCTTATTTTACCTATTATATTTTAAAGTTAAGAGTGTATATTATTTTTTTAATTTACTAATATATAAAATTAAAAGACGCACACTGGATGTGTAGACCATTCTTTAAATTTGTGCGGTCAACATGCCTTCGCTCAAAATGCATCATGTGTCACATTTTTTGGTACTCTAGAACGGTTATATTCTTTTTTTGCGGCATCCACTCATAGATGGGATGTTTAAATCTGTCATACAAATGTATCAGCAAAGAGGTTGTCAACAACGCGATGGAGTGCACACTATTCTTCTGTAAAGCCTCTTGCAGAACATTATCAAAAGTTTGTTGAAGCGCTTGAAGCTCTCTGTGAACCTGACGAAAACATTGACACAAGAGGAACAGCACAGGTCCTACTGTCAGCAGTCCTTGACTTTACATTTTTGTGCTACTTATACTTTTGGCATGATGTCCTCCGGGAAGTTCAAATAACGCAACAGTACTTGCAAACTAAGGGCTTATCGCTTGACAAGGTTTTGATAAAGCTCAAGGCATTGAACAGTTTTGTTTTCGAGGAACGTAATAATTTAGTAATAAGAAGCAATTCAAACAGCACTTGTCGAATCGAAAAACTGTGGGATCCTAGTTGAGAGACGAATCCGATACAGAAAAAGGATGCCAGGAGAATATACCAGAGACTGTGGATTAAGTCTGCAAGAAGAAAATAAGAGGGCGATGTTCGAGTGCCTGGATAGGTTTCATTCGGAACTTAATAGTAGAACAAAATCGATACAAGAAATTGAAAATGTATATGAAGCAATTCTACCACCAAGCTTACTATCCACTTCTGAAAATGAAGTACAGATCTTAATATAAAGATTGGTCGCTGTCCATGATGAGGTCAATGAAGAAGAGTTAGCAATTGAAATACCAAGGCTAAGAAGGCACCTTAAAGCTGCAGACATTGCTTTAGAAACTCATAAAAACTGGGCCTCAATAGATTTTTTTAAACTTTATATATGAATGGGGATTCGAAGAGACGTTGCCGAATCTAGCAGTTAGTTTAAAATTATTTTTAACGATTAGCGTTTCAGTTGCTTCATGCGAAAGAAACTTTTCAAAACTTAAATTAATAAAAACTTATTTACGGTCAACAATGGGGCAGTCAAGACCAAGACTTACAGACCTCTCAATATTATCTATTGAAGCCGAAGAGACTAAGAACATCGATTTCGATGAAGTTATCGAAAAGTTTGCTTCTCTGAAAGCAAGAAAGGAGGAATTTTAAATCTTGATGATACCTTAAAGTTTGATTTTATTCATTATTTTTAAACATTAAATAATGTTTTTATATTTTTTCAGACACCAAATTGATGTTTTAAAACAAAAAAGTTAAATTAACTCGATGCATCTTAACAAAATTATTAAAAGATACAAATAAAAAATTTTAAACAAAACCGTATACTTGCAAATTTTTAGTTTTTTATAGAGATTTTAGATATGGATAAGAATAACCGTCCTTTGAGGGTGCAAAATTTATTTTCCGCCCCGGGTGCCAACAACCCTAGCTACGCCACTGGGCTTAAGTAAAAAATT
Organism: Dichetophora obliterata; assembly: GCA_963920525.1. Lineage (NCBI taxonomy): Eukaryota > Metazoa > Arthropoda > Insecta > Diptera > Sciomyzidae > Dichetophora > Dichetophora obliterata. Next base: position 259,747,745 of record OY986437.1, read on the forward strand.
AATTAGAATATAATGCAGTAAGTATATTTACATTAAATGAGATCAACTGAATACGAAAAATATACGGGATAGAATATAATTTGTAACTTATTGTCAAACCTGTAAAAATAAGTACAAGTATAAGTACAAGTACCTAGGTACTTAAAAAATAAGTACTAAGTATAAGTACTTTCATATTTATACTTGAAATTTTCAAGTTCAAGCACTGTACTTTCAAGTATTTCTCAAGTACTTTGTAAAGTACTTGGTAAATTTTGTAAAACATTCTTTCAAAAAAAAAAAAATTTGGAATCGAAATTGCCCTTATACAAAATTTCATTGACAAAATTGTACTTTACAAAATTGCCCCTTTTTTAAATTGTCCTTTACAAAATTTTCCCTTCACAAAATTTCCCTTTACAAAATTCACCTTCACGAATTTGTACAAAAAATATATAAAAAAATAATATGTTGATACTATGGAAAAGCGCGCGCTTTTCGTAAAAGGGGCAATTTCGAAAAGGGTAATTTTATAAAGTACAATTTAAAAAAAGAGAAATTTTAAAAAGGGACAATTTTGTAAATGGAAATTTTGTGAGGGTGAATTTTGTCAAGGGCAATTTTTGTATGGGAAACTTCGACACGCTCCCAATAAAAATGAATGCGTTTGTAAACGATTTCAGCAACTTATTATTATTTTTAATTGTAAAAAATCAGTAAAAAATCCTTAAAATATCATTTAAAGTTTATTAATGTTGGCCTTCATCAAAACTAATTTTTCAATATAAAAATCTGTTTAAGAGAAATGTAAAAAGAGATTGCCTTCATATTTGGGCAATCAATGTTATGATGGAGGATATCTCTAAGAAAAATGATTGATGACCCTCTTCTTCTATAATTTAGAGAACTTAATCCAATGAGGCCACACCTGGTTCTATAAGGAGGGCGCGGTTAGGTTCTTCTTGTAGGTTGTTACGTAGGTTACAATTTAATCTCCATTTCAATAATAATTATTTGGTTCTTGAGAAAGGCGCACCTGGCTACGATCGATTGTTCAAAGTGAGAGCTGCAATCATGCACTTCAAGGGAAGATTCAATTCGATTCCAATGCTTGAGTTTTGACGAGCAAATGTGTCCTATGAAAATGCAAGGCAAAATCCAATTCATCAATACATGGCAGCCAAACCGCACAAGTAGGGATCGGAGTTATTCGCGCTATGCGATACCTTAGGCATTTATTACACATTTGAAATTATTCTGGAGCAGTTTAGGATCAGTGCGACAAAATCGTGTATCGAACTATCGTCTGATGCCGCACTTGAGTAGGGCCCCAGGTGATATTCGCTGTGATCAAGTAAGAAATTGGTGCGAACTTTTTTATAGATCGGAAAAAATTTTTAAAATGCCAGGTTGTAAATCAGAAAAGCAAGCAGCTTCGAAATCGAAATCACACCTTTCTACTTTATCTTTGCGTTCATGCCCAAGGTCCGCCTCTAGGCGGAGTTGAAATTTTCACTTCTAACAAACGAACAAAGAATCAAAATGCAAAACGAACTTCAGGTTCGTTTTTCTCGTCCCCTGATTAGTATAATCTGATTTTTGGAGCTCAACCAAAAATTGTGGCATTAGAGGGTTAAGCTTTATATGATCTGACACTTGTTCGAATAAACTCTTCGAAATCATATGACGTTAAAGCAGAGGTTCTTATTTTAGGTCAAGCCTGAGAGAGCGTAACACCCGCTCCAATAGTGTTAAATTCCGCTGCTGGAGCTTTTTTGGGACTATCGGAGAGCTAACACGCATAAATAAAAAACCCGCTGCACATTGTGCTATTTTTTAAAATCGTCAATAAATGGCGTAAATTTTCACATATATTGTAGTGAGTTTTCTATCAGTTTGTGTGCTTACTTCATTGAAATATTTTATGTATGCACCGAATTCGATACTCAAAAGTTGCTTCGATATCCGAGTAGGCTTAACGGCTTATTAACTAGCTAGCTATTTTTCTATACAAATTTTTACAAAAAGCTAAAAAATGCTAAAAATTTCATAACTTTTGTTTTTCTGAAAATTGAAAAATAAGATTTGGCAAATAAAGAATAAAAACATAAAAATTAAAATTTAAAATGTAAAAAATTCGAAATTAACAAATTTTTTATTTTAAACTTTTTTGCTTGTTAATTTATCAAAAATTTAATAAAATAAAATCTATAATAATAAAGATTATAATAAAATAATTTTACAAAAACTAGCCATATAAAACGTGTCGTAACTTTTATGTTTATGAAAAGGTGCAAATGATATTCAGGAATCAACAGTTAATATTCATTTCGTCAAAAAAATTTTAAAAATTTATAGAAACTGACGATACGGATATATTTTTCTCACCCCTCAAAGTTTGGTAATTTTTTTAGTTTTAAGTCCATTTTCTGATGAAAATCTAAATTAATTTACAATAAGATATCTCTAAAACAAAATATGATCTTGATCTTAAAACAACTATAAATGATTTTAAATATACATATCGCTACCTTAATATAGAAAGGCCCTTACTAAGTTTTTTTTTACTTTACAGGAGAAGGAAAAAACTTGATAAAAATTAAAATTTTGCAGCTGCAAATTTTTTTAAGTGGGGTTTTTTATTTAAGACTCTTGCCAATTTAATGTTGTAGCAATTTTTTTTGTAGCAATTTCTTTTCTGTAACAATTTTTTTTTTTCTGTAACAATCTCGCTTTTCTTTTTTTATTAAGAAATTCACAAAGTTCTTTCTGAGGTATTGGTTTTTATCGTGCAGTTTTTTGAAACAACCTCTGCTGGTTTTAATATGAGGTTTTTAGTTCGCTTTTAATTTTTGTACCCATTCAACGCACTATTTGATGGTTAAAAAATACAAGTTTTTTGCGAATTTTAAAAAATTTAATATCGCTTTTTTAAATTTAAAGATAAAGTTTTAACTCAAAAAACTATCCTATTCTAATATCACTTTCTATTTATTTCATGTATCGTCGTATATATATATATATATATATATTAAGGTGGATAAAAAAACATTTTTTTCGACACTCTTATTCTGGGAGCTGGATTCAAGTAGATCTTTAATCCAAAAGGATATCGAAATCGGTCGAACCGTCATCCGGCGGTTTTGATTTAAAAAAAATCACTTTTTTGCCAAAAATCACCGGTTTTTTCGCCGTAACTTTTTATCAATCTAAAATAACTACCTAAAAAATGGGTGCAAATGAAAGGTACTTGGGACACCAAAGTTGTAAATAGGAAGATTTTTTAGATTCAAGAAATTTTTTAGTGCAACAGTGTTCAGAATTCGGTCAACATTTTGGGTACTTTTCACTAAAATCGCTATAAATTTGCTGTTCATTCGCTATAAATATGTTAATTTTTGATTGTTCACCACGAAAGGTGAAGCCTCTTCAAAGCCACACCATTTTAAAAATAGTAAATTTTCTAAAATTTACTGAAAATTAGTGCATTTATAGATTTTTGTGAAAAATACCCTTCCAAAAATACTTTTCAAAAAAGTTAAAAAAAATTTAACTGTTTTGATTTTTTTATTTTTTTTTTTTTACTATCAATAGATTACACCAAGTCTTTTTGAACAATACTTAATTTTTCCAAATTTACTGAAAAATGGCAAATTTATAGCGATTTAAGTGAAAAATACCCAAAATGTTGAACGAATTCTAAACACTGCTGCATTAAAAAATTTCTTGAATCTAACCATCTTCCTATTTACAGCATTGGGGTCCAGGAACCTTTAATTTTCACTCAACTTTTGGGTAGTTATTTTAGATTGATAAAAACTAACGGCGAAAAAACCGGTGATTTTTGGCGAAAAAGTGATTTTTAAAAATCAAAACCGCTTGATGACAATTCCACTGATTTCGATATCCTTACGGATTTAAGATCTACTTGAATCCTGCTCCCAGAATATGAGTGTCGAAAAAAGTGTTTTTTTACCCTGAACAAAACGATCCACCTTAATATATATATATATCGTAGTTTATTACTTGACGAATAAGCCTTACTGATTCCAAACCCCAATTTGCAGTTTTAGTGGGCTTACTTCTTCTGCAAAATGCGTATTAAAGACTATTTAAACGTGCTTTCACCCCCTTGAACCCAGTCAAGTTCAATTAACTGTGTGACAATTTTTAATCACTTTGTTGCTTTGCTCTTAATTAAATTATATGCTGTCTGTCCTTCGTCATCGCCTCCACCTCCGTTTAGAAAAACTTAATGTCATTCAACTTTTTTTCCACAACAACAGTACAAAATAAAACAAAATTTTTTCCTGTATAATTTGTCATACTTCAATGATTAATCTAAAATTTATATACGTTTTTCTCGCTTTTCAGGCTACAACAAAATTATTTAATTTAAATTCTGAACCCGCCAAAAAAAAATAACATACATTAAAAAGAAGTTCAGCGTCCCATTAACGCGTCTGCAGACTTTTAAGCTTAACCTACCAACGACTGATTAGATCACACTCGGCACTCAGACACTATGGTTGACTATTACAAAGTACTCGATATACAGCGCACGGCCTCAGATGGTGAAATAAAAAAAGCGTAAGTTCTGCTGCTACTCATCCTATTTAAAATTTAACCAAAATTATTGATGCATTTTCTGTTTATCCTGTAGTTATAGAAAACTCGCTCTAAAATGGCATCCTGACAAGAATCCCGACAATCTGGATGAGTCCAATATACGTTTCAAGGAACTCTCCGAAGCCTATGAAGTTCTATCGGATGGTAAGTTTTAATTGTATAGCATGACTTGAGCTCTATCATATACTATGCTGCCTAGATGTTTCAATTATCTGTGGTTTCTTGTTTTTTATTTTAAATCCTATTAAAAACTTTTTCTACCCCCCCTCCTTGCCACCCAATGTATTGCTCTTTCCATCTATAGCACGCAAAAGAAAAATTTACGATACACGCTCAACACTGCAGAAAAATGGTTATAGTGGTAGCAGCAGCAGCTCTTACAACAGCAACAACAACCATAGCAGTAGCAATAGTTATCGTTATCGCTCCAGCCACAGCGATTATGGTGATTATTATCCAAGTTACAGCTCCAAATCGTCCACGTCTTCAGCTTATACACCAGGACGACGTGGCAATCGATATCAAGATTTTACTTTTCGCAACCTTTTTGAGTCAACACCATTCTACAAACTTTTCGGTAATTGAAAGCGTTGCTGTTATGCAGCAGCCATGCTCGTCGCTCACCATCATTCATGCGTGGCTCTCGGCATTTGTTTGACTAAAACCTTGATTGCTGTTGTTTGTTGTTAAATCGCATTAGAACCTTATTGAAAAACGTTTTTACTAAATCGCTACCAATGTTGCCACGAATTCAATTCTAAGCCTGCACATTTGTTTGTCTGTTAAATTCTTGGAGCGTTAAAAAGAATTACTTTGATCAACAACCATGCGACGACCATCATGCAGTCAAAAAGCTTCATCATATTCTAAAACCCACTCATTGCTTGCAATTTTAATCGAGACTCGAAAAATGCTATTCATTTGCTGCTAGATTGAATTTTAAGAAATAACAAAAACCAATTCAAGTTGACAACTTCAAAAGTTATCTTTTTTCCAGCACACTGTCACTAACCATAATTTCTATCATTTGTTCTGCAATTTTTCTCTAGCCCAACGTATAACCATTGTAGCTATAGCACATTGAGGTATTTAAACTTAAAAGGTGATCAAAAGTTGCATGCTATAATAATCATTGAAAACCATAATTATAATGGAATTTCAAATTTTCGGGATATATTTTAAAAAATCGAGACGTTTCAAAGAGAGGAATATGAGATTCAAACAATATTATTAATTTTTTACACACTGCGCAATTGATGAAACCAAAACATATCTTGGCACACAATAGCCAAAAGTAAGATGAATACCACATGACCCCATTTTTTGGTACTTAATTGCAAAATTTTCTGAAACTTATTTCGTTTTTTCGAGTACTGATTTTATTTAGGAGTTATTGCACTGTAGCGAAATTATATATAAAAAAATGGAATTAAAAAAATAAAGGAGGTATTGGTTTTGTTTTCAAATTGTGAAGCCAAGCTTTATTTGATGATGTAATTAATGTATCCCTTTCAAAAGTAAAATAGAGCCTCAACAGAAAATATATAAACAAGAAAAAAGGTCTAGAAAAAGGTCTTTGTCTTTATTTCTTATTCAAAAAGATTCAGAAAATGGACAAAAAATTTTATAAAATTATTGCAAAACGAAAAAGCGTCCAAAAAAACTAGATCGGTTTATGTTTTGCTTACAAATTTTATTATAAAATAGAGAATCACTTGTGAAAATGAAAAAAAGTTCCAATATACGAAATAATACCACTTTGTAATTTTGTTGTTGTTTTATATTAGACAATTGGTTGTATCTTATAAAATTTTTTGTTTGGGGTCTTATTTCACAGAACTGAACTAGACCCTAAAAATGGGCTTAATTTCATAATAAAATAAAACCCTACGAAATAAAGCCCCAAGTGATGAAATAACACACCAAAAATAAGTGAAAACGTATATGATTCACGTCAAAAATGAAATATCAAAAATAGACACCAAAAATATACAACGGTTTGTTTTGAGCTCTATGAAATAAGGCCCAAAAAATGGAATCAGACCCCAATCATTTCCTTGTTATGCAGAGCCTTTGCTTTTTCTAAAATTTTCGGGTCTTATTTAAGGATGTAGTCTTATTTTCCGGCCTAATTTTCAAGGTTAATTTCAGGAATTTTTATTTATAACAAAAAAATGCAATTGTTGAAAATTTTTCATATTGTTACTGACATCTTTTGCTGTACATAAAATTTGTTTTTTTTATTTTACGATGTTTTTTTAAATATATTTACGTTAAAAGTGGACATCTTAAAAAAAAGGTGTGTTGATGGCCCTATTGATAACGGCACTTGGAGTCTTCTGAAATAAACAATTAAGCAGATTATTGCTCTGCAGGCTTGTCATTCTGGCAGGTAGTAGATTTAAACATTTTCATAAAAAAATAATGAATTTTAATTTATTTTACAAACTATATTGGCATACAAGATTGACTCTTTTCAATGCAACAAATTTAGCAATGCAACAAATATAAAGTTAAAATTACAGTTGGGATAACAACATTATTAAGATACTGAAAAAATATATGACAAAAAATAATAATTATAATAAATAATAATAATAATGATTACCGTATAGATTGTTTAAAAATTAAAATTACATCAATCAAACTGAAAAACATTGATAAGAAAAGAGATATAACAAAATGATTTTAATTTAAAATATGGGTAACCGTTGTAGTATATAAAAGTTAAGCTTAGATGATTTAATTAAAGAAAAATTCAAATTAGAGTTAAGGGAAATATTCGTAGATAAAGTGCTTAAATTTCATCATATTGTCATAAGTCATATAAAAAGCTTGATTTCCTTTTCAAATCAACAACAAGTGGGTCTCCAGTACAAAAACTTCTTAATAATGCACAAAAATGCTTTTCGGAGAACGCCAAAATTGGTTCAGACCAAAAAAGTATACCAATCGAAAGGATTTTGTATACACTATTTAGTTTTGGTACCGGAATTAGGGGTCATATTTTACCCATACCAAGTCAATACACTCTAGTGGTCGTATATGACAACAAGCATAAATGGCATAATGGAATAACTGACCTAATAAAAACCAGGCTTTAGGGCATTCATGCTCCAACAAATGTGCAGATAAGCTTTTGTGCTTTCACACGTATATAAAGCTAAAAAAATCACACCAGCTCGCTCTGGCATTTCAAGCGGAGAGGACTGAGTCGCTTAATTTTTTAAATGCACGCTCAAAAATGTATGCATGAATTATAAAATATGTATGTTCCTTATAAGGACAGTAAATTTTTTTCGTGTATGTAATTTTATTCAAAATGATTTCGGCTATGAATGCTTTTCCTGATGTGCAATGTTTGCTTTGCTACACATCATTAGATACTTAACACAAGACAATTATTTCTAGGAAGGCATTATAGAAAATCACATGAAGTGTATGATTCCTATTGCAGGGAAGAGAACAAAATTTTTCCATAGATTAAAAAACGACTTATTTGAAAAAATAAGACAGTGGTGAAAACAAAATATCACATCATCAGTAGTCAGAAAATAACAGATCATAAAAATAAGAGCCCAATTAACAGTAAGCATGAAATCTTTTTATAGTTTTGATTAATTAGAGGGTAAATCATTTAAAACTTTCACTTATATTTAATAAGAAATTTAAACATCGAAGTACTTTGCAACATAAAGCTTACACAACTGATTTCTCTAAGTGAGGAAGCTTAAAGCTCTCTAAAACAGACGCAAACATGTCTATGTTGTAGAATGAGCACCACTGCTTTAGGCAAACTTTTTTTGATTGGCCATATACATCTTCATGTCTTCAGACGGAACATTTACATTTACTTAAGGAATAATTTATTAGAACAGTTTAAGTTTATAGTAGAATAGAAAGAGGGTCTAAATGTGACTACATAAATCAAAAAGTAATTTTTTGTAAAAGATCATTATTTAATAAAAAAATGAAAGCTTTTTGAAGCAATAATTTTTCCTTTTATATACTGGCGCTATATTAAGTAACAAATTAACCGAAAAAATGCAATCGCCTGGATCGAAAATTATCACAAAAGGTTGGTTATATTGCATTAATCTTTGTTTTTAGCGTCATTATTAAAGGCGAACGTTATGATATCAAAAAGATTTTAAGCAAATATTCGAAATTATATTCCCCAAGTTATTGTAAATGTTCCACTCAAAGAGATATGGTCTAATCAAAGAGAAAAAAGTTTTTTCTTTTAAATCCCGCATCAACATGGAATCGACCTTGAACCTTTTGATTTCTCGAAAAGGGGCCGCAGCATTAAAAAACTGTTAGCAAATCAGCGTACTCGAATTATGCTTACCTCCTAGGCTCTCAGTTTGCTTGCAAAAAAGTGTCTGATTTCTGCACATTGTTATTGTTAGTAATAATCTCTTATTTAGTTTGGAGTTTCTTGGTCCCTTTTTCCTGAGGCTTTATATCATAGAGTCTTTAAAAATTACCTTAATTCGAAAATGGCAATTTTTACATAAATTTAAATTTATTTTTACTAAATACTGCTAACCACCAGTAACTAAATATTTTGACTTTTGATCATTTTTTTTTACTTCATAGCCCTATGTGCAGAGTTTAATTTCACATAACTTACATATAATCTTTTATTTGTGTTTTGTTTTTTTGTAAAATTTAATCAATTTTCTTCTTTACTTTCAACTACTTTTGCAGAAAAGAAACGACGTATTTACGATCAATATGGCAAGGAAGGCCTGATTGGCGATCGTGGCCAGCATCGTTCATCACGACAGCAACATCAGCAAGAATTTGATGACTTTGACATCTTGGGTGGTTTTCCATTCGTGTTCCGACCACCTGAAGAAGTTTTTCGTGAATTCTTTGGTGGCAACTCACCATTTGCAGAGCTGTTCAAAGGTAAATAGAACAAAAATCGAACGAAAAAATAAAACAAATGCAATTTTATGACAACTCTTTTCTTCATAATAATAATAATAATAATTGTTTATTGCAGAAGTTCATGCCTATCAGCAGCCACATGTCAGACGCTCCAATGGATCGGCAGGCAGCAGTCGTCATCACCATCATCATCATGCGCATCATGGCGGCAACAAAATTGCTTCACCCTTTGCCTCGCCGATGCTTAGCTACTCGATGATGGACTTTTTAATGCCTACAAATGGCTTCACTTCGTTCTCCTCATTCAATAGCATGTCGAATGGCACTGGCAGCAGTGTGCGTGGCAGTTCGGCGAGTTCCAATGGAGCAGTTAAGCGCACCTCCACATCAACGACTTTCGTCAATGGCCGAAAACTAATGACCAAACGGTAAGGGTTTCTCTTAAATTTAAATGAACTGTGTGAGAATTTTACTTACTGTCTGTCCGGCTTTCTCTTTTTCAGTATCTATGAGAACGGCAAGGAAACGGTCTTTTCATATGAGAACGATGTCCTTAAATCAAAGACTGTGAACGGAGTTGCGCAGAAACTCTCTTCAATTACAAATTAAGCAAAGTCATAAATTTCGTAAATTTTTTTTATTAGCGTAGCACTGATGGATGATAATGATGAGATGAGATGATGATGAAGATGAGCTCAGTTGTTGAATGATTATTATGAACGTACATATATATAAAATGCGCAAACATTTGTAAAAAAAAAATCAAACACAACAAAACAAATTGTAGTTGAGATGAATATGAAAAAATCTAGTTTTAAAAAATCTTAATTTATGTAACAATAATTAATTAATTTTTATTATTAATTTAATGCTTAAGCGCCGGAATTTAACATATAAGCACATTCGCGGAATATGTTGTTGTGGTGGACCACTTGGGCAAAACCGTGGCGCATTGATGTGTGAAAAAAGGAATCTAAATTTATGCAAATTAAAACTTTTCTTTGAAAGTCAAAACTTGAAAAAAGTGAGTGTTCATATAACTTCAAAGGTGTGCGATAAAAAGTAATGAGCTTTATATTGAGCATAAATCTGATGCAATCAAACACAAATTTCTTCAAAATTCTATAAAAATATACTAAAATTAATGCAAACTTGATTAAGAATGTCAACTCATTATATGTTTAAATAATATCAATAACAGTCATATATTCATATGCTATCGGAAATCCCAATCCTCCCCCAACACATGCACCTTCTGACTAAGCGGGTGGAATTGAAATTGAATATTTTGCTATACTTATCAGTGGCAAAAATATAACCTAAAAATTAAGCTCTAAATACAAAGCTTAAATAAAATGAATATAAGTCATAAATTTTTTCTATTTAATTTGCTGTCTAAATCAAATTTGCATAGCCTTAATTAAAAAAAAAAAAAATTAGCTGCATTATAAAACAGTTTTTATTTTAATATTCTTTTCTAAATGTATAGCTTCAGTTAAAATTTTTGATTCATTAAACGCTTTCGCCTAAAAAAGCTAACAAAAGCATTAAATTTTAATTAAGTTGTATAAAGAAAAATGTTTTTAATTTTTTTTGTATACTTTAATGCTGCCATGTTTAAAATATATATATATATAAAAATAAAACATCTAGAATTCAACGAATATATAAACATAAATATGCAAAATAGGAATTATTAAAGACAGCAACAAAAGAAAAAAGAAAAAAAAAGGAAAAGAAAGAAATAATATGTATGTATGTAAAAACCGAATGCAAGTTATAACAAATGTTCAAATAACAATTCTTAAAAATACATCATATATCAAAATATAATCAAATATTAAAACTAATCAAACGAGTTGTTAAAAATAGCAGTTTGGAAAACTTCAAAGCACACCATCAACCCCACAAAAATATACATAGTTGTCTAAGATAGAGTTGATTCCCACGACACTCAACTCTAATTTCGATTGCATTCTTTATGTACCTATGTATTCATTTTTCTAATTACTACTTACAACGTATATAAAACAAAATTATTTCGCCTATGGCAAAAAATGAATTTAAAGTAAAGCCTACTTTTATAACAATTCGATGTATAATTTAGCTAAATGATGGATTCATTATAATTAAAAATACCTTTTCAAAACACTAAAAATATATATTAGAAATCTACAAACAATTTTCAAAACCTAGCAGGGTTTGCGGTTAAAAACTGCTTATATTTTTTTTAGGTATTAAATTTAAAGTACTTAAAGAAACTTACAATTGCGCTTCTGTGAAGTTTCTTTAAAATAATAACATTGGATGGTATGGATTAGAAGGAAAACATGATGTAAATATCGGTTCAGGGAAATAACGCCCAAAATAAAAAAATTAAATAAAGCCTAAGCATTTTCTATAATTTTGGGCTTTATTTCATTGTATTTGGGCTTTATTTAATTTTTCTATTTTAGGCGCTATTGCATAATGATTTCATAATGAAATAACACAAAAAATTAACCCTGCTTTGATAACCTCATTGGAAGTCTCTCAAAAGTTAACGATACATCTATCAGACGTGTCACCTTTTCGTGGCTTAATGTTATGTTAATAGCAATTAAACAATTTTTCATGATTTTATTACAATTACATGCTTTTATTACATATTGCCTTGTTATTCAACCACATTGTATTAAACAATTTTTTATTAAAAAATGAAAATAAAAACTTTCATTAAAAGCATTTTAGGCGAGAGAGCAAAAAATTTAGAAAGCATACGTCTCGCAGACGAAGGTTATCAAAGCAGGGTTAAATAAAGCCCAAATATAAATTCGGCGTTATTTCATTTTTTGTAAGAACAAAATATTTTGGGTCTTATTTAATTTTCGGTTTGGGCGTTAAATCAATTTTGGGCTTGATTTCACTTTTTATTTTGGGCGTTATTTAATTTTTGTGTGTCTAAAATATTTTGGGCTCTATTTAATTTTTTTATTTTGGGCTTTATTTCATTGGGCATTTCATTCCCTGAACCGTAAATAACTTGTTTTTAAAAAATTATTACGTCACCTTGCTAGAATGGATGCTCTGGACCCAACTGCTCTTCAGATACTGATAAACTCTATGCTTAACAAAGCTGCAAGAAGGAAATTAGAGAGGAGGTGTTGTTATTAATTGCGAGAACAAAGGGAATTTTACCAATGACTTGTCAACGTTAAAAAAGGCGCTACTTAAAACGAGAACAAATCACTTAAACATTTTTTAAATGCTTTTTTAAGGCAGTTTTGAAGCGCTTTGTTTTTAGCAGGTAAAACTGTTTTTGTTTTGGCAAAAGGGCTGGATCTGGTTTTTATTTAGTAAAAATTTTTGGTATATGGGTCATTCTTTTACAAATCGCACACCTACCAGGATTTGATGTCTCCGATTCGGCCGAGATTTTTTAAGAAAATTTTACTTTCACATATGCGAATGTATTGATGCAGTAGTTCACGTAAGTATAAAATTTACTTAATATGAAGTCGTTCGATAACTAACGTAAGTATTGAAATTAACATCAAACTTAATTCAGGACACTGAAGATTCAAGCCAATGAAATTTGCTTGCAAAAATATTAGGTTGATTTATTGACTAAAATGTTATGATCCGATTAAACTCGTGTCCAAAGTTGAGTCCTATTTGAAAAAACAACTATAAATTCCTTAGTTTTTTCAAAATCGGGGCTAAACTCGATTTTTTTAAAAAGTGCCAGCCGAACATAAACGATCAGCAGGCTAGCGATCGATATTTCGCAACGAGTAAGTACACCGAGTACACCTTTACTCGTTCTTTAAAGGCTGTCTGAGGATTTTGTTGCAGCGCAAAATTGGGGCCCAATTCCGAACAATTTTTTAAAAAGAACCAAGAGAACATAAACGGGCAGATAAGCTAGCGGTAAAATTTGTTCCTAGCGCTAAATCAGTGTTTAATGCGAAACAAATTTCTTAAAAACAACCAGGCGAACATAAACGAGCAGCAGGCTAGCGCATGAAATTTGGCAACGAGTGAGTACAGCCATCGTGTAAACATAAACGAATAGCAGACTAACGATACAAATTCGTCAATAAGCCCAAAATCGGGATCGAATTCTAAATAAATTTGTAAAAAAAGAACCAGGCGAACATAAACGATCAGCTAGCCAGCAATCGTAATTTGGCAACGTGTGAGTTCAGTGAGTTGGTTGTTGCTGCTCTCAATGATGGTGGTGTGATTTTATACTAGGAATGATTCTATTTAATGAGAACTGAAGAAAACAATTTTGAAAATTTGTTTCGAGTAGCTTGCCGCAAAAAAATTTAAAAATTAATGAACCGTATTTAGTATCATATATATTTTAGGTCTGCTTGGTTAAGACTGGAAGTAAAAGAAATGTTTCAAATGATATTATTACCAGGGGTCTTACTCTGTAATGCGATTCGAAAACAAAATCACACCATGTAAATACATGAATTAAGATTATTAAATGGCAATAACATCTACCTCTGCTTTAAAATGCTGTTTTTGTCTGCATTAAGTTCGAACTAATCAAAAATTTGTAAAAACTATGTAAATGCATTGTGATTTTGTTTTTGAATCGGATTTTCTTTTCTAATCGCATTGAATAGGCCTCAGAAGTTATATTTAATTTATAGACGCTTTTCAACAGCTTTAGTTTTAGTTCCAAATGAATAGCATTTCCAACAAAATATTGGAATATTTCCCACATAGTATTCAGCATGAATCTTTATTTGTATTGACTTCATCATTAAATTTATTGCAATAAACATTAGTTGAACATTATTTTATGAACATTGATTGCTTCTTTTTTTTTAAAGTTTTTTAATGGTTTATTCATTATTTTTATGGACATCTATTTATGGAATACATTTAATTTTTTTTTTGCTTTGTTTGGTAGTTCCTTCAAAGTTAAGTTGTTATATTGAAATATTTTTTCTTAATATGTACGTGTATTTTTTTGGATGCATGCATTTCTCAAAATGACATTAAAAGTTGCTACTGTTGGCTGTTTCAAATTATTTTGTTTTCAATAGTATTTTATATTTTTTTTTTAATTGTTCTCTTTTGACACATTTTATTTGTATGTATTTAGCTTAGTGCGTTTGACTAGGAATGCTGCAGCTTGTTAGAAAATGAAAAATATTTGGTTGTATTTTGCGGTTATATGAATACAAACAGCAAGCGCGCCTTGCAGACCTTGTCCTTGTTGTCCTGCTTATTAGTATTTACTTTTCGTTCTAGTTCCTAATATCAATGCTTAGCAGCTGCATCAATGTAAACAGCAGAGGTTATTTCAAGAGCTCGTACTTCTCATTTCAATGCCCTACTTTTGTAAATTGTTAAAATTAATTTGCTTGTTTGTAAATAAAAAGTACAAAATTTGAAAATAGTTAGTAGAAATTATTGCTAGAATTTGTTGCTAATTTAAAATAAGTTCTTGTGTGCGCTATGCTTAGAATTAGTTTCTTTTGTAAAGTTAGAATTGGTTTAAATAAAGCTAAACATAAACTTTTCCATTGCGTTAAAAAATAAAAGAATAAAACTAACTGCAGCACGTTGTTGCGCATGCGCTTGTGCAAATATCAATAACAGCGCAGCAGCGGCAGTGCGTTATATCGCAGCTGCTGCTTCTGTTGTCGTGGCCGCTCTAGCTCTCTACTCGTGTGCTCTGCTCCTTCTTTTGCTGCTGCTACGTCGTAGGCTTTGGCTTCCATCCATTGTCACCTGTTATGGCCTCCACAGGCTGCTTGTCCCTTCGCCTGTTTGCCGCTAGTAGCTGCAGCAGGTTTGTCGTGAGCTGCAGCAGCCGTTGTCGATGAAGCTGCTGTGGAATGACTAGAGTTGTGATTTTCATGACGCTCACGCTCGCGTTCACGATCGCGATGATGATGATGGTGATGCTGTTGATGGCGTCGTCCACCGCGGTAGTGTCGCCTATTGTGATGTTGATAGTTGTTGTTAGTTGGATCGACGTTGGCGAAACGTTGTGATGGCTGTACAACAGGAGCAAAGTTTGTGGTGCTACTTCCGGCGGCACGTGCCGTTGCAGTACTTTCAGTGGTTTGGCCCACAGGCTAAAATCAAAAAGGGGAATGAATGTTAAATCTTAGCAACGCTATCAAAGTTTTACCCCTTCTGTTGCGCTCGCGTTTACGTCCACGGACACTTCTGCATTCACCTTACCGTTCTGCTCATCTGCTGACTGTTTGCGTTGCTGTCGCCGGCGCAGCTCTTCCTCGGTTTCAATGGAAATCACCGCTGCTCCACATTCAGCATCTAAATCAATTATGGCGCCGCGACTTTTTTGATGTAGAAAAAGACTCGTCATGCGGCGTTGTAGCTCTTTCAAATCTTCCGTTAATCGAAAGTCTGGCGCATTTTGCAGCTCAGCTGGTGGCATAGCGCACTTGAGACTATCCGAATCATCATCCTTGATGTGCTCACGACATACTGGACATGCGGCCTGAAATGGTTCGGCAGTTTTACGCTGCCAAGCGGGCAACTTATCGAACTCCTCCTGATAGTTGCGACGCAGCGCTATGAAGTGTCTACCCAAGCAGTAGCTGTGCAAGTAATGGAAGCATTCAGTCTTCGTGAACTCGTCACCCTCGGTAAAGCCATAGAGACAGATAACGCATTGTCCGCTGGGCAAATTGCTGCCACTCAGCTGCTCACGTATTAACTCAATCAGATCGAAGACAACCGGACAGCCAATCATTTCACGTAGCTTCTCCACGCAAGCCGACTTCATGGTATCCAGGCGTCCATCATCGAGACCACGTGGCTTTAGCAGCTTGAATTCGGGACTGATGTCTGGATAACCTGGTGTGGGAATTACTTGTAGTGTAACGCAGATGTATTGCTGATCGCTGTCATCTTCGACTACAGGAAATATTGTAGTCTCAATAAGCTCCGGCACACCGCTGTAAGTAGAAAGAAACAAATGTATCAGCTTTTATATCTTAGTCCTTTAATAGTAGCCAAAAGGGACTCACCTTTGGTTTCTTGTGATACTCACATCGTCCATGAGTATTGCTTCCAATGATTCCACTTCATCCTGCAGTCTAAAAATGATAGAAAATATTATTTGTATTTGTCTATTTTTCTCTACTTTAACTCACGCATCCATTGTTAAACTTTATTTAATACTTATTTTTCAAGAAAATTTCAATTTTAAGGTGGAGACAAATCTGTTCTTTTGTTTGCTGCTTTTCAAAAATCGATTTTATTTTTCTTCCTTCTTGGTTGAAAACTCAAGAATTGAAAACTACACGGCTGCTTTATTCACCACTCTGTCAGTTTGATTTGTTGTTGCTGTAAACAGTGCATTTCCACCTTCAGCAACAACAACCATGCACTAGCACATGATAAAACAAAGTTGGTACGGTCAGCAGTGTTGTCACTATATCATAATTATGGTAGATTTACCACATTTGTAAAAGTTTTTTGACTTCGACAGCTTCCTTATAAAATTTATTTATACTTGCGTGCTCTTAAGGTCATTAAAGCATAGTCAAAGGACTACTGCAGCTCCAGTTTGAAATTTTTTAGTTTATTCATTTAGATGTCCAAAGACCAAACCTGAAAATTTTTTGTCTCCATCAGATGGTTTAAGCGCGGAGCAAAGTATTTTGTTAAAATTAATGCAAAAGTTGTACAGTACAACATATTACAATTATTGTGTGAAGACTTGAAATCGATTATAGTAAAGCAAAATTGTTCTTCAAACAAAATGGTGGGTAAAACTTATTAGAACTTATCGTTAAAATTACAGCAACCTGTTCGTCAAACAAACGAAACAATTTTTGTTGTTTTTCGCCATCATTTTGTTACACAACCCTGGTTTGAAGGAGAAAATTAAAACATTTTGGACAACAGGTTTGTTGTCCATACTAATTATAACTAATAACATACTAACACATACCATAACCTGTTTCTTGAATGTGTTAGTTGAACATTAATTTTGAATTATAACTAATAACATACTAACACATACCATAACCTGTTTCTTGAATGTGTAAGTTGAACATTATTTTTGAATGTCAAATTACCACGACAACTAAATGTACAGACAAACAAAACACAGCGGAATTTTGACATTTTAACTCTCCAATCATGGTTGTGAACTTGGCTACATTTAACAAATTTTTCGGCTCAACAGCATACCATGGTAGAAGAATACGGGATATGTCAAAATGAAGCAAAACTTTTTATTTATTTTCTTTTGTTTCCATTTGCCACATAGCTGAATTCGACGGACATGGCAATATGGAAAGAGAGCACAGTCAGCACTGCAGCCACCTCTATTTTTATACCATGCAGCGTACTTACTAACGAAAAAAAATGTCGCTACCTTTTCGCTGTCAAAAACGCAATGTATTTCTTACGGAAGATTTCTTTGCGCTTCTGCAGCATACTAAGCTTAAAAAAAATTTAGGGGGGTTTTAATTTTTTTTTACTTAGACTTCCTATTTTTTTGTATAAAATAATTTTTGTAACATAATGTCTAGTCTGCTTTTATTTCGGGCTAGTGTATTTATAATTTCTTCCTCCACATCCCTGTGAACATATAAGAGAGCTAACCCACTGAGCCTTTCTTCTCCAGTTTTACTTCTTATATATGTTTTGAGTCTTCGAAGCGACGAAAACGAGAATTCGCTTGAAGCGACTGAAACCGGAAACGGTTCACCAATCTTCAGGAATCGGCTTACTGATGGATATATCAATACATCGCAAAAATCAGGGGATTCGATAAACTTTAAAGTTTGATTTGTTTGATTCAAGTTTTGTCCTTAGATTGGTTTATTGCTTAGAAAACCAAATTCAGTGTTTAAGATTTTAAGATTTTTTTTCGTGGATCCACAGTTATGCGAATGCCAAAATAGGGTCTAATTTGAGACAGCGTAGCTCAGTCAATTTAAATACGATTTTCGTAATAACATATCATTAGAAATGTTATTTTATTTCGTCCATTTTAAGGGAAAATTATGAAATTTTTTAACAAGCTCCAGTAAGCTGATTTATTCTTAATTTTAGAGTGCAATGCCATGCCAGCAGCAGGTGCTATAATTTTTATCTTTTTCATAATTTTATTTTTTTTACGTTCCATTACCTTTCCAACGATATAAAATATAAGTATGCTCTTCAAGGGCACTAATTATGGCGCAAATAGTGAAGTGTTAATAAATTTTCAATTCAAGTTTAACTAGCGTTGATATTTATTGTGAAAATACTATAATACATGTGGCTGCCGTAGCCTACTGAAAGTGTACGTGGTCCGCAACCCCAGCTCAGATAGAATGTTTTTAAATTGAATTAATATTTCTGTTCTGCCGCCACCTCTCTTCAGATAATGGAAATAGTAAAAATTGCCATGTAAAGTTTCTTGAGAACATAAGCCGTTTGGAGTCGGCATGATGGTATAAGGATAGAGGTAGCTGCAGCGCTGACTATGCTCTCTTTCCATACTGCCATATCTGTCAAATTCAGTTGTGTGGCGAATGGAAACAAAAGAAAAGAAATAAAAAAGTTTTGCTTCGTTTTGACATATCCGGCAGTATGCTTTCATCTGGTGCATCTACCTGTATTCTTCTACCATGGTCGGCATAAAAAGCGAAAGCCAGTTGCTTTCATTTTTTGTTGGTTTTCAAATTGATCTTCTTCTCGATAGATGGCATAAAAAATAGTCCTTTTTAGCCGGTGTCAAGATATTTTGGTCTCCACTTATCGGAAACAAAAAATTAAAGTGCATATTAATAAGGTTACTTGTCGCAATTTACGTAAAAAACATTTTTAATCTCTATGTATTGTATACTTTTCACAATAAATGTTTTTAATTGAGTCTTTTTATTTTTTTTACCAATGTGCAATGTCATCTAAATATCTTTGTCGTGATCATAAACACACAACGGCTGCCATGTATGCTGAGAGGTTCTCTCTGCGAACTTGCCTGATTTCGGGATTTAAATCTCGTTCGTATTGGCAGTGTAGAAATAAATTATCAAATTTCACCAAGAAATAAATAGAGAAAATAATTGAAATTCTTTTTTACTTTGTAGTGTTTTTGAATTATTTTTTTATTTCTTCCTTTTTAGAGAATATAATAAATTTTCGAAAAATTCTATCCATTCATGTAACGAATTTTAGTACCTAAGAATCTTATCGTGTTTGGTTATAACTCTATATTTTTGTACCGAATTTTCGTATCCTAGTGTCAATATTAACTGAAATACAGTGTTTTTCTTATAATAACAAGCCCTTTGCTGAATTCCGATCACTTTTTTCATAGTGTTTTTTTTTAACGAATTTTATTACTAGTATCAATATTAGTCGAGATGCAGTGTTACTTTAATATTGCCTATTGAAATAAGACAAAATAATTTAAATTTATAATTATTTTGTTTATTAATTATTCAGTTGCACTGTGCATGTCCAAATATCAAACAAGCTGGAGGCATATCATTTTAGCATAATTCGAGGACGCTGAATTTAATGGCATTTACCGTTTTTAAATCTTTCGATCCGTTTTCGAGAAATTGAAGGTTCAAGGTCAAGTTCATGTTGATGTGGCTTTTGTTAGAAAAACTTTTTTCTCATTAACTTTATCGACTTCATGTCAATGAGTGAAATATTAAAAATTACTTAGAGAATAATTCTTTAAAATATTTTAACCCTCGAAATCCAAGTCTTATGGTCAAAATTGATTTCATAAATCAAAAAAACCCCTTTTTTCGTATAAAAGCTTTGCTTAAACAAAAATAAGTAAGCTTTTTGGTGAAAAAATATTCCCCTGATATAGTGGCGCTAAATGAAATTACAAATTAAACCAAATTCACCAACCTTCTGTGTCCCTAAAACGACCTGAAAGGTATTAAAACTAAGTTTTTCGTACATATTTTTTCTATTTTCTGAGATAGATTCATCTATTTTTTCTGCTTCTTCATGTAAATGCCAACAAATGTCTCCTAAGAGAGCATCTAGTTTTTTACCACTGTACTAGTGCTCGAGTCTCGCTGTCACCCGATGGAAACGTTCGCCATGCTCATTAGATTCATCTGGGGATTGTTGGTTGTCCTAATTTTTCAGCGTGGCAATGCAGGAAATTAATTTTCAGCGACATTCTTATTGTAAAGCATGGAAAGCGGTAAGCATTCTGTCAATGTGTAAGCGCCAATCTTCGGGTCGATGAATTCCTATAACATTCTTAATTACCGCTTTGACACAATCCCATGCCAACAACTCATTATTGATGAGCATGGCGAACGTTTCCATCAGGTAACGGCGAAACTCGAGCACTGGTACAGTTGTAAAAACTAGATGCTCTCTTAGGAATTTACATGAAGAAGCATAAGAAACAGATGAATCAACCTGAGAAAAAAAAATTTATGAAAAACTTAGTTTTAATACCGTTCAGGTCGTTTTAGGGACACAGAATGTTGGTAAATTTGATTTAATTAATAATTTCATTTAGCGCCACTATATCAGGGTATTCCCCTCCATCAAAAAGCTTACTTGTTTTTGTTTGAACAAAGCTTTTAGACGAAAAAAAAGGTTTTTTGATTTATGAGGTCAATTTGGACCATAAGAGTTGCGTTTCGAGGGTTAAACTGTTTTAAGTAATTATTTTCTAGGTAATTCTTAATGTTTCACTCTTTGACATGAAGTCGATAAAGTAAATGAGAAAAAAGTTTTTCAAGCAGAAAGTGCATCAACATGTACTTGACCTTGATCCTTCAATTGTTCGAAAACAGGCCGGAGGATTAAAAAAAGCAAACGCCATTAAACTCAGCGTACTCGAATTATGTTGAAATGATATACCCTAGCTTGTTTGAAAAAAAGTGACCGATTCATGCACAGTGTTAGTATAAAACAAAAATAGTTTATCAAGTTCTGCCTATCACTTCTGAGTGAAAGTGAAATTAAATGAAAATTGAAGTCGATATTTGGTGTTCTACATATGGGCATTTCCACAGAAAAGTCTATCGTGACCAAAAAATTAAAACTTATTAAAAACTTATTATTGAATGATATTATATATGAGAAGCATTTTAATTTTATTAATTTAAGCAGTTTCTACATAAATTTATTAAGCATGATCATCAAATCGTCTGCACTGCTTTAAAAATTTAGTTTTTCATTTTGGTAAATGTTTAGTAAATGTTTCGTAAATGTTTTTGCTTTAATAAAAATGGAAGGCATTCGATAAAGGTAATGAAATTCGATAATGGTTGAGGCAAGGAAAGGACAATATATTAAATTTATTTTTTAATTACTAAATTACACAATTACATAACTACCTAAATACTTAATTACCCAATTAAACTTCAATGGAAATTTTCGTAACGTAACGCCAGATAAAAAAGCCTAATAAAAAAAAAGCCAGAGAAGATTTTTTAATATGACGACTTAGAAAATAAACTTATGTTTTTTTAAGCTCTTCTAAAAAAAATTGTATACAAAAATTTTACCCAATTCAGAGAGTTTTGCAAATTTTTTAATCCAAGTCAAAAATCACTTCCGTTTTTTGTAATGTATCCTAAATCCTTAGGGTCGATTGTTGTCATTATATTTACTTAATATAGTGCTACTTGATTACTACGCAAATATAAAAAAATCATTTTTAAAAATTAGACATTTTCATTATTTTTTTTTTAATACTTCTTCGTACAAATCGTCCGTAACGGCAGTTTGGAAATGCCCATATATTAATTTATGTGTAAATAGCTTAGCATCCAAGTACTGCTTTCTGGTGGAGATCTAGGTGGTGAAATGAGGTGAGGACTGAAATCCACCGCCTCATCATCCACAGCCTATTCATTAGGCAAATGTGTCTTCAACACAATATTCCATACTTCCTTTGTTGTTCAATGTTTTAACCTTTAACCGGCCTGCCTTAACAAAGCAGTTTTGTAACAGCTTAGATACTGATTTCTGTGTGACGCTACCACTTATAGAAAGTATTGCTTCTACTCTGCATTATTTGTTAAGCTTTGTCCAGATTTAAAGGACCTTTTGTAAAAAACCGTAGTATAATTTCAATTGTGTGAAAAGGGACAATAACTTTTTTGTTACTTTTTTAAACTGACAAAATAGTTCTACACAATTTGACGAGTGTTCACACTGGTCAAATCGTTCGTCAAATCAGCAGAAAAATAAAAAATTTTGATAATCATCAAATGATTTGACAAACGATTTAATGAATGTTCAGATTCGTCAAATCGTCATGAAATCCATACATATTTCTGTTGGTCAAATTATTAGTCAAATCATTTGATGAGCGATTTGATCAATGTGAACACCCCTATTCTTGGTACACATGTTGATAAAGATCTAAGCCTATAATTTCATATAAGGTTTCACCACATATTTTGACATGATTCAAGAACAATTTGTCCGATTTGATTAAACAAAAAAATCCGAAAATCCGCAGTTAAATAACGTCTACACTGTTTTTTAATTGCTCAATAGTTTCGAAAATATTCAAAAAGTTCTTCCGACAAAAACAGTTTTATATACCAAACTAGCTTAAACCCGGCGCGTTGCTGCCGCGGCCCCGTTGTCAAACGCGAATAAAATGTTATCAGTGAAACTGTATATGAAAATTGTGGTCGAATACTGAATTCCATGACTGTGCGATCTAAAGCTCAGAAGCTGTTGAATTTCTCAAATTTATGTTGTATGGGAGGTATCACGCCCACTGGGGGTAGGAGGGTGAAGTATACTTTACGACCTTTTTTCATACCTACCAAATATACATACAAAATTTTAATGAAAATCGGTCCAGCCGTTTTGGAGGAGTTCTGTAACAAACAGCGTGACACGAGATTTTTATTTATTATATTTAAATTTTTTTGTGGTTTCTAAATTCCTAAAAAACCAATAACGTAGATATGTTACAAATAAAACAAGCTATATTTCATTAAAATCTATTGA